>CM056610.1:25681950-25738219 GCA_029721355.1 Tegillarca granosa
TTTTAGAACCGAAATCTTCTAACGGCACTTAAGTTGTGGATCAGGTGCTCGTGATAGATTTTTTGAGAGAGAGAGAGAGAGAGAGAGAGAGAGAGAGAGAGAGAGAGAGAGAGAGAGAGAGAGCTTGAACTTTCTCTTTATAGGACAACAAAAAGGAACTTAGATTTTTCTTAAAACAAAGTTTGTTATAAGAAGGTAAGACAATATGCTTAAGATAAGTTGTTTTTCTCCGTCTTCCTTCACCAACAAGTTGAAAGTTGGTAGTGACTGTTTTTTCGCCAAGCACTCGGCATTTAAGAAATGGGTACTTCGGATGAGACCCTAAAAACCAATGCCCCATGTCCCGGCAGGCGTGTCACGTTAAAGAACCCTCCACGCACATTGCCCTTACCGCATTGTCAATGTCAAAATTTCTGTCACTTCACATATAGCTTGTATTCTCAAGATATAAGGAAAATATTCTTGACTGAGACGTTAAGCCCCAAAAAATCAGTCTCTCTCTCTCTCTCTCTCTCTCTCTCTCTCTCTCTCTCTCTCTCTCTCTCTCTCTCTCTCTCTCTCTGCTCTGCTCTGCTCTTGTTAAACACATAACTAACTTTTATCGATATAACAATATTCAGTGTGTTGACAATATATTTCTTAACTAGAACATAAGCATTATATTGATGACGTCATGATTCTGAGAAGATTCAAACACCCACACACGAGATATATCGCGCTATAAAAGAGATGCTGTAATGTTTCAGAGTATTGTTGTACTGACCACGTGGCGGTGTAGATATAATATAAATACCTAAAGATAACGAATCATAACAGATTTTTAATATAGAAAGCATTATAATCTAACTGGACAGTTGTACAAGATAAAGATAATATTCATATTGTAGTAGTCAGTTTTTTAGTTTTAAAGAGGACACTGTTTTGTTGGAGCGGTCATTTTTAGCTTAAAAGAACATTGCAGAATTGAAGTGGCCAGTTTGAGTTTCAGAGAACATTTTAATATCGCAAAAAATCAGTTTGGTAATTAACCGAAAGAGAAAAAGTGGTCAGTTGAATTTAGTCTAACACGCGATGAAGAAGGACAAAAATAATAGACAGGTCAGTTAATTATATTTATAATAGACAGGTCAGAAAATTATAATTATAAGAAAATTTTAAATACGTTTATAATTTTTAAGTTTTATTTGTCAAGATTACCCGTGAAATGTAAAAGTATGAAAAAATATATTGTTTACTATATCAGTCTAGTTTACTTTTTTTTAGAAGCAGTTTAAAACAACTTTTATAATTAATAATTTGAAATTTATTTCAAGCATTCAAGTCTGCTGATGAAACTAATTACAATGTGCACATGCATCTTCTAAAGGAAATTTAAAATGGAATTGATTATTCATACATTTAATTGATCTGGGATCAAAGAATTTCTATAGCTTAGAGCTTCTTTTTTTTGGTATTAATAGTTTTTATTCCATCTTCCATATATTAAACATAATCGTTTCATTAATATAAATACACACTTTAACAGAGAAAAATATACAAATTATAAATTCATCCATTTCTATCTAAAAGTAAATTAATAATATTCCACGATTGTCTTATGTTGTTGCTATTTTGGGACTTAACATATATAGAGAGAACAGTTCTAATTTTCTGTAATCTTTGATTGATTGTAAAGCAGTTTTATAGTTTGGCCTGGTCTTTCTGAATTTACATAAGTATATGTGATTTTTGATGATCAGAAAACAGAGATTAATTATATGTTGGTTTGGATGATTTGTCAAACCAAGAATAAAATGTGTTATGTTTTTGTCAATAAATAAACCACAAATATTGTAAAGGTCATCTAAAAGACCAAACCAAACCGATCGACTGTAACTACATTCATAAAATAAGTGAATCAATGTTTCTTTTGTTTCAAAACAAAAAGTACACAGTTCTGTTTCTGAAAGTTTACACTTAAATAATCGATAATTTGTAAAAATTATATTATGATTGATCTTGAACTGCAAAGACTGCAACTTTGAGTCGCTGGTAATAATAAAAGGCGATTTATATATCTGTTTCCAGTTTTTTTTCGTGGATTATAGTGTTAAGTTGTGTATGAAAAAAATCTTGTGTTTAATAGGGTCCTTTTTAACAGATTTTAAGAACATGTTGTAAAATATTTTTGAAACTTTGTCTTTCCGTTTTAAATATTGTATATTAACATTTTTAATTTCTTTATCAAACAAATTATTTTTTAAGATATTTTTCCAAAGTTTTGGTATAGCATTTACTAGACCCACGTAACTCACATGATTTATTGAACAGCCGTATTTTTCGTTGCACTCCCCGCAGTTCAAGAAAAATCCATGTTCGTCAATAATATCATTAATAAAATAAATGTCACAATCGACCATGTTCTTGAAAAATACCATTTTTTTATCAATTCTAATCTCGGGATTGTACCATAGAGGTTGGGAAATAATGTCATTCGGGGATGCAGTGAGGGATTGGTTTAATTTTGCCCAATTTTGAAAAACATCTATCCAAAAAGAATTGAATCCTGCACAACATTTTGATATGCCAATTTCCTGTAGGAAAAGTATTTTATCTCCTCCAATTTTTTCAAGCGTATCTAACAAAAGACATTTCCAAGATGAGTTATTCAGAGGGTCAATTAGTTTTTTAATCCATTTCATTTTAAGTGCTCGATAAAAAGATTGTATATGAGGCACCCGAAGTCCGCCATGTTCCAGGTCGTTATACATAATATTTCGTTTAAGTTTATCTACTTTGCCATTCCAGATGAAATAGAAAATGTGTGATTGTATTTCATCTGTTATTCTTTTAGGGGGATCTGGAAGTGCCATGAAAGTTTGAATCAATATTGGTAATGCGATTGTTTTCACCACTGTGACTTTTCCCATTAAGGACAAATTTCTATAAGACCAGTTTTTGAGAACGTTTTTGAAAGAGGTTACCTTTTCAGTGTAATTCTCGATATATATCGAGTCTGCTTGTAAATTATATTTTAGCCCTAGAAGTTTAAAAGATCCATTGTGATTCCATTTTAAACACTTTTTAGTTTGCAATTCCTCAATGCATCCCCTCCTGGCCCCAATCCACACAGCCTCGGTTTTTTCAAAGTTTGCTCTCAAACCAGAACAGTCGCCAAAATCTTCAATTATTTTAATAGCAGAGTTAAGAGATTCAGAGTCATCGTTCAGCATAAGGCTGGTATCATCTGCATACTGTCCTATAAGATATTCAGAATCGTTTATTGTGATGCCTTTTATTTTAGGGTCTTGTTTAATTGCTGCACTTAATAACTCAGCGGATATGATGAAAAGATAAGGGGAAAGTGGATCACCTTGTCTGACACCCCGTTGAATCTGGAAGAAACTAGAACAGTGACCGTTGTATTGAGTACAGCTTGTTATATCTGAATAAAAAGCAAGAAACCACTTGATGATTGAGTTCCCAAAACCAAAGAATTTAAGTGAATTTTCAATAAAAGACCATTCTATGGAATCAAAGGCTTTTTCAAAATCAAGAAGAAGCAAAATACCTGGAATATTTTCTGTTTCTGTTTTTTTCTAAAATGTCATATACCAACCTACTTGTCTCCCCAATAAACCTCCCTTTTATAAAGCCTGTTTGTGATTCACTTATTATTGTATTAAGAACTGGTTTAATCCGGCTAGCAATTGCTGCCGATGCAATTTTATAATCTACATTCAGTAATGAAATCGGCCTCCAATTTTTTAAGTAAAATTTTGACTTTCCCTCCTTAGGAATACATGTGATCACCCCCTGCCTTTGTGTAATAGAGAATTTACCATTATTATACCCATAATTTAATGATTTGACAACAAATTCTCTAATATCATTCCAAAAAAATTTGTAAAATTCGATTGTAAATCCATCCATTCCTGGCGATTTTCCGTTTTTCATAACATTCAAAGCATTTGTACATTCGAGATCTGAAAGTTCCCCTTCAAGTGCCACTGACTGTGTTTCATCAAGTTGATTTAAAAAGGCATTATTTTTATCAAAGAATATGTGATTTTTATCATTGCTCTGAAGGTTTTGGGATGTATATAAGGTTCTGTAAAAATCTCTTTGGGCATTTATTATATCAGACTGGCTATCCAATTCTGTACCATTATCAAGAATCAATTTTGGTATTGTTTTTTCCAGATATTGTCTTTTTTCTAAATTGCAAAAATATTTACTGCTTTTATCCCCCTCTATTAACCATTTTGCTTTCGATCTCATTATTAATCCTCTTATTTTATCTTCCCTTAAAGTTTTTAATTCATGTTCTACTTTTTCTATTTCGTCTCGAGATGGTATGGCTTCATTTTCGTAAAGATTTTTAAGCTTATTTTCTAATTTAAATTCCTTTTCAATATTAATTTTCTTTTTATATGATGAATATGAAATTGTTTTTCCTCGTAAATTTAATTTAATCATTTCCCATAGTAGTTGGTCGTTTATTGAATATTCTGTTAGATTATTAACCGGGTTAATCAAATACTGATTACATGTTTCTTTAATTGATTTTTTTTGCAATATTTATATATTCTTGGTCATACAGTAAACCATTATTAAATTTCCAAATACCCCTCCCTTTTTCATGTTCTGAAAATTTAAGTTCTATTGTAACAGGTGAATGGTCGGACTTATAACAAGTGTCTATATCAGCATTTACCAAAAAAGCTTGAACATCTAAGGAAATCAAAAAATAATCTAATCTACCCATTTTTTGATATTTTTCTTTTGGACCCCTCCAGGTATACCTTTTCACATTAGGGTTTAGTTCTCTCCATATGTCTACAAGATCGAATTCGCTCATAATTTCGAGTATTTTTTGTTGAGCTTTTGGATTATTCTTATGGATATAATTAGTGGTGTCTGCCTGGTAATCAAGTGCAACATTTAAATCTCCACCTAAAATTATTATGGTATTATTAAAAATACTAATATTATCCATAACTCGTTGATAAAATTGTGGTTGATCTGTGTTAGGGCCATATACTGCCGCAAGAGTAAATCTCTTATTATGAAATTCTACATTTAAAATTAGAAAGTTTCCATTTGGATCTTTGATTTCATCAATTATTTTGAATTGAAATGAATTATTAAACAAAATTGCAACTCCGCGACTGTTACTGGTATGAGAGCAAAACCTGACACACCCTCCCCATTCATTTTTCCAATAACTTTCTATATCTTTCGTTGAATGTGTATCAATAAGAAAAGTTATGTCATATTTTGTTCTGCATCTATTAAAAAAATCTCGTCTCTTTATTTTATCGGAAAAAAGTCCTCTACAATTTAAGCTACCTATTTTTAGACCTGTATTACGCATCATGATAAGGAATTAATAGTATTTTTGTAAAAAGGATGTAAAAATAAACTATAACTGTGAATGTAAGGAAAGGAAGATGTTTTTTTTTTTTTTTTAACTGTAATATTGGTCATCCTAATAACCCCCCTTGAATACCTCGTCATTTACCCCCGGTGTAAGTTGAAAAAAGAGAAAAAACAAAAACAAAAAGAAAAAAAAAAACCAAAAAAGTGGTAGGCTTCTAACGCTCATCAACAATAGTAAGTATCTGAGAAAATATAAGGTTAAAAAAAATATATTTATATAAATAACCATATTACGTTAATACAATTACAAATAGCACATTCAATTATTATGCATAAAATAAAGCAATTGTGGTAACAAAGTAGTACCATTCATTTACAAATAAGTACAGTTATGATAATAATCTATATATATATATATATATATATATATATATATATATATACTTTGTTGGTGACAGAAATTGGTCCTTGATGGTTTTTACTTAAATTTTTCATCTCTGATACACATCAATAAATAAGTAAATAAAAACCGTCAAGACCAAGTTCTGTCCAGGTGAGTCGGGTGTCATTATCGATCGCCAATATTGTATTGACCTTCCCTATTTTGCATATATAAAATTATGACCAGGAAGGTAGTTTACAACCAAAGGCAATATTCACGAGTCTAAAATACACATGGCTTGGCCAACAAAACACGTGATGGCGTGAATATAAGCACATCTGTTAATAATCATGCTGTCATTTGACCTCGAACCACCTTACATAATATTATCGATCAGCATTTTTGTTGACCTTCTCAAACAGCCCATGTACACTGTAGTATCATTATAATCTGACCTTCCTTATTAGAATAATTCCCGACATGCAATTGAATAACAAGATTTGTCATTATCTGTATTATTATAATTATTTTATAGTAGTAAGTTGACATTGCATTCAGTGGAATTATATAAGAAAGGGAAAGCTAGATAAGTTACTCAAATTAAATGTTTATCTTCATTTTTTATCAATATACAAAATCTAAAGAAAGATAATGAGAAACCAGGTCACATTCGAGGTCAAATATTAGAACATCCACGTGCCTCAAACACTACTCATCTGTAAGACAAAATGTATACAGAATATTACAATTAAAGTAAATGTCTATGTATCAACAAGTCTATAGATAATATGTGAATTATTTCAGTTCTGTAAATAAATAACCATATAGTGAAAAAACATATTTAATTCATAAGTCCGATGTTCAGTGTTTGTTTATTTGCGTGTAACAAGTTTAACAAACGGGTATTGTTTAATATAAATTAGTTTAGATTTCCTCCTTTCTTCTGGAGATAATTGCGCTCTTTCCTGAAGGAGTTGAGATCTAAGCTTACTCGTTTCTGGTGCAAGGTCGGGAGTGATGCTGACACCAGTGCCAGGCCTTAATTTCATGGCTTTTTGAAGGACTTCATCTCTGTCAAAGAGGCTGTTAAAACGTACTATTATATTACGTTTGGATTCGTCACCACTGGGTAGTCTATGGGCAGCCTGAAGAATAATAGTGTTCGCAGTTGTTTCGGGGATGCTTAATTTGTCTCTGAAAAAGTTCCTGACTGTACTTTCAGTGACCCTTGCATTTTCCTTTAGGACCCCCGGGATGCCCCTTATTATCAAATTCCACTTTCTGCCCCAGTTCTCTAACTTGAGCCTTTCTATTCTCTCACCTTGAATTTTCTCTTCCAGCTTGACAATAGTTTCTTCCTGCAGTGTTCTTATCGCACTCTCTGTAAAATTCCTATACGTTTCAAGATTTGTGACTCTCTCATCTAATTGATTCACCTGCGTTTGCACTGAAGCTATGCTATTTTCCAACTTCATATAAATCATAGCAAAACAGCTACTCATTTCCTTGCCCTCAAAAATTTTTTCACACTTATTTAGATCAGGGTCCGTATTCTGAACCTCCATGTTCTCCGTTGAACTCATATCACAGAACAGATGTAAACAACAGGTATATGACAATAATATAAACAATGGGCGTTGGTCTATATGGCGGGAAGATCTAAAGAAATTTTAACTGGCTCAAAAAACCTCCAGAATAATTATTTTTGTTTGCTTCTTCAAAATTTGAGTTCACTATTCAAATATATATTAAATGACTCACATGAATTTGTTGGTTTCAAGTCCTTATATGATTTTTAGAAAAAAAATTTGAGCTCCGAAGCCAGGTGTCTGTCCTACATAATGACCGGAAGTCAAGCAGCTTAGAGCTTCTTAACTAAAATTTAATTTGAAAGAAATCAAGACAGAAATTAAATGTTCCTAATCCACGATGTTAAAATAATCCACGATGTTAATATAATCCACGATGTTAAAATAATCTACGATTTTAAAATAATCCACGATGTTAGATAATCCACGATGTTAAAATAATCCACAATGTTAAAATAATCCACGATGTTAAAATAATCCACAATGTTAAAGTAATCCACGGTGTTAATATAACCCAACCATTATTGAAAATGTACCAAAAGCTGGTTATTTCTCGATATAAATGAGTGATATTGGTAATAATCAATCACTTAATTTATGTATTTGATCTTAGCAGTTAATTTATGTATTTGATCTTAGCAGTTAATTTATGTATTTGATCTTAGCAGTTAATTTATGTATTTGATCTTAGCAGTTAATTTATGTATTTGATCTTAGCAGTTAATTTATGTATTTGATCTTAGCAGTTCAATGTGTGATGTCTTATTTCTGACACACCTTGAATCGCAATGAATGTATATATTTATATATATATATATATATATATATATATATATATATATATATATATATATATATATATATATATATATATATTTAGGTATTTCGTAGAGAGAGAGAGAGAGAGAGAGAGAGAGAGAGAGAGAGAGAGAGAGAGAGAGAGAGAGAGAGAGAGAGGTGGGGTGGGGTGGGGAAAATATAATGAATGTTATACAAGATAATTATTTTTTCTATTTTAGTTTGTAAGTTGTGTTTTCATCGCAGTCTTTTGATTGTTATGACGAGATCAATAAGTTAAAAACTAAATTTAGAACAAATGAATAACATCATCATGATCACAGAAGAAATTAATATCCCCCCCCCATCATCATGACAACAAAACACAAGTCTAAAAATAAAACAAAAAAGCTAATATCATCCACGAAGTTTATTATATTTTACAAACGATAATCATGTGATAAAACCGATCCTTCTCTTTACCTCGACTGGAATAGAAAGTCCTAATGTAAGTACTACGGTCGTCGAACTGAAGATTATATATGAAGATGTTCAGGGTTATAATTTTCACGATATTTTTAGATTTCAAAAGAATAATTTGTTTGAAAAAACAATGAAATTGATTTTTTGGCTCAATCTCTATATAATTAGTGTTATTGTATAACAAAGATACTTTGGCACAATGTCGCAAAAAAGTAAACGTTGACTTTATTTTTTTTTTTTTGTTTGTTTTTTTTTATTTGTGAATTTGCTAAAATAAAAAAGCTGCAAAATAGACTTTGTATTTGAGTCACATTCTTAATTATTTTCAGAATAGATTTTTGATTAATTTAATAACTACAGAATATTTTTGTCTGGTTAAGGTCGCAAAATTTTGCTCAGAATAGAGTTGAGTTGAGTATTGGTGTTTAACGTCCCAGTTAAGAATATTTCACTTATATCGAGACGTCGCCAGCTATAGGCGAAAGTGCAGAAATTTTGTCTGTGCGTTGCGCTGATGGCATTATACAGCAGGATTCTTTATCGTGCCACACCTACCGTTACACGGGACCTCGTTTATTTTAAGTTCCAATCCGAAATAACCGTGACTTTCATTTCATAATGCCGATTGCTTAGCGAAAGTACAGTCACTACCCACTTTCAAGTCTTTGGTCAGACCCGTTCGGGGTTCGAACACACGACCTCCCACTTACGGGTTCAGAATAGACGCGAAATATGTTACAGAGTAGTTTGTACTACGAACGTGCTAAAATATTTGAAAGAATAGACTTCATATTTGGTTAGAGACCTCAAAAATGAGTTAGAAAATATTTTTGTATGTATTTGCAAAAATGACTGCAGAATAAAATTGGTAACGAATTTGATAATAATAATAATAATAATAATAATAATAATAAAAAAAATAATAAGTGATTTACTCCGGCAATCAAGTTATCTATAATTATATAATATCAGATCATTCAGTTTGATATATTCTTCCCACGAATATAAAATTCATTAAAATTATATCTATATATACTAGTATCTTTCAAAATGTAAAATTAATAAGTAAATAAATACATGCAAAATGAAATTAAAAACTAATTTTAATTCAAGTTTATGCCATCCTGATCATCCGAAAATTGATCCCAATTTCTTATAAATGCCTTTTCATCTATTTGAAGTAGGTAAACAATCATTATTATTCAAAATTTGATGAATATCGCTGCGAAATTATGTTAAAAACAGCTTTAAAGAAAATAAACCACAAACAAAAAATTCTTAAAACTTAAAAAGATAAAAAACATAAACAAACAAACAGCTCTTCAGATGTTGCTCTCAATTTTGATTAAAGTTTGTACGTGAGGTCAACTCTCTGACGTCACAGATATGTACGGGAATCGTAAACCATCCAATCAAACCAGCTATACCGGTAAGACTGTATACTACACGCGACGTATCTACCCCTTATTATCAAGTAAGACGGGTATTTTATGTGCTTAAATTTGAAAAAAATTCTAAAAATAATGTTAAATTGTAATAAAAGAAATTTAAAATTCAGCCAGGGGTAGATTTAAAGAGATGGATACCGGTAGTTTGTCGTATAAATAAAGACACGCAGAGGATATTTACTATTATGAAGAAAACAGAGAGGAAAAAAAAAAGAAATGAATTTAACAACCAGTTTTAATGTTTTTGGGTATATATAAATGGGATGTGTTGTAGATTTTGTGACAATATAACGGGTGCTTGAAATTTAAAGTTAAGATTGACACAAATTGTTTTTCAAGAAAATTAGGAATTTTGTTTTCATTTCGGCCAAAGTGCCGAAAAAACAGGAGAATGAGGTAAGAGATAATACATAACCAAATTTTACATAGGCTATTTTTCTTTAAAAAAAAAATTGAGAATCTAAGACAATTCTATTTACCTGCATTGAAAATTTTGAAAATAGAGAATAAACATCACTGCACTTGCATCCGGACTCTTAACAATCTTCTAAGAAAATAAAGTAGGCTATAATGCCAGGGCGGTGATAATGTGAATTCAGGCACCAAACATGTATAATTAATCATAATTATAGTCTTCATGCAAAGACTATTAAACTAAATATCACAAAAAAAAAAAATTGTTGCAACAAGACTTATTGTTTTATAAATTTTCAATTCACGTGATGTTTAAGTCGATTTGGTTGGGTGTATTGTAGATTGAAGCGTAAACCAGAAGGTCGTCGGCGCTGAAGTATAAATTAATTCCATTGCGTTAATATTTGATGCGAGTAACAGCTTAGAATACAATGTAGACATGCTTTTATCATCTTTCCTTGGCCTGATAATTTCTCACGCATGCAATACTTTTCTTCCTCACGTTTTACATTGTCACGTGGGATTGTAAACATCGTAAAACTGTTGCAGCAATATGTATTTTAATCTTAACAGAAAGGGGCTAAGAACCGAGACCGTATTGTTTAAAGCGTGTGCCATTGAAAAATAGAACCTATCACTTCGGGGTTCGCATCTCAGTAGGCGGTTCCATCTGTTAGACAGTTTGTCATTTTATTGCAGAAAGTACTGGCATTCTTGTTTGGTTGGACGCTGTATATTACTTCACAAAATCCATTTGTGACAACACAATTTTTATTAATATCGAGGATAATTATAACACAATTCTATGTTGCGTGTCAGTTTGCGTGTGTTTCTGATCTTCATTGCACTAGTGCGCACTTATGTCGACCTACCCTGCAGATAAACATGGTAGACAACTTAGTCTGTTAAACTTGCACCAAGTCAACTTGTAAAGATACACGACAAGGAAAAAACTTTCTTACTTGCGGTCGACCGGGGCTAAAACCCTCAGCAGAGACACCTTGAGTTTGCTGGCTAATCCTAAAGCAACTCGATTAGCGCGGCCCCTCGCATATACTGTGATGTTTGATCTAATGGTATTGTAACTTTATGATGGCTGATGTTAACTTATAGTTATTGTTAGAGGGACTGGTCCCAGTATCTCAATCTTTCTTTATCTTGGATTTTCCTTAATTTAAATTTAGCAGATTTTGCCGTACAATTTCTTTTGAAACTATAACAATATCCATGTGTGATAGAAATAAAAACGGATGTTATGTGCTTGAAGTGATCTTAGAAATGGCACCTTAATATTTTTGTATTTCGTAAAAATCAATAGAATAATCAAGATTATAAATCTGAAAGATTTAAATTAAAGAAAATCTTAGTTAAGGAATGATTGTAAAACTATGACTAAAGCCATATAAATATAAGGACTAAGTTAGGGAGCGGCCTTGCCGAATTGTAAAACCAGTTCTCGATAGATTTATTTTTACATTAGTTTTACTAATGTATATTGTATTTGTATGTATATTTTCTCATTATTGTAACTCACCCTAACCCTTGCCGAATTGTAAAACCAGTTCTCGATAGATTTATTTTTACATTAGTTTTACTAATGTATATTGTATTTGTATGTATATTTTCTCATTATTGTAACTCACAATTAAGAGAAATAAAGAAAATTGAAACTTATAGATATGAAATTTTATTAATTAATATTTAAATTTGAACCCGAATGTACTAAACATTTAACTAACAGTATTACACTTATACGTTAATGACAGAAACAAAATCAAAATACATTTGTTTCTGTTTTATGTTCATTTCAGGCGAATGTATTCCATAACATGTTTTATAAAAAAGTATTCAAAGCAAAAGGTTAAGCGCATTTGATTGAGTTATTTTATTTTATCCTTTCACGTATGGAGGGCTTTTTTTAAATTGCGTTATCGGGATGTGACGTTATAGTACAAAATGCGATATTTATTGAACACCATGACGTCATTTTACGGAAACTGCATGTAAATGTTTCCGGAAACAATCGAGTTCGCCTATATATCACGTAACATCTTAAACGTTTGCGCGAAACAATCATTTCCATTACAATCGCATAAGTTGACGTTTTTCCTTAAAAAACGATGTTATTCTGGAAATCTACGACATGCACAAACTCTGAATCGTATTGAAGTCGTGGTACACCGGAAAATTCCTTAAGCAACATTTATGAACATAATTCAATAAGCCAGTTAAAATCATCCATTTAAAAAGATATTTCGGCAATATTTTTAATTTTGCTTTCATTTTTGTGTATTTTCAGTCTTCAAAGTGTAAGAAACTTATACGATTAAGTCCGAAGTCAAAAAAGAAACATTCTCGATCGAAAGAATCAAACACAACTGATGTCATGGCAACGAATAACGTAGATCAGAAATTACCCAATAGTAGACTACAAAATGGCTTCACAGAGAAAGAAAACAAAGGTAAGACAATAATCAAATACACACGAGTATGTAACCAGTATTAAGATGAACGTCATCGTCTTCGTCGAATGTTTTCGACTGGTTGTGTACTGGTTAAAAATAAAAAAAAAAAAACACTTATAACAAAATTTTAAAAAAGTATCATAATGAAAATAAATAAAAATTCGGGATTTACGGCCAACTAACTGTACCACACTTTTCGCACACACACACACACACATACACACACACACACACACACACACACACACACACAGAGAGGAAATAGACTATAATTACCAAAACAACATTGAAGACCAATGTTGATATATAGGTAATTAAAAGTGGGAGAATCGAGAAGACCCCATAATACGGATATATTGGTAACGAAAACATAAACATATATTATGTCACCACTCTACAAACAGTAGATAAACTAATAAACTAGCGGTCGAAAATTGGGGACCTTTTGCAATACAATTGTTGTTCGTGAATTGTTCTTTGTTCTTCCCACTATAGAGGTTTGTATAAGTAGACAGCACGTGCATTTGTTACAAATCATAATTTTTTCGTTTTGTTTATTTATGCCAAATATAGACATCTAATAAGCAGTTTGTTTTGAAATCACTTGAGATTTATAATCTGTTTATAATTAAGGCAAACATAGAAACAAAAACAGTATAAAACATTGTTCTCTGATCTTACCATTGTGTCGTTCTATGGCTTCTAAACATGTCTAAAGAAAACCATATTAGTGATGATTTGACACTTAAATAATAAAACGAATAAGGTAGCGCGCACGTGCTAAACTAGAATATATCATCTTAAATAGAACATAGATGTGGGTGACGATCATGGTCGTAATATTGTAAACAAGATTTATGTGCCGTCCACGTGTTGGCTTATACAATCGCATTAGTCTCACATGCATGAATCTTTTTGCTACACTAGACACGTGATGTTATTATAATTATTTTAATATTTTTAAGGCGTGTGTTTTTGGATTCTGTGTTCAGTAATCATCTTAGGTATTAGCGTTATTGATCGACAGAAATTTTATAGAAAGTAAATAGCGATAATTTTAAAAACCATCATTGTTTAATTCAATAAACGTGATTAAAATGCATCATAATAAAGAGATAAGGGATGACACGTTTTAAGCTGTTTTTATCGTGTTATCATTCAACAACAAAAATACATAAAAGTTAATATGAGTTTATAGGTTTTTTTTCTCATACTCAGAAGGAACCCTTGAAAACTTACGCTTTCGCTTTTGCATTTATCACAGTTTCCGGCCATTCACACCAAATGGTTTTACTTCCGGAAATCGCAAAATCTCGCTTGTCACATGACGAGACTTACGGGTGAAGATTTCCTATAAATAAGAGGATTTTTTTAGGTTTTAATATTTTGGAGAATCAATGACAGTGCAGTAAGAAAAATAAACAACAATGGTGTTTGATGTTTCCCAGTACATCGAGGCGGGCAGTTCTTTTATGGTGAAGTAAACCGTAGTCCCCGTAAACCACTCACTGACAAACTGTCTCACACTAGACAAACTGTCTCACACTAGACAAACTGTCTCACACTAGGATCTATCTGCGCTAGATTTGTACCTAGGCGATGAAAGGCAATGTGGTCCGAGCGCACACACTTTAGACCAGTCGGCCACCGACACATTATAATATTTTTTCATTGGCATGTTCAGATTCATTTACCAAAAGCATAATTTTTTTTTATTTTCTATTTTTTAAAAAAAAATTGTTAACTTCTTTTCACGATCCCTGAGATTCATTTTCTAACATTTCATTCCTGTTAGCAGTAAATAAACGAAATCTTCTAACTCGTTGCTCACTTGTCTAACGATTATTATTATTATTAGCTTGGAGCATGCGCACTGATGTACAGACCCTCGAATGAATCAAAGAGAAAACCTGAAAATTTGCGTTAATTGTCCGTCATAAATATCCAGATGTATTCTCAATGGTGTTATGTATCCTTTACTAAGTCACAAATGACAAATACAATGAAGTTTTTTGTTTAATTTATCGTATTTCACCGTTTTGTAAGTTGTGTTTAAATGACCCGTTTTTTTTATGACGTAACCATGTCCTAATATTAGATCCCACATTTATTATTTCTGTATTTATTCGAGCTTTTATCGATGAACCAAACGTAACATTGTTCATTAGGAACATTATTAATTAGATCAGCACCGTTTTAATTTTTTCCCCTGGAAAACTTAATGCAGCTTTAACGATTGCCCCACGTGTCAATTTTTAAGATAGAAACAACATTTTACCGGTAAAACAGAATATCTGGTTTAATTGTAAAACGAGTCTCTGTAGACAAATACTGTTATTGATTGTATTGTCAACTATTTATATTCTTTTCAAGAAAACTTTGTTAAAATGTGAATAAAGGAATCGTTTGTTTAAATATCCGGAAACAAGCCACATAACAAATCTTAATTTTAACATTCTGCAAATCTGAGTACTCCAATTGAATTATAAAACAGTTTTTTATTTTTTTTTATTTTATTTTATTTTATTTTTTTTAACGAAGACGACCTAATGTCTACGACATCAGCGATTAAATCTATCACTGAAATATGTTTAATATTTAATTCAGTCTGACCAATTTCTTAAAAGCGTTTTAGCATGCAAACTTATTATCAGTGTATTGTATTCAGTTGAAGTGATTATAAAATCAAATTGATGTTTATGTTCCGTTACCATGGTGATTTATGTATATTAACAACGTTTTCAGAACGACACAGACGACAAAAGTTAATTTTTGACGGCAAAAAAAAAAAAAAAAAAAAAAGCCAAAAATAGATAATTTAATCAAATCCGCAGCAAGATTTATATTTCAAGTATGTGAAATGTTTAGTGTAACGATTTGAAACTAGGTGTCGTTTTATTTCGTAGAAATTAGTTATAAATTTCACGATCAATTTCTATATATGGCTACCTACTCGTACGCTTGGTGTATAACGCCGGAATTACACAGGTTAATTTTCGCATAATGAAGAAACAAAGACCGTTAAAAAATAGAAATGTGTTTAATAATAATATTAAATTATAAACAGTATTAACGAGATACAGACGTGAATCATATTAACGAGATACAGACGTGAATCATATTAACGAGACGTGAATCATATTAACGAGATACAGACGTGAATCATATTAACGAGACGTGAATCATATTAACGAGATACAGACGTGAGTCATATTAACGAGACGTGAATCATATTAACGAGATACAGACGTGAATCATATTAACGAGACGTGAATCATATTAACGAGATACAGACGTGAATCAAATTAACGAGATACAGACGTGAATCAAACGTACGGCCTTCTTTGACGGTATTAATATCACAAGTATTAAAAGTATATTTCAAATTTTAACTTCAACTTCACATAGAATGGAATGCAGTAATGGTGTTTTACGCCTCAGTCAAGATACTTTACTTATTTGAAGGCAGTCAGTTTCTGAAATAGCGCAGGACGCCGAAGTGCCCGAAAAAAAAAACAGACTTTCGTCAAGTAAATTGACAATCTTTTTTCAGACGATAATCTGCTTGAGTGGGTTTGAAACCTAGTCCTATTAATTATTGAAAAAGTACAAAATATCGCAACAAGCCGTAAGGCTTACCATTGATGTACAGATCAGGTAAATCAGTGGAAGTCGATATGATCTAGAAACACGAGCTCCAGAAAAAACTAGGTGACCGAAACCCCACAACTGCACACATCGACTTGAGTAATGGTGTCTAACGTCTCAGTCAAGAATATTTCACTTATATCGAGACGTCGCCAGCTATAGGCGAAAGTGAAGAAATTTTGCCTGTGTGTTGTGCTGGTAGCATTGTACAACAGGATAATTTATCGTGCCAAGCCTACCATGACACGGGACCTCGTTTATTTTAAGTTCCCATCTGAAAGAACAGTGACTTTTATTTTGTAATGCCAGGTGCTTGGCGAAAGAACAGTCATTGCCTACTCTCAAGTCTTGGGTCAGACCCCATCGGGTTCGAACCCACGACCTCCCACTTACGGATGCACACAATGAAACGCCAACAAGATAAATAGTATATCATCCCACGTAGGCACAAGATTATATACAATTGGTATATAATATATTAAAATAAGTCAAACGTAACACCTTCTAAACTATTTCAAGATCATTAAAATTAAAATAAACTTTAAATATGAAGTAGAAATGATGGTGTAATAGTCTTCAGCATCCCACACTAGCGGGGGTTTAAATCAATTAAATTCACTTCTACGTGACTAGAAGCATTTTAAGGAGTTTTTGATATTGAAGTTAAACTATATACATGCAGTTAGTATTCAATTAATTCCCGCATTTGAAATTAATGTTTCGCTAGCGGCATTTGCGAGCTGACAATGATGACATTTTGAAATTGAAATTTTAATAAAATGTTTCCTTTTATTTCAAACAAGAGCATTTGGAAGTTGACACTTATAAGATTTAAATGTGATTCTTTTGTGTCTCTTTCAGTGCACGTAATTGGCTATATTTCTACAATCTAAATGGAGCAGTGTCATATTTTAAGAATTTGTTTAGCAAGATAAGGAGAGAACTGTGGAAAAATAAGCATTACATTTTCTATCGACAAATTTTAGTTGACATTTAGCATTAAGAGCATTTACTAAAACTTTGGGTTTTTTTTTGTGTATTTGTAATAAACAGATATTTGTTACCAGAGGGACAAAATCATTTATTTATTTATTTATTTATCTATCAATCTTTCTTTCTTTAAGCCAGGAACCTCTATTCTCATTGATTCCTTGCTTGTTATGTCAAATCTTATCTGTTTAATCTCAACCCTTTATTTATCAATTGACATTCACGTATGCCAATGTTTGTGTTTTCCAAAGTTTTAGGTTAGCAACGGGCTAATCAATTCTATACACACAACTAAAAAAAACCCTTTACAACTTAATATCAACATAAAAAAATATATTTTCGCGGAATTAACCAAATCTTTACCATATTTTTGATAATTTCAGATATTTGGGGGTGTTTGGGGGTATGTTACACTATACCACATTAAAACATTTCTGGCATAATGTTTGACTTGGAAGGCTAGGAGCGTCTAACCACGGTACCTATGAAGTTTTTTTCTAAAGATATATTAAAGATTTCAGAGTGACCGACTAGATGAACACTTCTAATTAAACCGTAGAATGTTAGAATTTTGGTTTTCATTATTTACTATGGTTATGGTTTATCAGAACATTCCATCGTAATTACTGTCACAAACAAAAACTTGTAAAACAAATATCCCGAGTCCATTGGGAAATTATGAACACCTAAAGTCTCCATAATCAATGGATCTTAATAAGTTAAAACAAAAAAAATCTCATCTGGGTTATTTTAGATTTATTGCATGCATAAGTGTCACTTGAGCTGCTGACTTTTACGGCAAACATCTAAATATAGACAGCTGTGAAACAGACATGAAATGAAACATGAGTGACAGCTTCTTACCTGTACAAGTTACCTGTCATTTACGTCATAAAATGGCGTGCAACAGTAAAATACATATAACAGGTAACGCATTGTATTCAGTCCTTTGGCCAGACTGCAAGTATCCTGTCTGCATCGTACTGTACAGGGTGGAAACATGTATCTCACAATCCAGCGTAAGTTCTAAAAACTTTGATTTTATCTATTTTTGGCTTTGATTGATTGTGACTTTTGACTTCAAAATATTTGGAGTTATCGGTAAGGTGCGGATTTGATTTGTTTTATATTTTTATCACTATCACAATGTATTTTTTAAAAATAGTTTTTTGTAGTTATTTCTTTCTTTCTTTATTTTTTTTATTTATTTTTTTGATTTGTTAAGAATTAACTAGTTGGATAAGATTGTGTCCAGCCTTGAGTGTGTGGAATTACTCAGTTTTTATTTATTTATTTATTTATTTATTTATTTATTAAACAATGGAAAAACTAAAATTGTGTATAGAATACCTACTCGTATTTCGTGTTGAAAAGGAAAAAATTGTTGTAAAAAAAATGTTTTGCACATCGTGGAAGAATTTTTTTTTATCTTTGAAGTAGTTAATTAACACTTATTTTTGGAGTCCAATCATTCATTTCATCGATAATTTTCTGCCGTCATTTTCGGATTTTTCTTTCAATTTTTGAGGGTACAGAGGGAAATCTTTCTATTCGTACATTTGTTTTATAGTTGCTTGAAAAGACAAGTAGTTTTTCCCTTGACGTCCTTGAATTTTTTTTTTTTTTTTTTTTTTTTTTTTTTTTTTAATAACAAAACATTAACTCTAATCTGTTTGATCTCCTCAAGAATGCACGCATACATTTTTATGAAAGTAATGTAAATATCAAAATCATAAAAAAAATCATTTATTTTATTTTGGAAAGTGATATATGATCTTAATAAGATACATATGGATAATTTAGAATAAAAATATAATGGCCAGGGAAAGTATATATATTTTTCGCTCTGATGCATGTCATAAAAACGCCCATAATATTTTACTATCAGATCAGTAACATTGATCAAATTGACCGGTATGAATGATACACATTATATCAATTGTCTGACCAATGTCCGATACTTTACACATAAATATATCCTGTATGATGTCGCCTCCAGGCAAAATACTAATGTCCGTCTGTAACCTGTCTCCCCAGGTCAATAGGCAACTCTTTATTGAAATATTAAAATAATTATTTATCCCAGACATATCCCAGTCTGAAAACAAAACTTCGGCCTAGTAAAAAGATAATGGTGTATGTCATTTGGTCTGTTCAAGTTATGTCCGGACCACAGTTACCTTAAACTACACAATGAATTTACACGAAACTTTGAGTAAATAGACAGTATCACCGGTCTGTTCCGATAACTGACCCAGTACGGACCAGTTTTGTATTCCTGTTTTTATGAAACTGTAGAAACGATTATTAGGAAGTAATTATGAGCATATTACAGATATGTTTTGGCGCATAACCTTTTTCAATACCAGAGTTATTTATTGAAAATTGCTATCTTCTTTATTTATTTATTTATTTATAGTTGTTATTTCATTAAAAGTTTTGTTCATGAAATAATATGCTAAACAGCTTCACACATAACGTTGTGTCTTAGCAGTGTTAATAAAAATCACTTTTTTACTCATATAGAATTGTCATTTCTTGGATGGCACATGAAACGCGAATGCCCATAATAAAATTCTCCCACAAAATCTGCCACGGATGGGATTCGAACCGTGGGGACAGATAATCAGAGGCGCTGTTGTAGCTGACCCTTCGCTTCACCAATGTAGTCAGTGTAAACTGACTATTATCAATCGTTTCTTTTAAACTGACTTCCAAAGAGGAATTATTAGAATAAATAAGCAATATAGCTGTCTACATTATGGTAATTTTAGTAACATGGTAAAGAATGACTCATTGGAGGTTTTATTTTTAGAAATTTACTTTTTGGTGCATAAGTACCGCAATTAGTTAGACTGTTGTTTTAAGAGACTGTGGTGATGATGGTTAATTTTTTCGCACACACACACACACACACACACACACACACACACACACACACACACAGTGTGTGTTATACATCAGTTTGTGTAGTGAAGTTTTTGGTTTCTATATTATAAAACAAAAACTAATGGATATTGATAGTCCAGTTAATAAACATACGGACAGACGGACGGACGTCAGTACTTATCAATTTTTAACGAATTGGGTTTTATACTAAAATAATGGAAGAACGGACAGACGAATTAATCATTTTTTCTCCGTATCTTCCAAATTACTTGGATCTTTGAAGAAATAAAATCAGACGGATAGACAGACAGAAAAATCGTAATTTCTTCTAAATAACTTACAGCTATCACAGAATTAGCTCTTTGTTATTGATGTATCTATTTTAAGTAGCTATAAAATTAGTGTGCTAAGTAGCTGTGATCTGTGAGTCTTTAAGTTATAAATCGGCGGGTCATACGGGGGAGTAGAGATGTGGTATTATCGTAATTATCTTGATGTGATAGACATTAGCACGTCTAAAAAGGAGCTATGGAACTTGATTTATCTTGTTGCAAAATCAACATCTCTCTCTCTCTCTCTCTCTCTCTCTCCTCTCTCTCTCTCTCTCTCTCTCTCTCTCTCTCTCTCTCTCTCTCTCAACCGTCGTTACTCCATCAGTGACAACTTGTCTCAGATGAAATCCCGAGTTCTGCTATACTGTATGTGTGCAAAACAATTTTATTATTATAATTATTATTATCTCAGTGTGTGTGTGTGTGTGTGTGTGTGTGTGTGTGTGTGTGTGTGAGAGAGAGAGAGAGAGAGAGAGAGAGAGAGAGAGAGAGAGAGAGAGAGAGAGAGAGCAAATAATTTAGAATATACAAACACGGATATAAAACTGATGACTTAAAAAATGTATATAAATATTAATTTTTTTCTATTTTCAGAAATGAAACAAGCTTTTGATTTATTTGACAAGAACCACGACGGTAAAATATCCTCGGATGAATTGGGATGTGTATTACGGACGTTAGGACATGATTACTGTCAGGACGATGTTGATGAAATGATTAAAAATGCAGACACCAACGGTAAAATATATGATAAATTTATTCAGTTATACATTTAATGTCACTTAACAGTTATCTTAAGTTGCCATGGTTGCAGTAAGGTCTGGTTAAAATCAGGAGAGTCGAGGTGACAAAGTCCTCAAAATCGCCAGCTTACGGATCATATTGACTACCTAGAAGTCATGTGGACAAATACTAATATATGAATCTAGTCAGTTGCCTTGCCAAACGACGTTGGTTTTCTTCAGACATTTTTGTTGTTTGCATCTTTCCAGGCCCCAGTTTCACAATCATTCCTTAACTAAGGTTTTCCTTAACTTAAATCTGGCAAATTTGAAACCTTAATAATTTTGTTAATTGTTGAGATATTGAGTAATTTAAAGTGTCATTTTGAAGATCACGTCAAGCTTGTTACATCCATGTTTTGTTTTATCACAAATGTTTATTTGAAATTAAGAAAGGGAATCTTGAAAATAGCTAAATTTAAGTTAAGGAAAATCTTAGTTAAGGAATGATTGTGAAACTGGGGCCAGGCCTTTGATATGTAAATGAGGAAAAAAAACTGACCACCCCTAAACTGACCGCATAAACCAAACTGACCGTATAAAAATAAGTGAAATAATTTTGATCTTGACTGAAGCATGAAGAACTTTTAATCTTATGCATCCTTCTTTTTAAACTCAACTTATTCCAAATTTGTGGTTTCTTTCCTGAGACAATGTATATAGGACAGCGCATGTGTTTTAAGACATTTTTATCTGCTTGGTCTGTAATCGTTCCTAATGTAATTATATAAACATTACACGAAAGGCTTTTGTAGGAAATTGATTGGAAATTCTTTGTTATTATGTGTAATGATTGAGAGAATCTGGAATGTATTGATTCATTTAATCAGAACATCTTTTTTGTACGCTGGTAGTAAACATTTTTATGAATATAATTTGTCCTATATAATAGATCTACTCGGGGATCTCTATTCTCTGTTTGTTTAAGAAATATGTCTTCCCAACGGGAGAGTCTTAACTAGGTTCTTTGACGATTAAAAGATCGTGCAATGTCTAATTCATTTGAGCATCGTTTCATTGTTAGGTTAGAAATACATTTAAAATCAACAAAAATATTCAAGTCTACGGATAACCTTTTGCTGAAAAAATTCCTGATTGATTGACTTTTTGTATTAAATGATTTTATTCACTCGGAACATTCGTATATGGGATGTCGTGGGTTCGAACCCCGACCGGGTCTAACCCAAGACTTGAAAGTGGGTAGTGACTGTTCGTTCTTTCGCCAAGCACTCGGCATTACGAAATGAAAGTCACGGTTCTTTCGGATGGGAACCAAAAATAAACGAGGTCCCGTGTCACGTTAGGCATGGCATGATAAAGAACCCTGCTGTTTAATGGCATCAGCGCAACGCACAGGCAAAATCTGCACTTTCGCCTATAGCTGGCGACGTCTCGATATAAGTGAAATATTCTTAACTGGGACGTTAAACACAATTACTCAACTCAACTCACTCGGAACATTGTTGCTTTTTTACTTCTAAGAAATAAATACTACAAGTAATAACATTTTTAAGCGAACTGGCAGAAATGAAAATTTTATTTAAATAACAGAAACGAATTCGCTAAATAAAAACTTCATTTAATTGAATTTCATCGACTACATCAAGTGTAAAAAAATCTGACAGATATGGGGATATTACCAGTAGCAAAATCTCATTTTCTTATTGAATTTCGATATTGCTGCAGTCCATTAACACTCCTTCCTAATTTCCAATAAGTCGTTGATGACACGCCAGCGCAAAATCTTCATAACACTGACGAACATTCGGTGTGGAATAATTAAATTTGAATTTAGAATGGTTGGTAAAATCTATCATTTTTGCACAGAAAAGGGAATGTCATGAATGAAATAATTAAATTTTACTGATGTTAGCAGGATTACTTTAAATTTGTTTATTTTTTTTTCTCAGTTCAATCGGTTGATTTTTGTTTCATTATTAAATGGACTGTGTCAGTGGCATTTGATTCGCTCGATTTGTTGTTACTTTCGGTATTGTTGGCTTCCATGGTCGTTATATTTGATAAATTAGTATTTAAACTTACCTATCAAGATATAACAACTCAAAAATTTCTATAATAATTTATATTACCCTTCAAATGCTGTCTAGATCAGAATATAACAAACTTAAGCTTCACAAAACCCAAGATTTAAAACCTTTCTACCATTGTAAGCGAGCACCCTTTTTTCTGTTGCGTTCGGGGCTTCGGTGTCTTTATTTCAGGCTTAAAGATAACAGTGATTCTTACCGCCTGTGATCGAATGTCACTAACAGATCCTTGAGTAAAAACTTCAGTCTGTTTATTTGCCAAAGGTAGACGATTTTTTCCACATAATGCCATTTTTCACACCTTTTTAAAACTAATTGCATCAAAACAGACTTGACTGTAGCATATTATTTTTTTCTTTCCACAGAAAACGGTTTTGTAGAATACGACGAATTTTTACACATGATGCAAAGATGGCACCAAAATTTACAAATACAGGGTGCCGAAGGCCCATCCACCGTTACGGAAAATACCGACGAGAAACGAAGAATAGAAGCTTTTAAGGTGTTCGATATGGATGGCAATGGTTTCATAGATAAGCACGAACTTAGGTACACTATGAGGCGCTTAGGAGAAAATTTATCAGAAGATGATATAAAAGCTATGTTTAAAGAAGCCGATTTAAATGGCGACGGTTTAATAGACTATAAAGGTAAAAAAAACATATTTGAAATTTGTAAACCTGCCTGTCATTGGCTAAGTATCATTGTAAAATTGGGCTTTCATTTGTAACAGGATGTGCAAATGCTGATGTCTCTTTTATTAAACGGGGGGATTCGTTGATCTGAAAAGCGCTAACGGAACACAGCGATACGCCCAGGTTCAAATTCCATTTCCGCAGATGTTTTGAGAAAATTTGTTAGTTGCTTGTCCCATGTAGTTGGTTTTTCTGACCACGAGCTTCCTCCATCATCTCAGAGCTGATTTTTTTTATATAACTGTCATGTGCAGAATTTTGTATATATCGTTTGGTATAAATTTGAAACTCTGCACATAATTAACGACATTTTGATTTGGAGTAAAATACCATTTTTCCACTGTTAAACTCTTAATTAAAACTGGATATGCAGAAACAAAACGTTAAAACCGTATTAATCAAAACAATTTGGTAAGGACCATTTAGAAGTATTAAAATATCACAACTCGATCTTATGACCACTGCAGTAACCCAGTTGGTAAAGTGTTGAGTAAGTGGGATCGTGGGTTCGAACCCCGACCGGGTCTGACCCAAGAACTGAAAGTGGGTAGTGACTGTTCATTCGCAAAGCATTACGAAATGAAAGTCACCGTTCTTTTGGATGGGAACTAAAAATAAACGACGTCCCGTGTCACGGTAGGCTTGGTACGATAAAGAATCCTGCTGTATAATACCATCAGCGCAACGCATAGGCAAAATTTCTTCACTTTTGTCTATAACTTGCGATGTCTCGATATAAGTGAAATATTCTTGACTGGGACGTCAAACACCAATACTGAACTTGATCTTATTTTTTCCTGATCTCAAGTGTTCATCCAGAGATTTATATTTTACAGTCTAAATATATACCACAAATTATATTTTTTTATCTTGTTTGATCATGTTCATAATTGCTTTTTATGTGTTCAATTTTGATCCAAATGTCATTTATTTCTTTTTTCAGAATTTACGAGGTTGCTTCATCATTTCCTACCAGAATAAAAATATAAACTCGTAAACAGTTGGAAGGATATTTCAATTTTTGGAGATTCCTATCATATTTTTCCTCCTATGTGTGATATTCGTACACAATTTTCCGGATATGATGTCATACCCACGTGACTAGCATTGACTAGAGATTGTGCAAAGGATGTTTTTTTGACTTTAATGAAGGAGAGAGACTTATTTCAAGTTGTGATATGTTGACTTCCGGTAATACTCCCCACCATCACGCAATAATCAGCTTTTCCATATTTTGTTTATTTTTTGTCCCCCTAATCAAGAGTTTATATATATAATAATAACTATAACATATTTAACATTCCAAATTGACATGTTTTTACTTACAATGACATGCATAATTTATATAAATAATACCAGAGTTTTCATTGGTTGATTTTGAATTATTTTAATTTTCACTCAGATATGATCATTCTATTTTTACATCCTGTGATGATATTTATTATTATAAATGTCTTAGGTAGAATAATAATATAAAAAATGACAATATTGATGAAAATCTGTGTAATACATACATGCATATTTTCTTTTTTCACTTTTATAAATAATATTGACCATTTGAAATTTATAAAAGTACTTTTACACCCGAGCAAGTACTAATGATGGTTTTTCTTAGTTTTCCGTCTCGCCTAGTAACTATGTTTGACACAAAACTCTTTTATATGAAAGTTTTGACATACATGATGATGGTATGATTTAGAAAAACCAATGCAGAGCAAGAATTGAAATTTAAATGAATACTAGTTGAAAGCTTTAGAAGCTAAACAAGCCATCATAATTCTTACATTTTTTTTTTTTTTTTGGGGGGGGGGGGGGTTCAAGCCAACCGATTATATTTTAAGGAGCTTTTATTATACATGCAATTATCAATTATATCTTGCAATTAGAGAATTTTTTTCGATTTTTTGTTTTCAATTTTATTTACTTAAGGTCAGTTGTCACACTTAAACAATTCTTACCTTACAGAAGAGCTTCACCGTCTCCTTATAGCATACTCTATATGATAATTATAATTTATTATAATAATGATCGAAGTTAAATTTAACCAATACGAATCAATACCATAGTCAAAACCAGATAACACTGGGGCTGTAGAGGCCGGATGGTCTAAAGCACGTGATTACTGTTACATTGTCTCACAGAGTCTAAGTTCTAGTTCAATTTGGGCAGATCCTGGTTTTTGGAAGTTTGTCGCTTAAATTGTCGAGGAGCGTTGGTTTTCATGCACACCAGTTTCTTTCACCATGGAAAGCTTTCAGATAAATGACCTACCCATCGCGGTCGCGTCAACAAACTTTGCTCCTTTTTTTGGCCAAATCAATGTCTTGTTGATAAAAATTAATTTAAATGTACCGATTTACCTTAATATCGTTCAGACTTGTGAAGACTTTGTTGATTAAAGCTCTGTTAGATCAACCACTTGGAAAGCAAAAGAATGAATCTTTGTTCTAGATGCTTATTTATTTCATCATTTTGTTTTTATTTAAGAATGGCAATTGTAAATATAACCACTAAGAGGAAAAATTTAGGAAAGAAAAAACAAATACAAAATGGAAACTTTTAAGGATAATAAATACAGTTACTATCAAACAGAAGTGTTTTTGGTCAAAGCCTTATTTTATAACAAAACATTTTTAGTTTTAATAACATTTCGAATTTTCATAAGCCATTTGGTTTGGGTACCAAAGCTTTGAACAATTGGGCTCTGATATTATGCAGTTCTATATTAATAAATGTATTGTATCTGGACATTATAATCACGGTGCTGTTACGGAATTTTCTATTTTTTTTTATTTCTATTGACAATTTTTCTATAATCTTCAGAGAATTTTTCATTGTTTTGGGGGTTTGTTTTCAATGATTAGAGAATTTAGTCGGTTTTTTCTTTGCTTATATTGAATGAAAACTTGGGGTTTTTTACTTAAAAACTTCGTGGTGTTGAATTTCAGATTTGGAACTATCAGGCCTTTTAAGTTTGCAAAATAATCGTGAAATATCTCGCCCTTAAACAAAATCTAATTAGTACTTGTATTCCGACTATTAGCGATTGACTTTGCTATCTATAATTGTGTTGAGGTAGATATGTATACTAACAATAAACATATTTTATTCAGCCAAAAATGGCTAAATTATTATTGAAACAAATATTCAGAATTTATAAATGCGAATTCTTCCGCAGTTTGAAAGATAGGCCTATTTTTGTTTAGAACTAAACTGGTGTCAATGAGTGCTTTGAAGATTGCTCGTGGTTTATATTCGGCTGAAAGTTGGCCATAATTTGCGCCTAGACTTCAATCTTCAGCAACAAAGAAGCTTGTATTCAGTTGGTTAAATTTAGATGCGTGATTTTACATTACATACTTTTTCTAATAAATAAATAAATTTAAAAATAATAAGTAAACCAGTTGTTGTAAGATTTATAACCAATTTTTGATGTAGTTTTCATATCACATTAATGTGAGCGATGTATTTTTAAATAAATCCGTTCTACCTCGTGATTCCATATTAAATACATATATCTTTGACCTGCCTTATAACCAGAATATATTTATCTGTATACCACTATCACTTTGTAAAGAACCATTGTAACTGCACCATTGAGGAGTATTACCCAGCTATCTATTCCAGACATTGATCAACCTCTTATAGGACAAATTTTTGATTGTCTTATAAACATTTGTTTAAGGCTTCTAAATTTATGATTTTATGTTACAAATTAACCAACCTATAACGCATCAAAAACGCCATTCCAAATTAATGAAACCAATAATTGAGAATTTAATACCATTTCAGTCTCGTCTAAAATTCTACGACAAAAAACGTGCTTGAAAATTTTTATAAACGTGTTATTACAATAGATTGTAAACAGATCATTTAATTTTATTGCAATCATCGAAATTTAAACCAACTAAAATTAACACGGATCCAAATGACTCTTAATGTCGAATAAATAACGACAACTCTGGACAGAAAGTAGTGAAAGGGGAGCTAACTCTTGATATAGTAGACTTATTGATGACCAGTAGAATGAATTACAAACTGTGATGTTTTGTTAAATTTGATGCTATAGGGCAGAAATATTGATTTAATCCAGGTATGAAGAAAGCATTTCTTTTCTTTTCTTTTTTTTAATTATTTTTTTTTATTTAATTTATTATTGTTTGTTTTCTATAAGTCTCTGATTGGAGAAAAAATATATATATTAGGTTAAGAAATTTGGACAAGATGAAGAAATGAAGATCTCTTGCGATTTAAAGGACTTTCAGAAATCGTTTATAATTTTTTAAATATTATACTATTTAGAAAAAACCGCGGCGCTCAAAGGGTTTATTGGCAAGTTTAAAATACTCAAAGATTTATACTTTGTAAAGGGTTTTGGGCATTTAAATAACCAGTTTGCCAGTTTTCACACCTTATTTTGTGCAGTTTATATTTAATTACATTGTAGTAAGCCAATATTTGGACGATGTTTTGTTTAGAACGGTGTCTTAGATTTTGTTTTTAGCATCGACGAACACTGCACATCTAACTGCATATTTGTTAGCTTCATTAACGTGCTGATTTCATATTGAGGTCATCTATTGTAATGGATAACTAAGATACGTTTTAAATATTGGTTATCAAATTATATCTACCTTGATAAGTACAGTCTCTAATAATAACAGAGTTTGAATACTGACTATAAATAAATATATTAAAATTCACTGACCTAGAACCTGTTCAACAAAGGTAAGTTTTTAACCACTCACAAATACCGTGTCCAATAGTGGATATCCAAATTGACCAATACCCTTCCAAACTTGAAAATCCAAATTGACCAATACCCTGTCCAATACTGGGCATCCAAATTGACCGATACCCTGTCCAAAAGTGGACATCCAAATTGACCGAGTCTAGTGTTGTTTCTATGTTAAAATGACTTGAGGTCAATCAGTTTATATATCGATATGAGATGTAGTCATTAGTTTCTTTAGAGATTTTTGTTGGGGTCAACCTGTTTCTATGGCAATTTGTGTCAAGGACATTATTTTTCAATTGTAACATGCGCTAATCCAACATTTTGATATAAATGTGGCCAAACGTTGTTTTTCTATAGCAACACGTTCTAAGGTCAGTCATTTTTGTAGTAATGTTAAGGTCATTCGGTTTCCATAGCAACTTCTTCTGAAGTTAAGTTTCTTTGATTTTGTTGAGGTTGGTCTTTTTCTACAGAAATGCGTTTTTAGGTCAATTTGGTTTTGTATTAATATAAAATTTGCCTATTTTCGTTAAATCTGATGCTGAGGTCAACTCGTTTGTTGCATGCAATACATGCAAATTCCATCTTGTTTGTCTATAGCAACGTGTACCAAGATAACCTATTCTATTACTAGTTTTTTTTTTTTTTTTTTGAGTGATGAGGTCTACCTGTTTCCATAGTAACATATTTTTAAGTTTTTGTAACCAATGGATAAACATGACTTGATATTGTTAATCATATGAAAATTTTGTTATATTTTCATGTATATAAATAAAGATGTATAAACTTGTATATACATTTAATACCTTGATTAAATTATTGTTCAAAAATATCCATAGTTTTTTGTTAATTATTGCTTACTATATTAATGGTGTTTAAAATCAATTTTAATACCCATTCGAGGTTTTTTTTTCATTTCGAGACTGGATGAAAAGGAGTATTGTATAGAACAACGTTTTACGCACTTGTCAGGGCCCTTTTATTCATTTCGAAACTGAATAAAGGGGGTAGAATAGGAAGACCAAATGATGAGGTTGGGATGTAATGACCTGATATGCTCTAATCAAGATATTTTAAAGCATCTCGTAACAAGATGGTTATTTCAGGAAACCAAAGCATCTATCGAAAACCGACTATATACTCGCGGAAGCGGATTGACAGTTTGCCTCAAATGAAGTTAGATTCGAGTCCAGGCGATAGATCTGTATGCAGGCTCTTTATATAGATCTTCCATCGACGCCGACAACTCTTACTACAATTCTGCCAACGACGCCGACAGCTCTTAAGACAACTCTGCCAGCGACGCCGGCAGCTCGAGACAATTAGGGGCCTCGGTAGCCGAGTGGTCTAAAGCGCGCGCTTACAGATTACAGCGCCTCATCGCCTGGGTTCGAATCCCATTCGGGACAGTTCCTAGTGTGAGAAGGTTTGTCAGTTCGCTTGCCGAAGGTCGATGGTTTTCTCCGGGTACTCCGGTTTCCTCCACCATCCCAGAACTGACCGCCTCAAATAAGTGAAAAAATTTTGACGGGGGCGTAAAACACCATTACTCCACTCAACTGTTGAGACATTTCTGCCATCGACGTCGACATTTCTGACAATGACGGCGCATTTGACAGCTCTGCCACCGACTACACTTTAGAAAGCTCTTCTTCCGACGCCGACAATGACAGCGCTAAAAACAACTTCGCCATCAAAACTGTTGGTGCTTTAGAAAGCTCTGCCACCAACAGCACTTTTGACAGTTCTGCCATCGACGCCGACAACGCTTTAGACGTGCTCTTAGACGACAACGTCGACAGCGCTTTATACATGTGCTCTTAGTAAGACGTTTCTACCTTCGACGAAATTTGAACAAAACTGGTGTTGCGTTTTCAGAGTTTTTGTTTATAACTGAGCATGTCCGTTGGTTGTTTTTCTATCTTTACAGTAAAAAAGAATTTTTTTCACGCTCCTGGTGTTATTCATAAGGAATATAACTGTCCATTTAACACTCATTTAAGGGCTCCACGGTGAACGAGTGGTTCAAAAGCACCCAGGCTTATAAACCGCAGAGCCCTTGGTAAGATTCCCACTCGGTCAATTCCTAGTCTTCTCTGGGCTAGGGACTCTGGTTTCTTGTACAATTCCTAGTCTTCTCTGGGCTAGGGACTCTGGTTTCTTGTACAATTCCTAGTCTTCTCTGGGCTAGGGACTCTGGTTTCTTGTAAAATGCCTAGTCTTCTCTGGGCTAGGGATTCTGGTTTCTTGTACAATTCCTAGTCTTCTCTGGGCTAGGGACTCTGGATGTTTGTACAATTCCTAGTCTTCTCTGGGCTAGGGACTCTGGATTCTTGTACAATTCCTCGGTGATTGACGTAAAATGTTATCATATGGAAAAAGATAGACAACTCCTATATATCTACTTCACATTTGGCGCCACGATTGATGTCTGAAAGTTTTCTAACACACACAATATTCAAATAAGTTTCTTTTTATTATTGCACCATCCCTCCTCAAAATCAAATTAAAATTTTGAGTACCTATTGAAAATAATTTTAAAAAAAACATTTAGCTCATAAAAATAAGCCGTACACAATAGTAATTACTCGAAAAAATATTCCCCATACAATAGTCAAGATTAAAAGAGGATTCAGGTAAAAAGATTTATGGAAAAGAATTTAGAAAAAAAGATGATTCGAGGAAAAGGATTTAGTAAAAAGGGGATTTGGGGAAAAAGGAATCAGGAAAAAGAGGATGGGGGAGGGGGGATTCAGGTAAAAATTCAGTACTTATTCTTCATTGGTATTGATAATATCGGACACTAGGCTGGTCCCTTATTGGTTATGAAAACAACATAATAGATAGTTTTCTCTGTTCCTGTATGGTACAGCCACTACCAAATTGGACCTTCTTAATTTTATGTTTAATTAATATCAGTTGTAACAGTATTTTTATTTGACCTTGTGCGGCAATGCATTTTTTTTCTTTCTTTCTTTTTTCTTTCCCTTTTTTCTTTTCCTTTTTTTTTTTTTTTTTTGTTTCTGTCAGTCTCACAAATTTATGTGTTATTTTTCAATTAGACATATTACCAAGCCATCACAATTTTGATTTAGATAAAAAATAAACAAAGATTTCTTGAATTGACAGTAGGTTAAGGGGTAGACATATTAGAATGTCGTAGCTTGTCCTCCAAATCTTCATAATGTTGTTTTAATCTATCAACCATATCTTCAAATTCATGATCAATTCTGTCACATTTTTCATTCTGTAATTCCATAAACTTTGCCCATCTTTCTTTCCTACTTTCTCTCTGTTCTTCTATGTACTCTACCTATAAAAAGAAAGTGGAGTGGAGTATTGGTGTTAAACGTCCCAGTCAAGAATATTTCACTTATATCGAGACGTAACCAGCTATAGGTAAAAGTGCAGAAATTTTGCCTGTGTATTGCACTGATGGCATTAAACAGCAGGGTTCTTTATCATGCCATGCCTGCCATGACACAGGACCTTGTTTATTTAAATTTCCCATCCGAAGGAACAGTGACTTCTATTTTCTAATGGCGAGTGAAAGAACAGTCACTACTCACTTTCAAGTCTTGGGTCAGACCTGGTCGGGTTCGAACCCACAACCTTCCATTTACGGAGTGAGCACTCTTCCAACTGAGCTACTGCAGTGGTTCCTATAAAAAGAGTTAAGTAATGACGAATTATATCTGATGTTCACTTATATCAAGACATCACAATCTATAGGTGAGGTTAGGGTCTTTATCTGATAATCCTTATCGAGACTGACAGATTATTTTTCAAGGATATCAAGCAGAAATACCTAATTCCAAACTCGACCTGTATTTTATCATTTATTTAAGCAATAAATCTGATATTCAGTCGGGTCATGGAGAAATTACCAGAATGGACGCTGTGCACTCTGTGTAATTCGCAAAGCGAATAATTAAATTTTAAAGACAACTTAATCAAATGAGAGAATAACTTTATGCAATTTTTGCTTTTGATAACTTCAAAACAAGTTAAAATGATACAAATTAAAAGCAGTTCATTCTAAATTATGTCACAAACACTTGGCACTTTTTCGAGATAATTGTTGAGATACATAATGTTTTATTATTTAATGTGTTTAGTTGCTCATTCTGATTTCATTGGAAACTAACAATACACTGTTTTCCAGCTGTGCCTCTTTTCATGAGGCCACTGAAACCAACAAACTTTGGTAAGTGAAATGACAACCTTTCTCATACTAGGACCTACCCTGACTAAACAAGAACCAAGACTTAAAAGGCACTTTGATCCATAAAGCAGTGTTAAGACCAATCTGCCATGGAGGTCCCTCAAATACAAGGTATACTTAAACAATACGTCAGAAGTTTGTAAAGTGCAACAAAATTATACATTAACTTTATATAAATATCAATTGCTGCCATATTTTCCAAAAACAAAGAAACATAATAATAGATATTTCTGTCCATTATAAGGACCCAAGCCCAAGTCTTACAAGAGCACCACTGAGCGGCGCAATATACGCCCGTTAATGTCTATAATTTAAGCAAGAATAATAGGTGGAGGAAAAATGCTTTTTGAAATGTCAATTATTTGTGATAGTCAAGATCATATATTAGAGTAACTATACATACAATTATAACAAGATCTGTCAGGAGATCAGCATAAAAGCCTGCCTTCACAAACTGTGAAACTTGTTAAACCCACATGAAAATTGAACACAAGATATGAGAAAGTTGGTGTAACTAAAGAACCAGAACTAAACATGTTGTGGAAAGTTAAAATGTGACTTGAAAACTTGTTTTATAGGTTAAACATTATTACTTCTTGTGGAACCATACTAAATTTGAAAGGAATTAAATGAAAAATAAAAAGTTCTATCATTTTCTACATTTTGTCTTTTTAATTTAAACTTTATTTCTTTTACAACGATTTAGAAACAAGTTGTGCAACTTATATTAATCTAGCTCGTTGGCCCGAATTGTAGCGCGCGTGAGGTCTTATTGTGTGAGTGTCTTTTTTAGCACTCAAAGGGCCATTACTCCTGTTAAATTTCACGCTGCACCTTTTTTTTATCATATGCACTTCTTCATATGATCTAAATAACACATGCAAAATTTGAAAACATTCCATGAAAAACTGTGGGACAAGTTGCACCTACAAGAAAATTAAACATGAGATACCGGAAACTAGATACAAAGAACCATATTTCAAATTTTGCAAAAAATTGAAATCCGACACAAATACCATTTTTATATGTTAAACATTGTTACTTGTTGTAAATCCATACCAAAATTGGAAAAGAATTAAATGAAGAATAAAAACGTTCTTGTATTTGCTACATTATGTCCTTATTTGACCTTTGAACTCAATCTGTGACCTTGATCTTTAACATTGACCTAAATTTTAAACGTGACACACTGCCTTCCCTTAATACATGTATGGTATAAGTTTCATCTTGATATCCTCATCAAGTCAAAAGCTATGGACCTGACAAAAAAATGTTAATATACAGGCAGATGGTCAGACAGAAAGGCAGACAATACAATACCATAATACGTCCCATTACACAGGCATATAAAAAACGGTTGTAAGATCCCTGGTGGCCCTTATCATGATTTACTTACATCTACAGAATTTTCCTTCTCCACGATTTTTTTACAAACTTCTGTGGCTACTTTTACTGGAATAAAAGAAATAAAATTTGTTAAAAATATTGGAAAAATTAAGAAAAAATTTCTATACTCTTTGTTTGAGACCATCCAGGAGTTGAACACCCAACCTACCATCGATGAAGAGTTATAATCACTCTTAAAGGCAGTCACCTGAACATAACTTTAAAACAATACTGCCAAAAAAAAAAAAAAAAAAAAAAAAAAAAAAAAAAAAAATTATTAACCTAAAACAAAATAAACAAATGAATTTTCAAGTCAATCTTCAGCTGACTTTGATGAACTGTAAATTTTAAACACTGAACATTTGTTTCATCTTTACAATTCTTCAAATTTTTAAACAAATCTGACACCAGTACAGTAGCTCAGTTGGTAGGGTGCTCACTTTATATGTGAGAGATTGATGATGGTTAGAACCCTGGTCTAATATAGGTATATACATGTATAGGTAGTGACTGTTCTTTAGCCAAGCACTATGCATTTAGAAATGAAAAGTCACAGTATGCTTCAGAGAAAACCTTAAAAACAGATGTCATTTGTTATGGCAGGTGTGGCATGCTAAAAAACCCTCCCCGCACACTTCCCTAAAGCTGGTGTCTTCTTGATGTAAGTGAAATAATCTTGACCGGGACGAAAAACCCCATTCAATCAACCCATCAATTAAACAAATCTGTATAATTGTGAGATACTGTATTGCAGTTATTATTTTTTTTATGCAGAATGTGTTCTTGAGTGACAGTTTGAATTGATATGCTCAAACAAATATTTCATTATTGCCCTTTATTTAGAGAGTTCAAAGTGATAAATTATGCAAATTAATTAACACTTTATAATCTATTTTGCGAATTTCACCTGTCAAGCCAGCTGACTAACATGAATATGCGATAAACAGGTTGAAACTTAAGACAAACTTTGAGAACCTTATTATTAAAGTTAACTCGGATTCCTTTGAGAACCAATACAGATATTTTTCATGTTTTCAGGAATTTTTCTTTAATATTAGGGGAATTTGTTACCAATTCAAGGTGAGGGTGGTGGCGGGAATGTAAAATTTCTTGTGAAAAATAAGAATATTCAGTAAACAGATCAGATTCAAAACTCAGTCTTAGAACTAACAAACAAAACTCAGACCTCAAACTTAAAATTCAGGACTCAGACTTAGAAACAAGTATCATAACTCAGACTCAAAACTCAGTCTTAGAACTAAGAAACATGACTCAGACCTCAAACTTTAAATTCAGAATTCAGACTTAGAAACAAGACTCATAACTCAGACTTGAAACTTAGAATAGAACTAAGAAACAAGACTCAGACCTCAAACTTTAAATTCAGAACTCAGACTTAGAAACAAGACTCATAACTCAGCCTCAAAGCTCAGTCTTAAAACTCTTAGAAACGAGACTCAGGCCTCAAACTTAAAATTTATAACTCTTACTTAGAAGCTAGACTCATAACTCAGACTTGAAACTCAGAATAGAACTAAGAAAGAAGAATCAGACCTCAAACTTTAAATTCAGAACTTGGACTGAGAAACAAGACTCATAACTCAGACTCAAACCTCAGTCTTAAAACTCCAAGAAACAAGACTCAGGCCTCAAACTTAAAATTCAGAACTCAGACTTAGAAGCTAGACTCATAACTCAGATTCAAAACTCAGTTTCATAAGAAAGTAGGTTGATAAGGTATATCTAAATATCTACTAACATTTTGCTGTCACATTGATAAGGAATGTCTTCATAGCATCTTCACTCTCTGGAATTAATCTGTTGTTCATTTCATTTATTGCTTCTGATGTTTTCTGCAGTCGCTCTATTTCTCTATTATTTCTTTTTTCCTGTAAAATGTAAAAACAAACAATGATTTGTTTTGTAAATTATTGTTATTATTATTAAGTTATTGTAAGTTATTTTGAAATTAAACACGAAAGTTCATTTCTTTTTCATTCTGTTTTATAACAGAAAAATTAAACAAGAGACCTAATAGGGCCTGTATCGCTCACCTGGAACACCTTTTATTTTGTTTTTGGCTTTTTCTTTTTAAAATTCATCCAATGATTTACATGTAGACAAGCTCACCAGCAATATTTTCATTTTCTAATATTTCAAGAAATATTTATCATAAATTTTCTTTATTTTGGCCATGTAGTTTCAGAGTTGAAGATTTTTCAAAGATGTAGGCTAAAAATAGACCTTATTTGCATATTACATACAGTAAGTATTGCCAAAAAGAAAAAAAATTGTAAAGAAACGCCAGTTACAAATGCATGTTTCACCAAACATCTTTTTTCTATGTTTCAAAATTCAACATAATCGGTATATAAATAAACCCATAATGGCCATTTATAAGTTTTTACTTTTTCTAGTAATGGCAGCCATCTTGGATTAAGGACAGACCTGTTGGATATAATTTACCACCTTCACCATCCAATGACCTTCTACACTTAATTTCCTTTCAATTAGCCACTTACTTTTAGAGGAAAAAACTTCCAAAGATTTAAGTTTAAAATAGACCTTCTTTACATATTATTTGGAATTCTACAGAGGAACCTGTTATAAATGTTTAATTACCCGACATCTATTTTTATGCTTCAAAATTTGGTACATCAATGAACCTGTACTTGAAATTTATAGATTTTTGCTATTTATAGTAACAGAAGCCATCTTGCATTTCATACAGACATGTCGGATATAATTTCTAATCTATAATACATGTAACTAAGGACCTTCTATACCAAATTTCATTTGGACTGACCAATTAGTTTAAAGGAGAAAATTAAAGGTTACACTCACATCCTTACCAGGCTGTAAGCTCATCCTCACTTCACCAGGTGAGATAATAAGAGGCCTATGGCAGTATGGGTCTTAATGCTCACCTTAGGAAATGTCCAAAAACTTGCAAAGAACTTAATTACAAAAACTTTACAAAATTCCTCAAGTTTTCAAATCCTGCAATAATTAATCAGAAATACCTAGTCACATTTCATTTATAAATAGCTCACATGCATGATTGTACTACAGTACAGTGAATAACTTCTAAATCATGCAGCGATGATTTTGACCTTTGAATATATGACCTTGAACCATATATCAAAATGATTGTCATATCAATCCCTAAAATATTATTATATATACATATACATGCCTATACAAAAAGTTTAAAGTTTTAAAGCTAATGTACAATTGTAATGTTTAAAAGCCAAAAATAACATTTCAGGGGCAACAACTTCTACATGGATTATCATATTGTTACAAAACTTAGTACCTTTTGTCATGCTGAACATTTAACAATGTTTTGAATTCATATATCTTTTAATATTTGCATGACAATTGCCTAAAACTGCTTAAATAAAAAATTTGCTCATGGCCTTGATTTGTGACCTTGACCCAATATTAAAGGTCATTTCAAGAAAAAGTCAAAACTGAAAACCCCATGTCATTATCTGTTCAAATAGTCAAGTTATAACAATTTGAAGCCATTTTACAACTTTTTTAAAATTAAATACAAAAACGTGTATCCCATTTTTCAATCAAATTTAACAAAATGAACAAACTATAGGCTTAAAACCCTAGAGAAGCAAAATATCACATCTGATTTTTTCTTCTATTATCAGTTTTGGAGAAGATTTTTTCAGATTTTTAGACCCCTAGGTCACCTTGACCTAGTTTTCATAGCCATGGCAATGCCATGAACAAATCTGAATTGCACCGGTCCATATATGCTTCTGACCAAGTATCATTAAAATCTGTCCAGCAGTTTTGGAGAAGTTGAAATAGGTGTTAACAACACACACACACACACATACAGGCACACATGCACATACACACCCCGTGCCATGCCATAAGCTCACATGACCTTTTTGAACAGGAACTAGGAACAGGGAAGTGAATCTTTTTTCTCATAAACAATACATTAAAATTTATGACTTCTACAATAAAGCACTACTGTGATATCAAGTCTATCGTTGTTCAAGTCGTTCAGCTTCTGTAGCCATGTGGTCTATATCACACAATTACAGATCACAGCAACTCACCACCTGTTTCAAATCCCAATTGAGCAGATCCCAGTGTCTACCTGACAAAGATTGTTGGTTTTCTCTGTGTACTCCAGTTTCCTCAACCATTCCAGAACTTACTTCTTTTATATAAGTGGAAAAATCTTGACTGGGCTGTAAAGCTCTATTTATCCTTTCCAATCTAATCCCTCAAAACCTTTTCTCATAAGTGGTCCAGCACGATCAAGCCAACATCAACGGTACTCTTGGTTTAGATGTGGATTCCTTAACCATTTGACTACTGTGATCTCTCTTTATTCATTTATAAAATGGCAAAGACTTTAAAGAATATGTTAGGATGCTCAGAAACATGCTGCTAGGTAGATAAAACTGTATAAACCAAAATTTTGTCTAATGCAAACAACAACTTCAGTCCAGAAGGTTTTCATATTAAATCTTTATATTTTCTATTGTAACTGAAATACCTCAAACTCCTTTACAAAATAATTTATATGCCCCTGTAACACTGGATGGTGATCAATCAGTCGAGCATGTAACTCAGCTACATCTGAAATAAATGAAAATTACTAAAAATGGCTAAAATTACAATATGAATAAAAATAGGAATTGCCAGAAAAACAAGTTCACCTGTCATCTTTGGAGTGGAGTAATGCTGTTTTAAAACACAGTCAAGATTAATTCGATTAAATAGAGGCAGTCAGTTTTTTGGCCATGGAGGAAACTGGGGTACCTTGAGAAAACCACCTATCTTCAACAAACTTTCTCACTCTAAAATCTGCCTGGCAAAGAGAGGCATTGTGTCATCTAAAACAGCTAAAAATAAATTATTATTATTTTTACCCTGTTCTCAACTGAAAAAAAAGGGTTCTAGAAGTAACCATTAAATAATTTTCTGTACCTTGGGATTACAGGCAAAACTGAAAGGGTTTCACTGAGGATTGTCTAAATAACATTTCTCTGTAATAACAGGGACGTATATAGCTAGATAGTGTTATAGGTTCCTGGTAATAACAAACCTTTTTAAGTGAACATTTTAGCACTTGTCTGATCCTGGCTAGATCAGTAGAAAAAAAAAGTGCTGCAGGACGGGCTTAATGAGTGACTGGGTAACTCAGTAGGAAAAGTATCAAGCATGTATTAGAAAGCCTTCTGATTTCAGGTCTGATTTAGCTACCTGTTACACAGATAATTCTAATGGTCACCTTGAACTAACATCTGATCTAAGGGAGCTAACTTGTGTTAACACTCAGTAAATCATGACAAAAATTCTCATAACAAAGATACTGTGATTTTTTTTTCTGCCAATGCATGTGCTACTGCTAAAATAAAGTATAACTATGTCAATACAGTTTTTCTTCACAAATAGATAAAACTAATCCAACAACAGAATGCCGCTTCTATTCCATGGACGCACATCTAACTTTCAACAATAAATGTATGTTGTATATTCAAAGGATAAGGGGAAATGAACTGTTTAATATCGGAGAATGCATCAATTACATTCAGTGGGAACTATGTCTATGCAACATAAGTAAGGTGTAGCGGAACTGAGCTAGTTGTGGCCGTTGTGTATATAAAAGGTATAATAGAGTGATTTACTGCCAGACTATCTGGTCCGGATCTTTTAGCCTCGTGGTAGAGCGCTCACTTATCACCCAGAAGGGCTGGGTTCGATCCTCAGCCGGGGCACTCGGTGAGGATATTTTTTTTTTTCAGGTATTTCCCAACTCCTGTTACAAAGGATGACACAATAACCTGTCTACTACATAATGCCATTTGCACAAATGAAACCGCACATTCCTTAAAAAAGTTTTTTTTCAGATAATTGCATCATTTAAACAATTTTTCAAAAATGTTACATGTTCTATGAGGCTGATTGTTTGCCTCTTAATGAAGAGTAATAATAAAGTGTTTACAAATGTAATATACCAATGAACCTATGGCTACTGTGGTTTGTCCCAACAAAAACTACTGTAAGATTCAGAGTCTTCAGGTTGATTTGAATAGCCCACTGAATAAAAAGGTGGACCTGTGTGTAAATATGTGTAAATAAGTTACAACAGAAGGCGTGAACATTAACGGACCAGGAACAAATTTGTCGCAAAATACAGCATTCCAGTGACATCCGAGCTTGGCTGCATCAAAGAGAATAATCTTCCATGCATAATGCCCGAACTGCAATGCCAGGTAACAGAAAAATAAATACATTAAAATGTATAAAAACGACATAAAGGCGACCCCCTCCCCCAAACCGCCCGCTATATCAGCCACTGAAATGTTTTTGCACAGTTAAAAACATGCAATAAACGGGCTAAAAACAGTACGTTGAAATAAAACAAGATTCAGCTAGATTTTACCTTTAAAAATTTGCTCGTTTAACATTTCAATCGATTGTTTGTAGACAAATGCAAAATGCAAAATCTAAAAATAAACTCAAATATCTGCCTACTTTCAGTTTTATATCAATCAACGTCATTGAAATGTTTCTTTCATATCCAGATACATTTAAGCACAACAAAGAGCTTGACCAAATACTAATTGTTAAATTGGGAAAGAGTAGGAAAAATCTTCCTTACTTTCCCACTGAATATTTCATTTATTTTAGTTGTCAATCATGATTTTATTTATAAAAAAGACCATGTTTAGATTAGTAGAAAATGGCAACTTGGAATAATTCAAACAAAATTTTAATAATAATAATAATAATAATAATAATAATAATAATAATAATAATAAACAAGTCAATAATTTCTGTCACCCATGATTCAGTAAACTAGGGGCATATTTTAGTCCTGAAAATCATGACCCTTAACGGCCTTGCTATATGGATATGTTCTGTAACGGCACATATCCATATAGTAAAGCCGTTAAGAGTCATGATTTTCAGGACTCGGGGCATATTTTAAAGCCACTCATTGTTTTGCATATCAACCGTCATTCATAAGCACCTGTGTAAAGACGAAATTAATCTCTATATTATGACAAATTAAATGTTTCGCATGACCTTGTGCGAATATCTAGGTGAATATCCAGGGTTGTGTTTGTAAATGTGCACTAGACGCTACTATCAACAGAATTGACAGACTGATGCTGTACGTAGTGTTATATGTTAAGAGTGTTTTATGTATAAGGATAAATAAGGGATTACTTTGATATACATGTATTTACGGTTTCTGGTCACAGTATATTCTACATTACGTTTTATCTTTAAAGTTAGATTTATTGAGAGAGAGAGAGAGAGAGAGAGAGAGAGAGAGAGAGAGAGAGAGAGAGAGAGAGAGAGAGAGAGAGAGAGAGAGAGAGAGAGAGAATTTTCTTTGACCTTAATTAGCAACAAGAGACCCAATATGACTGATACGCTCACATGATAATTTTTGACAAAGGACAGCAGCTTCTAACAAATTTTCTATATTGTGAGTTATTTACATTTTTACGTTTTTGGCATTTTTTTCAATCATCATATATATGAAAAAGACTGTAATGTGCAGAATTTTCGAATTTTTACCCGAAGAAACATTAAAAATTATGCACATTAAAATTCAAAAATTTTGCACATGGCATTATTATGATGATCAATTTTAAAATGAAATAAGAACTAAATACTGGTATCTTTTAAATTGCTATGAAAAAATCTAAGGTAAAAATTAGGTCATGTCCTTGGCCTTTTACATTGACCTCGTTTTAAAGGACATTTCAAGTCAGCATGAAAATGAAAACCCTTTGTCATTATCCTTGCATATAATGAAGATATAGTAATTTCTAAAATTTAACTTTTTTAATTTTAACAAAAACACGCCTTACCAAACTTTAATTTTTGACCAAATTTCATTAAATGAAAAGGGACCTCAGCGGCTGAGTGGTTTAACGCGTGATATCACCAAATTAGTTAGTACATTTTTAACGCGCGACACTGCTTTGTAGGTCAATTTAACTAGCAACATTGCCCTTCTGCTATATCACTCTTGTAAAAAATGGAGTATGGAACCGGGAGTAGAGTAATGGTGTTTTACGCCTCAGTCAAGATTCTTTCACTTATTTCGAAACGGTCAGGTCTGTGATGGTGGAGGCAACCGGAGTGCCCGGAGAAAATCACCGACCTTCGGCAAGCGAACTGAAAACTTTCTCACATTAGGATCTGTCCCAAGTGAGATTAGAACCCAGGGGGTGAGAGGCGCTGTAATCCGTAAGCGCGCGCTTTAAACTACTCGGCCACAGTCAAAATGAATTGAATTCAGTTTTTCTTTTTATTTATTTAAAGTTCATTTTTCTTACCGGAACATTACCGTCGAATTTGTCAGCCTGAATAAACGTTATCGCAATAATCATCTAGTTACTGATTAAAATTCAGGACAGCCCCATTGAGGGAACACTCACTTACTTTGCGGTAGTACCCGGTTTGAAATTCTTGTTTCTAGACTTGCTGATTACAATTTGGAGGTCCCCGATTGTGGCCTCAAAAGTAGTTGTCTACGGTGAAGCAAATCTCCATTTGTAAAATTTGCTGTGATAAAAACTGTTTAAGTCGCTTCACCAGTAGGTATTATTGGTTGTAGTTTCGCGGTCGAACCAATTATGATCCAAACTTTTTTTCTCTTTCATGATACCTGGGTACTGCGTGTATATTGTTATCTATCTATCTATCTATCTATCTATCTATCTATCTATCTATCTATCCATCCACCCATCCATAGATCCATCCGTTATCTATTTTTTTGATCATTTATCCACCCATTCTCTATTCATTGGTTTATTTATTTATGTGTACATAATGGTTATGACTCATTATTTCTCGGTATCTAGAGCGTTAACAATATCTTTATTTTAAACCTGTATATTTTTATTCCAATAAAATCTTTTTCACTTGTGTTTACATGAAATCTATCATTCAGTAAATGGGCTATATCCAGGTGTGGAACTTTCAGGTTATACCTGGTATTTTTTGGAGACTACGGCAAGTTTTACTCGGAATGTTTTCTAGCGAGACTAAATCTATTAATGAATATATCAATAAGTGTTTTCAGAAGTATAATCGTCAATTCTGTATCCAAACTATAGATTCTCAATAAATAAATGATAAAAAACCCAATTTGTTTTCACTTTTTCTAAATTTAGGAGATAACAGTTTTGTATTTGAAGAGCTCCGACCGTTAAACGTGGATTTTACTGTCGCAAAATGAGGTCCGCGGAGACAGGTAACCGGTATTTGCGATCATCTTGGACGCCATTTTAACTACGCTAAAAACTCAATTATTCCAGGATGGTATTAGAATGTTCATGAAATTACATGTTCCAAAGAAATTAATTCAGCGATAAAAGTTATCTAGCTCACAAAATATGATTTTTTTCTAATGTAGTATTTATCTACCTGACAATCGATATACGTTGCTAGGATACCTCTCTCTTTAAACGATTGTTGCTTTATTTTGAGAGTTATTATTATGTGACAGTTAAACTGGTCGAATAACTTTGCTATTGGTATACCCTTTTGTTACTAGCATACTGAAGTACTCAGATCAATAAATAATTAACGTGTATTTTGATATGTTGTTGGTTACTTTGGCTGTTACCAAAGACAAATCTACATCTGTTTAAGTTTGTTGTTTTTATTTTCTTCTCTCTCTCTCTCTCTCTCTCTCTCTCTCTCTCTCTCTCTCTCTCTCTGTGTGTGTGTAAAATTAACTATTTACCGTTTCACATTACCAGTTTATAATGATTGCTGTTCTCGATAGAGAGAAAATATGATTAGTTTAATTTATTTCGGATAAATTGTTTTACAAAGCAGAAAAAATTATTTTATTCTATAAGTCTGTCCAGAATCATTTTTTCCTATCATAATAGAAGACATCGATAGACAAAATGTCGATACATAGTACATACCACTCTCAACCTGTACAGAGCACACGCAACTCTTAACCTGTACATAGTACATACCACTCTTAACCTGTACAGAGTACATACTACTCCTAACCTGTACAGAGTACATACCACTCTTAACCTGTACACAGTACATACAACTCTTAACCTGTACACAGTACATACAACTCTTAACCTGTACACAATACAAACCACTCTTAACCTGTACACAGTACATACCACTCTTAACCTGTACCAGTACATACCACTCTTAACCTGTACACAGTACAAACCACTCTTAATCTGTACACAGTACATACCACTCTTAACCTGTACACAGTACATACCACTCTTAACCTGTACACAGTACAAACCACTCTTAATCTGTACACAGTACATACCACTCCTAACCTGTACACAGTACATACAACTCTTAACCTGTACACAATACAAACCACTCTTAACCTGTACACAGTACATACCACTCTTAACCTGTACACAGTACATACCACTCTTAACCTGTACACAGTACAAACCACTCTTAATCTGTACACAGTACATACCACTCTTAACCTGTACACAGTACATACAACTCTTAACCTGTACACAGTACAAACCACTCTTAACCTGTACACAGTACATACCACTCTTAACCTGTACACAGTACATACAACTCTTAACCTGTACACAGTACAAACCACTCTTAATCTGTACACAGTACATACCACTCTTAACCTGTACACAGTACATACCACTCTTAACCTGTACACAGTACATACCACTCTTAATCTGTACATAGTACAAACCACTCTTAACCTGTACACAGTACATACCACTCTTAACCTGTACACAGTACAAACCACTCTTAACCTGTACACAGTACATACCACTCTTAATCTGTACATAGTACACACCACTCTTAACCTGTAAACAGCACATACCACTCTCATCCTGCAAACAGCATATACCACTCTAAACCTGTACACAGTACATGCCACTGTGAACTTGTAAACAGTACGTACCACTCTTAACATGTACACAGTACATACCACTCTTAACCTGTACACAGTACATACCACACCTAACCTGTAAACAGTACATACCACTCTTAACCTGTAAACAGTACATGCCACTGTGTTCCTGTAAACAGTACATACCACTCTTAACCTGAACACAGTACATACCACTCTTAACCTGTACACAGTACATACCACTCTTAACCTGTACAGAGTACATACCAATCTTAACCTGTACAGAGTACACACCACTCTAAACCTATACAGAGTACATATCACTCTTGTACAAAATCAAACTATTTTTCAAGGAAATGTAAATTTAAGTTGTAGCTGTAACCAACATAATTCTCTGATAATGTTAAATCGTTTTCTGATTGATTTTAACGAAAAAACATAAATTTGATACAGCATTGCACACTTTTATATAAATTACATTATATTATAATTATAAAGATCGTTATATATTAAAATCATTCTACATCAATACCCCGCTAACTGACCTAGAATGATAGACTTTAAAACAGATTCTCCGAATTCGTTCTTTAATACATTTTTAAAATTTTAATCAAGGTGTGACTTTAGATTCTAGTTGGGATTGGTTAATATATGACCATAAGATATTTTGGATGTCTCCTTTGTAAATGTACATTTTTTCAATACTTCTAATCCAAATTGCCATTTGCAACTAAATATCCCGACTGTATTTTGCATCAAAAAAATTTCAATTTTTGAAATTGAATAACGTGTTAATCAACCATGTTTAGTGGTAAGTAAAACAAATTTAATTGATGTATTTTCCCTTTTTAACTTTACATGTTTTTATCATCATCATCATCATCATCATCATCATCATCATCATTATCATCATCATCAATTTTATAATAATATAATTATTTAAGCTTCGCGGTTTATTCAAATTAGCGCGAGAGCCATTCGATCTAAACCATCATAGATCGATTACAAACAAAGTTTAATGCTTATATTTACAATCCGTAGCTTACAACTTACAAATGTTTGAAATTTTATTAATTCATTCATGATTTTTGTGGAAATTCCTTGGGAATACCAAACAGTTTTCAACTGCATCAAACTGGGTTAGCTCCGCCCACTCGTACTCATTTTCAAAAAATGACAACAACAGATAAACGTGTCATGGTTTTATTTAAATATCTGTGCTTTTACAACTTCATTTATTCAGGCCATTAAATTAAAAAAAAATGTAGTATACGTTTATCGTTTATGTTTTATTTACATTCTGCGTCTTGACACGATGAATTGTTTACAAATCTAGATCTGTTTAAGTTTGTTGTTTTTATTCTCTCTCTCTCTCTCCTCTCTCTCTCTCTCTCTCTCTGTGTGTGTGTGTGTGTGTGTAAAATTAACTATTACATTACCAGTTTGTAATAATTGCTGTTCTCGATAGAGAGAAAATATGATTAGTTTAATTTATTTCGTATAAATTGTTTTACAAAGCAGAAATAAATATTATATTCTATAAGTTTGTCCAGAATCATGTTTTCCTATCATAATAGAAGACATCGATAGACAAAATGTCGATACATAGTACATACCACTCTCAACCTGTACAGAGCACACACAACTCTTAACCTGTACATAGTACATACCACACTTAACGTGTACATAGTACATACCACTCTTAACCTGTACACAGTACATAACACTCTTAATCTGTACATAGTACACACCACTCTTAACCTGTACACAGTACACACCACTCTTAACCTATACACAGTATATACCACTCTGAACCTGTAAACAGCACATACCACTCTCATCCTGCAAACAGCATATACCACTCTTAACCTGTACACAGTACATGCCAATGTGAACTTGTAAACAGTACGTACCACTCTTAACATGTACACAGTACATACCACTCTTAACCTGTACACAGTACATACCACACCTAACCTGTAAACAGTACATACCACTCTTAACCTGTAAACAGTACATGCCACTGTGTTCCTGTAAACAGTACATACCACTCTTAACCTGAACACAGTACATACCACTCTTAACCTGTACACAGTACATACCACTCTTAACCTGTACAGAGTACATACCAATCTTAACCTGTACAGAGTACACACCACTCTAAACCTATACAGAGTACATATCACTCTTGTACAAAAACAAACTATTTTTCAAGGAAATGTAAATTTAAGTTGTAGCTGTAACCAACATAATTCTCTGATAATGTTAAATCGTTTTCTGATTGATTTTAACGAAAAAACATAAATTTGATACAGCATTGCACACTTTTATATAAATTACATTATATTATAATTATAAAGATCGTTATATATTAAAATCATTCTACATCAATACCCCGCTAACTGACCTAGAATGATAGGTTTTAAAACAGATTCTCCGAATTCGTTCTTTAATACATTTTTAAAATTTTAATCAAGGTGTGACTTTAGATTCTAGTTGGGATTGGTTAATATATGACCATAAGATATTTTGGATGTCTCCTTTGTAAATGTACATTTTTTCAATACTTCTAATCCAAATTGCCATTGGCAACTAAATATCCCGACTGTATTTTGCATCAAAAAAATTTCAATTTTTGAAATTGAATAACGTGTTAATCAACCATGTTTAGTGGTAAGTAAAACAAATTTATTTGATGTATTTTCCCTTTTTAATTTTACATGTTTTTATCATCATCATCATCATCATCATCATCATCATCATCATCATCAATTTTATAATAATATAATTATTTAAGCTTCGCGGTTATTTCAAATTAGCGCGAGAGCCATTCGATCTAAACCATCATAGATCGATTACAAACAAAGTTTAATGCTTATATTTACAATCCGTAGCTTACAACTTACAAATGTTTGAAATTTTATTAATTCATTCATGATTTTTGTGGAAATTCCTTGGGAATACCAAACAGTTTTCAACTGCATCAAACTGGGTTAGCTCCGCCAACTCGTACTCATTTTCAAAAAATGACAACAACAGATAAACGTGTCATGGTTTTATTTAAATATCTGTGCTTTTACAACTTCATTTATTTAGGCCATTAAATTAAAAAAAAATGTAGTATACGTTTATCGTTTATGTTTTATTTACATTCTGCGTCTTGACACGATGAATTGTTTACAAATCTAGATCTGTTTAAGTTTGTTGTTTTTATTCTGTGTGTGTGTGTGTGTGTGTGTGTGTGTGTGTGTGTGTGTGTGTGTGTGTGTGTAAAATTAACTATTTACATTACCAGTTTATAATAATTGTTGTTCTCGATAGAGAGAAAATATGATTAGTTTAATTTATTTCGTATAAATTGTTTTACAAAGCAGAAATAAATATTATATTCTATAAGTTTGTCCAGAATCATGTTTTCCTATCATAATAGAAGACATCGATAGACAAAATGTCGATACATAGTACATACCACTCTCAACCTGTACAGAGCACACACAACTCTTAACCTGTACATAGTACATACCACACTTAACGTGTACATAGTACATACCACTCTTAACCTGTACACAGTACATAACACTCTTAATCTGTACATAGTACACACCACTCTTAACCTGTACACAGTACACACCACTCTTAACCTATACACAGTATATACCACTCTGAACCTGTAAACAGCACATACCACTCTCATCCTGCAAACAGCATATACCACTCTTAACCTGTACACAGTACATGCCAATGTGAACTTGTAAACAGTACGTACCACTCTTAACATGTACACAGTACATACCACTCTTAACCTGTACACAGTACATACCACACCTAACCTGTAAACAGTACATACCACTCTTAACCTGTAAACAGTACATGCCACTGTGTTCCTGTAAACAGTACATACCACTCTTAACCTGAACACAGTACATACCACTCTTAACCTGTACACAGTACATACCACTCTTAACCTGTACAGAGTACATACCAATCTTAACCTGTACAGAGTACACACCACTCTAAACCTATACAGAGTACATATCACTCTTGTACAAAAACAAACTATTTTTCAAGGAAATGTAAATTTAAGTTGTAGCTGTAACCAACATAATTCTCTGATAATGTTAAATCGTTTTCTGATTGATTTTAACGAAAAAACATAAATTTGATACAGCATTGCACACTTTTATATAAATTACATTATATTATAATTATAAAGATCGTTATATATTAAAATCATTCTACATCAATACCCCGCTAACTGACCTAGAATGATAGGTTTTAAAACAGATTCTCCGAATTCGTTCTTTAATACATTTTTAAAATTTTAATCAAGGTGTGACTTTAGATTCTAGTTGGGATTGGTTAATATATGACCATAAGATATTTTGGATGTCTCCTTTGTAAATGTACATTTTTTCAATACTTCTAATCCAAATTGCCATTGGCCACTAAATATCCCGACTGTATTTTGCATCAAAAAAATTTCAATTTTTGAAATTGAATAACGTGTTAATCAACCATGTTTAGTGGTAAGTAAAACAAATTTATTTGATGTATTTTCCCTTTTTAATTTTACATGTTTTTATCATCATCATCATCATCATCATCATCATCATCATCAATTTTATAATAATATAATTATTTAAGCTTCGCGGTTATTTCAAATTAGCGCGAGAGCCATTCGATCTAAACCATCATAGATCGATTACAAACAAAGTTTAATGCTTATATTTACAATCCGTAGCTTACAACTTACAAATGTTTGAAATTTTATTAATTCATTCATGATTTTTGTGGAAATTCCGTGGGAATACCAAACAGTTTTCAACTGCATCAAACTGGGTTAGCTCCGCCAACTCGTACTCATTTTCAAAAAATGACAACAACAGATAAACGTGTCATGGTTTTATTTAAATATCTGTGCTTTTACAACTTCATTTATTTAGGCCATTAAATTAAAAAAAAATGTAGTATACGTTTATCGTTTATGTTTTATTTACATTCTGCGTCTTGACACGATGAATTGTTTACAAATCTAGATCTGTTTAAGTTTGTTGTTTTTATTCTGTGTGTGTGTGTGTGTGTGTGTGTGTGTGTGTGTGTGTGTGTGTGTGTGTGTAAAATTAACTATTTACATTACCAGTTTATAATAATTGTTGTTCTCGATAGAGAGAAAATATGATTAGTTTAATTTATTTCGTATAAATTGTTTTACAAAGCAGAAATAAATATTATATTCTATAAGTTTGTCCAGAATCATTTTTTCCTATCATAATAGAAGACATCGATAGACAAAATGCCTCTGTCATCGGCTTAACGATACATAGTACATCCCGCTCTTAACCTGTACAGAGTACATACCAGTCTTAACCTGTACATTGTACACACCACTCTTAACCTGCACATAGTACATACCAGTATTAACCTGTACAGAGAACATACCACTCTTAACCTGCACATAGTACATACCAGTCTTAAACTGCACATAGTACATACCACTCTTAACCTGTACACAGTACACACCACTCTTACCCTGTACATAGTGCATACCACTCTTAACCTGTACAGAGTACACACCACTCCTAACCTGTACATAGTAAATACCACTCTTAACCTACACATAGTACATACCACTGTTAACTTGTACAGAGTACACACCACTCTTAACCTGTACATAGTACATAACACTCTTAACCTGCACATAGTACATACCACTCTTAACCTGTACAGAGAACATACCACTCTTAACCTGTGCAGAGTACATACCACTCTTAACCTGTAAACAGCACATACCACTCTAACCTGTAAACAGCACATACCACTCTTAACCTGTACACAGTGCATGCCACTGTGAACTTGTAAACAGTACATACCTCTCCTAACCTGTAAACAGCACTTATCATTCTTAACCTGTGCAGAGAACATACCACTCTTAACCTGTACATAGTACACATCAGTCTTAACCTGTACACAGTACATACCACTCTTAACCTGTACACAGTACATACCACTCTTAACCTGTACAGAGTACACACCACTCTAAACCTATACAGAGTACATACCACTCTTGTACAAAAACAAACTATTTTTCAGGAAAGGTAAATTTAAGTTGTAGCTGTAACCAACATAATTCTCTCGTAATGTTAAATCCTTTTCTAATTGATTTTAACGAAAAAAACATAAATTTGATACAGAAATGCACACTTTTAGAGAAATTATATTATTTTATAATTGTAAAGATCGTTTTTGTATTTTAATATATATGAAAATCATTCTACATCAATACCCCGCTAACTGACCTAGAATGATAGGTTTTAAAACAGATTCTCCGAATTCGTTCTTCAATACATTTTTAAAGTTTAAATCAAGGTACGACTTTAGATTCTAGTTGTGATTGGTTAATATATGATCATAAGATTTTTTGGATGTCTCCTTTGTAAATGTTGGAAATACATTTTTTTCAATACTTCCAATCAAAATTGCCATTGGCAACTAAATATCCCGACTGTATTTTGCATAAAAAATTTCAATTTTTGAAATTGAATAACGTGTTAATCAACCATGTTTAGTGGTAAGTAAAACAAATTTAATTGATGTATTTTCCCTTTTTAACTCTACATGTTTCATCATCATCATCATCATCATCATCATCATCATCATCATCATCAATTTTATAATAATATAATTATTTAAGCTTCGCGGTTTATTCAAATTAGCGCGAGAGCCATTCGATCTAAACCATCATAGATCGATTACAAACAAAGTTTAATGCTTATATTTACAATCCGTAGCTTACAACTTACAAATGTTTGAAATTTTATTAATTAATTCATAATTTGTGGAAATTCCTTGTGTAAACCAAACAGTTTTCAACTGCATCAAACTGGGTTAGCTCCGCCCACTCGTACTCATTTTCTAAAAATGACAACAACAGATAAACCTGTCATGGTTTTATTTTATTTGATATCTGTGCTTTTACAACTTTATTTATTCAGGCCATTAAATTTTAAAAAAATGTAGTATACGTTTATCGTTTATGTTTTATTTACATTCTGCGTCTTGACACGATGAATTGTTTACATTCCGCGACTTGTCACGTGTATTTGTGTTTACATCTTTGTAACGTAGTGACGTATTCATACTTTCCCGTGATGCAAAACCATGACGTCAGAATACGAACGGTCGCACGTGAAGCTTTCGGTCTATGCTGTGATAGATCGAATCACTCGTAAAATAGTTTATTACAGAGAATTTGATTTTGATTGTAAATATTATAATTATAATCATTTTATTATTATTATTATTATTATTATTATTATATTTGTACTACTACTACTACTAATTATTATTATTATAAAATGATTATTAGTAGCAGTATTAGTATTAGTGTTATTATTACAAGGGAGCGAAAAAGGATGAAAATTCCTTTCTAAACACACTGACATGTAGTAAAATTATTTTCTAAAAACGTTGCATTGAGACCAATAGAATCAAATTTGGCGAAAAAAAAGCTCAATTTGATGCAGGACCCAAGACGGCTTTTTTAACTTGTAATTGTTCTCTTTGATTTTGTCTGACATGCATAATTATGTTCTTGTTTAATTTTAATCTGAACAAAAAACAAATCCATTGATATTCATATATAACGGCAAAAAAAAAAAAAAAAAAAAAAAAAAAAAAAAAAAAAAAAAAGAGAGAGAGAGAGAGAGAGAGAGATTAAACGTATGTTATAGATATTATTTGATGTGCATTCATGCAAAAGCAATTTCATTAAAAATTATCTTATTGATAGTTGTTCATACAGTTGTCGTTTTATTCCCCTAGATATACAGTGCTTTAAAAATGTTTCTATACAAAACACGGGACCAAAAAATTCAACAAATAATTTCGTTTAGTAGGAAAATCTTTGCGTTATGTGCAGAATTGTGATAAAATAAAAGCGTGTCTTTGAGCATTCCATTTAAATGTTTAACATAATTATCTAAAAAACTCAATCAAAAAATAATTAAAACAAATGTTCTTTAAAACTCATTGATGGTTCTGTCCCAGAAATATTTTAGAATTTAGAAAATATGAAATGTTAGTTTGATACTGTTTGATTATTTGAATCAAATTGTGATAAATTTTAAAAATATATTTGGATTATTTCATATCTGTTGAATTTTTTTGTCACCAGAAATTTTAAATATTGCATTTATCGAAAAAATATTGAATCAAAAAAATTTTCATAAACAATTCATTCAATTTTGCGACAGTTTTTACTTCACGCCTGCTTAAAGAGAGAAAATTAACCAATAACTGCCATTGATCACATAATCATTACACTATGCGTATGAATATTTCACTCTCTGAGCTACTTTTCCGCGCTAACGCGCATTATTAAGTTTGCTTGGCAAAGCTATGGTATTTATAATCCAATAACTGTCATAGCTATGCTGTACAATGGTTTATTACCCTAAAGTTGCTTTTGTCTGACATGTACACTAAGTTCGCATGCTGTAAACTGACATATATCTTTAAATGTTTCATAAACATAAAATACAGATCGCTACACACACACACACGCAATTAACATACTTATTACCATATAATTTTTTTCTCATCTGAAAGCTCAGATGAGGTTTTTGCTATCCATCTTCATGCGTCGTGTGTAAACATTTTACATTTTAATCTTTTCCTCAAAAAACCGATGGGCCAAATTTAATGAAACTTAGTAACTTTCATGCCTGGGTGGGTGTTCAAGTGGCGCAGTGGTTAGCGCTTCCGCCTATCACCAATGCGACCGGGGTTCGATTCCCAGCGTCGTATGTGATAAGGTATGAGGTCACCTGCTTGAGCACGTGGGTTTTTTCTCCGGGTTCTCCGGTTTTCCTCCCACAACAAGATCTCACGCGCGCTACAATCCGGGCCAACGAGCTAGATTAATATAAGTTGCATTACTTGTTTCTAAATCGTTGTAAAAGAAATAAAGTTTATTTATTTTTTCATGCCTGGGTGAAGCCCTTTCAGATTTGCACAAATGAAGGAGTTATGCCCCCTTGGGCCTCATAAGGGGGAAATAGTGAAAAACTTTGAAAATCTTCTCCTGTGAATTTGCAAGAGATATACCTTAATTATTTCATTTATTACATCCTTAGGTCAGCTAGTTTCAGATTTGCACAAATGCTAGCCATGGGGCTTACAATGGGGAAATTGTAAGGCACTTAGAGGGAAAATTGCTAAAAATTATATATTTGTCACTATATCTTGAAAACAATAAACTTTTTGTATAGGCATGTATAGAATATTGTAGGTATCGATTTGATATATTGATCAAGGTCATATGTTGAGAAATCAAGGTCACAGCTGCAAAAGAAGACTTGAACCTGAATTGCTAATTATCTTAAAAACTATGAATTTTGTGTATAGGCATGTATACTAGTATATTGTAGGTATTGACATGACGATCATTTTGATATATGGTTCAAGGTCATATGTTAAAGGTGAAGGTCACAGCTGCAAAAAAGACGTATATTGCGAATTATTTTGAAAACTATTAACTTTTTGTATATACATGTATATTAGAATATTGTAGGTATTGCAACAACGATAATTTTGATATATGGTACAAGGTCATATGTTAAAAGGTCAAGGTCACAAGACATATTAAAAATTTTGCATATTAACATTCAAAATTTTGCACATGGCATTATTATGATGATCAATTTTAAAATGAAATGAGAACTAAGTACTGGTATCTTTTAAAACAGCTAAATTGCTATGAAAGAATCTAAGGTAAAAAATTAGGTCATATCCTTGGCCTTTTACATTGACCTCGTTTTAAAGGACATTTCAAGTCAGCATCAAAATGAAAACCTTTTGTCATATCCTTGCATATAATGAAGATATAGTAATTTCAAAAATTTTACTTTTTTAATTTAACACAATCACGCCTTACCAGACTTTAATTTTTGACCAAATTTCATTAAATGAAAAGGGACCTCAGCGGCTGAGTGGTTTAACGCGTGATATCACCAAATTAGTTAGTACATTTTTAAGGCGCGACACTGCTTCGTAGGTACATTTTAACTAGAAACATTGCCTTTCTGCTATATCACTCTTGTAAAAAATGGAGTATGTAACCGGGAGTAGAGTAATGGTCTTTTACGCCCCCGTCAAGATTCTTTCACTTATTTAGAAACGGTCAGGTCTGTGCTGGTGGAGGCAACCGGAGTGCCCGGAGAAAATCACCGACCTTCGGCAAGCGAACTGACAAACTTTCTCACATTAGGATCTGTCCCGAGTGAGATTAGAACCAAGGGGGTGAGAGGCGCTGTAATCCGTAAGCGCGCGCTTTAAACTAGTCGGCCACAGTCAAAATGAATTGAATTCAGTTTTTCTTTTTATTTTAAGTTCATTTTTTCTGACCGATACATTTCCGTCGAATTTGTCAGCCTGAATAAACGTTATCGCAATAATCATCTAGTTATTGATTAAAATTCAGGACAGCCCCATTGAGGGAACACTCGCTTACTTTGCGATAGTACCCGGTTTGAAATCATGTTTCTAGTTTAGACTTGCTGATTACAATTTGGAGGTCCCCGATTGTGGCCTCAAAAGTGGTTGTCTACGGTGAGGTAAATCTCCATTTGTAAATTTGCTGTGATAAAAACTGTTTAAGTCGCTTCACTAGTAGGTATTATTGGTTGTAGTTTCGCGGTCGAACCAATTATGATCCAAACTTTTTTTC
>CM056610.1:25738319-25753183 GCA_029721355.1 Tegillarca granosa
TTTAACGATGATAATTTTTTGCTTTGAGCATGCGCACGGATGTACGAAAATTCCAATGAATCGAAGGTGTAATATAAATTGTATTAATTTCCGTTATTTTTTTTTTCTAAAAATATATTTAAAAAAAAAACAGATAACTTCTAATCACAATTCGTAAGATTCATTTTCTAAAATTTCATTTTTATTAGCTGTAAATAAAAGGAATCCTGTAACGGGTTGGCCAATGTTTAACGATGATAATTTTTTGCTTGGAGCATGCGCACGGATGCACGGAAATTCCAATGAATCGAAGGTGAAACCTGACAAATCGTATCAATTTTCGTTATTAATATTCAAACGTATTCGCAATGATGTTACGTATCTCTTACAAAGTCACAAATGACAAATTTAATGAAATTCTGCGTTTAATTTATCGTATTTCACAGTTTTGTAAGTTGTGATTTAATGACCCTGTTTTTTATGACGTAACTACGTTCTAAAATTAGATCCCACAGGCTGCATCTCGCTTGGAAATTACTGTTATTTCTGTATTTATTCGAGCTTTTATCGTTGAACCAAATGTGAAATTGTTCATTAGGAACTTCATTAATTAAATCAGCACCGTGTAAAATTTTTTCCCAGGAAAACTTAATGTAGCTTTAAGTTGAGTGTAGAATCAGTTGAGTAAATGATTGTGAAACCGGGACATGACCTTTTTAACCGATACACCGGAAGTGTTTCTGAAGAGGGTCGTCTAACAATATGATTATCAATTAGTGAAAGTGCACCAAATACTTACTTCAGATTAAGTGCAATACATCAAAACTATCATAGAAAACCATTATTAACCCAAACGTATTTGGAACACAATGATGGACATTATGTCATGAATAATCGGAATTCTTAAATCGGAATAATCAGGGTAGTCCTTTGATAATTTATCTTACTGAATTTACAATGTGGGTAATGTAACATTGTCAAGGGTAATTACTTGTAGTTACAATAGTTTTCAGAAAGGATTAGGTGCAGTAGTGTCTGAAGTTTTCGGCAAGAGTCTAGCGGGAATTTACAATTTCGGTGTGACTAGAAGACCGTGTTTAAACGCTTCATGTATTTTTTTGGTGTAACCTACGCTATTGTTTGTTTTTTTTACCTTAAATTGTGTCTGTGGGTCGGCTTTTAAAAATCAAGCTACAAGTATTTTTCACGAAACTAACCTACCTAACTCATACGTTGTTGAATATATAAGAATACTTGCCGCGAGATGTTACGATGAACAACCATTATTATTATCGTTTTTATTATTATTATCTATTTATTTATTTACCTATTTATCTATTTATTTGTTTATTTATTTCAATTCTGGTAGTCTTTATATAGTCATACAAGATTAGAATTGGTTAAAGTTTGTGGAACTCTTCTGTAACATTAGTATTGGAGATAAGAAAGTTAAAATGTAACGAAAGATCTTAATAATACGTACAGCCAGGTCAAACAAAATACCGGAATAAAACATTAACCAAACGATTAGTTACAAATGTTGTCATTTGGCAAAAATAACGTAACCGGTGATTAAGATCAGACGAACACAGTTACCGTTAATGAAAAGAATGACATTGTCTTGTAAATAAAACAATTACAGCGACAATGAGATGACGTCAGCGCTGTGAGTTTTAGGAACATGCCAAGATTTTACTCTAGAGAAAAAAAACGAACAGCTGAGTCGAGTTGAAAACATTGGACAAAGCAAACCCATATAAACTTGTACAATCAGTTACAATACATAATATAACGTCCAAAATGGAGTTATAGCAAAAAGCATTGAAGTCAAGGAGGTGAAAATAATGGCATGTGCTACTTTTGTAAATTATTAAAGAAGGAACCCAATTTTAGAACTAGCAAATCTAGGGCTTGCTAAACAACCCTTAATTGAAAATTTAATACAATGGTATCATCGCTGTTAATATAAAATTGTTTTTTTGTTAATGCAAACTGGATCTAAACCTTGACCGGCTTTGAGATAAAAGCCGTATAATTTAATGTGAAACTAATTCAAATGTACTCTTGCCTTGTGTATTGTCGTCATCGATATAATTAGAATCATACCAAGCCATATCAAGCCAAGGACATGTTCTGACTTTTGATGAAACATAACCATATAACTGTATTGGAATATTTAAACATAATATATATGTACTTGGAAGTATTCTTACTGACTATGATGACGTCATGTCATCGCCATAATTAAGAATGAATTTTGTACTCTTAAGATAAAATAATTCAAAATCTATTTGGCAACAGTATCCACTTGCCCAATAAACTAATCAAGACAATGGCGATATGTCGTCATTACTATAATTAGAACCATGTCTTGTTTATTCTAATGGGAAATAAAACAGAAATAAAACCGTCGTCAAGACTGAAATAGAATAATAGAGTTTTACTCCACAAAGAGGATTTCATGACTTTCATCCAGGCGGTTAATTTGTAGACAGTGGAGGAAACCGGAATGACCGAAGAAAACCAACGACTTTCGGCGAACTGAAAAAATCCTCTTATATAATGGTCTGTTCCGATATGGAATAGATGTTAGGCAGTTAGAGATACTGTGATCCGTAAGTGTGCGCTTTGAACAAAGGATTATTTATGTTTATGCTTTGAAGTTGGTGGTTATTTTGCTTTCTTTTGTAAATATTTAGTACATGTACATGCAAACTGTAAAATATTCAATCTACCAAGAATAAGACAAAACAAAACAATAATTAAAAGAAAAAATATAAAATATGAGCTGCAGAAAATGACACAGGAAATTTGAACGAAAAGAATTGTTTTCAAGTGCAGTGTTGTTTAAGACTGTCCAGGAACGGTGGAGAAACTTCAGTATCAGAATTCGATAACACCGATAAGCAAGTTAACAAACTCTCATACTCGCATTTGCCTAAATGTGAATCCATTTTACTAAGAGCAATACGATTATTTTGTCAGCCATTTAGATATTTCGACCACCGAGTCGATTCTCATATATATATATATATATATATATATATATATATATATATATATATATATATATATATATATATATATATATATATATATAAACAACACAGAGAACATGTACAAACAATATGCATATTAATACAATAAATATGGCATATGTGAGTTTAATATACAGTTATTTACCAGGAGGACAGACTCTCATATGTAGCAGAAATAGACTTACATATACTATTGAAAACTAAAATTTTTAAAACAGAAAATAACTCATGTAATTTTAAAGCGTTTGGATTTCTTATGTAATAAGTTGGAATATAACTACGTCTAAAATCTTCAAAAACATTACATGACATTATATAATGGTATTCATCTCCTAATTGATTATTGCGTATAGTACAAATTCTAATTTCATTTACAATATTTTTGTAAAAGCCAGCGGTCAGTCTCAAAAGATAACACGTGATTGCTAGATCTAAATTTACTTAGTATAATTTTTTTAAATAATTTTTAAATGAAGTATTTGACTTAATATAACACTGAAATTCAAAAAACACTCGCTATTCACACTATTGTCATTAGAGATTTTCAACTTTTTTCGCTTTTTTTCTCTTCCCATGACAAAACTATATCCATTGTTATAAAGCCCAACTAGCACAAGTCACATAAAACACAACATCCAGTTTCCATTAAATATATAAATCACTCAAATACATGTTTTTCGGCTTAAAATACGAAGCAAATTTTTCGTGACTTATTCAACTCACACATGCGCAGTGGATGTGGATCAGAGACAATGATCCATAAAGTCGGGGAGGCTTAAACAAAATAGGCACAAAAAGAGCCATATACGTGTACTAAGTTGTCATAAATATTGTTTTGGTACACTATCGACAAAATCTTTTAGTTAATAAATTCAAAAACAATGAAAAAAACTTACAAAAAAAATGTTTTCAAATATATATATATATATATATAATAACACAAATAAATAAGTACAACACGATTTTGTAAAGCATTAGCGCTTTCATTACATCTTCAGACGCTTTACATAGCAACATTCATAAGTATGGTTATGAATGTTACTATGTAAAGCGTCTGAAGATGTAATGAAAGCGCTAATGCTTTACAAAATCGTGTTGTACTTATTTATTTATTTTATTATATTCTATCGGACACTGAGAAACTAATTTTTTCTTTATATATATATATATACTATTGTTTATATACGTGTGTGTGTGTGTGTGTGTGTGTGTGTGTGTGTGTGTGTGTGTGTGTGTGTGCGTATGTGTGTGTGTTTAACAATTGAAAAAAATACAAAGCATAAAAATGGCTATGAAATTAGACAGGGAATTGGACAGAAATAGAAATAATAAAAGTATCAGACCATTTCTGAGTTCAGGAAGAGGTGCGTTTTCCGGTTTGTAATGAACAATTACCATCAACAATTGTACCTTGAAGACAAAAGAGTTTAACCAGTCTAATCATCCTTGACAACGTGATCGATCTGCTTGACAACCAGTTTTTCCGGAAGTAGTTTGTCTTGTTTGCTTGTTATAGAAAAAAAAACAGTTTATCAAAAGGATGATTTGATAAACCTATACTGAACGTAATGTTTGATATTCTATAGTGCAGAAATGATACCCATTTAAACATTCAACTGGAATTTTACTAAATCCTTAATTTGGAATTTTACTAAATCCTTAATTTGGTGTAAAAGTTAAGACGTGTAACATACATGTACTCTTAAAATTCAGTTAATAGGGTAATAACGCATGCTATTATCAAGTATCTATTCTAAGTTACAACACTTGTCCGATGTTTCTTAAAATACATAAATTCCAGGCCAGTTTTTGCTTGTTAGAATTAAAACGGAAATCAAGCAGAAAGACAGACCCAACACGTTTAAATTCAAACTGATGTAGGAGAAGATAATAGAACATTTTTTTCTGATTCTCTAAATAGTTTTACATTTTTTATTTTCTCTCTCTCTCTCTCTCTCTCTCTCTCTCTCTCTCTCTCTCTCTCCTTTTCCAAATCTCTCTCTCTCTCTCTCTCTCTCTCTCTCTCTCTCTCTCTCTCTCTCTCTCTCTTTGCAGTAATAAGTTTGAAAAAATAAAAGGTGTAGGTAACTGGTATTTAGTGTGCCCCATTTTGTCCCTTATTAACGGTTAAGAACGAGTTTTCAATAATGTCCTTGAATCCTTGTCATCATTGCTTAATTTGAACAATAATGATTGAGGATTCCTTTCTTGTACCCCCATGGTGAGCCTCTATATTTGAGCAAGATGTATATATGAGATCGAATTTTCAACACTGTTCTACTTGGATCATTGCCCTCATTACTAAAACTCTTAAAAACGAAAATTTCTGTTTCCTTATTACTGTTTCATCTGGAAACAATTTGCATCGGAGGTTTTTCTTCAAAGTAAGCAAAATGTCGCTTACGTAATGTATAATAAGATTTGGAAGCGAATTACAATCGCTCACATCTTTAAATAAATATTGCGGGCATAATAACTCGACCATACTCTTTAACGAAATAGTTTTGGATGATATCAACCTATGTTGAGTACGAGGAATTGGAAACGGGGCCGTTAATAAGTAGTCCTAGATAGTAGAAAGGTCGCTTAGATGTTTTTGCTTTTGATGCTTGACATGTTCAGCTGCTTACAATTTGAAAGCTTAGTTTATATGTAAATTGTCTTAAATTAGCAATAACGCAAATAATCTGAACAGTTTCTACTACTAGACTAGCGTCCATTAATATGACTGACCGTTTAGAAAGCGCAGTTTTGATAGGGGTTTTCTCTGTTTTTACTAATTTACAAAACTGTCAAAAGATGTAGTTTGGTTTCTATTGGTATAGTTTTGTACAAGATAGGGCCATAACCATGGCTATCAGTCTTTGTTTTGCTTCCAAAATTGGCAGGCGATCTAGGTCAAACCGTTTGATGTCTATTGTATTTTTCTATATTTATAACGAAAAGTCCCGAGTACTCTTGAAAGGATTTTTAAAGTCTCCCGTGATCTCGCCAGATCCCGTGGATGTGACTTGATTCGAAAATTCAATATGGAGGCTTATTGAGGGAAATTTCACGTGAATTTGACACATAATTTTCAACTCACCAGTATATGATTGTGGTATGGTGGTAAAAAAATTTTTGTTGTTTTATTCGTTCTAAAACATGTACACGGGTTTTCTGTAGAGAAAGCTTCCTTTCGCGGCCTTCGGCCGAGAAAAAGCTGCGCTTTCTAAAATTCAGGCTACTTGTATCAATCTTGTTATTGTAACAATTGTAAAATTTTCAATTGTAAATTAACAGTATAATTTAAGAAAGGCTTTTTTCTAGCATTCATTTTAACCTCCTGGAGAGATAATTGTGTTTTAAAAACTTTGTAAATTCAATTTCAGAAGGGAGATCGCTATTTTATAGGTACTCCAGTTTTCTTAACATTTTTGAAATGATAGAGGTGAAATACTTGACAGCAGGATAGAAAACCTAAACTCCACTACATAGCTTTTTGAGTGGGCCTTAACTGCTTGAATCGTTTATTTTAAAGATAACATAAATGCCATGTTGGCGGTAAATTCATTCGGTGTGATTATGGAGTTAAATTAAAAAAATACTTGAATTAGGAATTATTTTAATCGTTTTTTAAGAAAAAATTCAAAAGATCTTTAAGTTTTTCGAAACAAGTACATGTATATAGACATTAACGAGAATTTCTACGTCATTATAGCATGATGAAGCCATTGATTTTCTATGACGTCGAATCGTGAAACTGCAGCGTAACTGACACAGTATCAACGTAAGATTATTTGAATAATAAATTCCCGTTTCAAAAACAAAACTTGGCACAAATCTTACAACGTAACGTAATCACAATTAAACAATTCAAATTTTGTATAAGTCAAATATAAACATACGAGGTCAAAGGTCAAATTAAAGAGGCGTTCATTTTTTCACCCCTATAGTGAACATCACAGGTGTAATATCTTAAAGAGTAGAAAAAGTCTTAGACATTATGACAAAACTTGCTGTCACTCAGCTCTTAATTAGGTTTTTCAGAATTTTATACAATTTAAATTTTGCATACATAGATTATACTTACGCGGTCAAAGGTCAATTTTCAAAATGAACATTTTTTCACATATATCTTCAACATAACAAGTGGAAAATCTCAAAACTTCCAGGAATTATATTAGAATCTGCTCCTAACACACTTCTGGCACTTGTACAATGTAAAAACAAATATCAACATTCATCACAAATCTCCCGTATTATATACTTATTATCATGATGGTTATCAGATGTTCAGATATGATAATCAATATCGATTACCGCCCCTGATTTATGCACCATCATTAGTATCAGTGATTAGTGAATATTTGATTTTCTGTACTTTGGGTAAAATGGTCGGTTGAGTTCGCTCCGTTCATTCGGACAGTAACGATTACGAAACTTTTACCAGGGCACATGTTTTTCATATAAACTGATTCTGAATCCTATAGCATTAGGTTTGTTAGAACGATTTAGATTGTCTAACATTATTTTACGTGAAAACTCAAGATTTTTCTCACAATTTACAGACAGGACTGATTGACTCGAGATAAAGCCAAGTGTAAAAGTACGTTTGGACTTTAAGCCGAATGAAATTCATGTAATAAAATATTTAATGAGTATTCTAAAACAAACACTGGTTATGTAAACAGATGCAGATACTTGTAGATAAATTGTTATGTGCCGTGTACAATCACTCAGATACCATTCAGCTGGACTCCTCTCCAGAGCTCGATTATCTTGATTGGATAGTTAGTGAAATTTGTAAATTGTTAAAATGCTTATCTTCTCACGTATACAATCATTCGGATACCATAAAGCTTAGTCCGAATTTTCTCTGACCCTAACATACTACATGTATATCTAACGGCACAGTCGCTAGACACAAAGTGTGTAAATTCGGACTACATATGGCATATGTCTGAATTTCGTCTGACCCTAACACACTGTATGCTTAAGGACACAGCCGCCAGACACAAAGCCTGACTACATACAGCTAAGTCTGAAATTCCTCCAACCCTAACACACTAAACCTAAGGACACAGCCGCCAGACACAAAGCACGTTAGAAGAAATTCGAACTACATACAGCTGGACCCGATTCTCCATCGGTTATCTTGATTGGCTTAACTGGATAGTGCCTGTCCAAAGTAGGAACTTTTCCACGTTCCTTAAGGTTATTATTATTATTTATTTATTTATTTATTTATGTATTCAATTTTTTATTTCTGTTTTTCAAGTGTTTTAAATTACAAAATGTTGTCTAAAATTATTATAACAGATATTTGTAATTCCTATGTGATCAAATCACACGATGTATTATACATTACGCATTATAAGCATTTTTCATACAATTATAAGAAATGCTTGTTGACTCTTTTTAAATTTAACATTTTTACCTGTTAATTTCGCCAACCAACAATAATATATTAATGTTTTAAATCTATTTGTAGTTTTAAATTCCGCTAAGCTAACAAGTTTAAACATCACTTCCTGATTCATAACTCTATAAAACATGAACTCGAAAAGAAAAACACCATCCAAAATAATAACACACATAGAAAACCAAGCGAAATAGGAGCAGGGTACTTTAGTTGTTGTACTGGGTCATTGCAGCATTGAGTCTGAAACTAGCAACATTTTACATCCGGGTAGAAATTACGTCAATGTCAACGTCAACGTCAGGCTGGATGAGTCGGGTTAACACTTGGTGTTCGAAAAGATATACCGGTAAACAACCAGTCCAAAAACTCAAAACATCCACACATTATTGTAAAACAGAATTAAAACTGATCCCCTTAGTGTATTTATAAATTTTCAGATCATGATGATAATTTTACAATTCTTGAGGTTTATCAAAACACTTCTCTTGCCGTAAAAAGCTGAAAAATGATTTTCTGATGCAACGACAATTTACTTATACAATTATATACAATATCAAACAAACCTACAAAATGTTCATAAAAACATTCTTGTTCAAGGTCGGACTGAGCCGACAAAAATATGATAAATTCACATGCAAATTGTTTAGGATTACGTCAAACAAATGACCTTTGACCTAAGCCAAGCAATATTTCATCAAGAAATACATTTATAATGTATAATAAAACGGGAAGCAAAAACACAGTAAAATCTTAAATTCAAATATCATTCCAATTTCCTCCACGCCACGTCAAGAAAATATTATTAATGTTTTTAATTTAACATATGCAACGTATTTTAAGTTAAGAAAAATAGCAAGATTTAAAATTATCTGTTTTATGAACAGTCGAAATTATTCAAATGGAAAAATTTAGAGGAAATATTTAATATTTTGGATTCCAAATCATGAAAAAGCCATAATTTGCTTATTCGGAGATTTTCATTTAAGCTACTACAATAAAATCTATAATACCAATATTAGGGAAAAATAAAAATGGGAATTTATTTTTAAAAGTCACTAAACACAAATAGTTTTCTCAATGTGACCTTGGGGCATTTCTGAACACTGCTACCTGGAGACATCAATGGTATGCTTAATATGACTTTTGGTGCATTTTTTGAACACAGCTACTTAGTTACAACAATGGTATACTCAACTTAGATTTCGTAAATTTCTAATTGCAATACCAAGAGGCATATGTGCTTCCTGAAATAAGCTACTTTTAAACATCAATGATGTGCTTTATGCAAGTGCCTGTGCAGTATTGAGTTTAGCTATATAAAACATGTGCTTCTTGAATTCATTTATCTCAAGACTCCAGTGGTATGCTCAATAAGACCTTTAATGATTTTTTGAAGGCAGCCACCTGGAGACACCAAAGGTATACTCAATATAAGACTCGATGTATTTCCGATAGAATCTTCAGAGACACTAATCTGTTTATTGAGTGTGCCGGTGAGTTAAGATGCTATTCAATGATTACGCTGTAAACGGCTCTGATTATCTTGTTCAATATGCTGCATCTGACGAGCTCATACAATTCTGTTCAAGAAACGTAATCACCATGTATTCGTGATTATTTTTACACAGTAGTAAGTTTTTTAATGCATTTGAATATTATAATTATCGTTTTCGTATATTATATAAATTTCAACTTATGTTACAGAATTATGTGAAAGTTTAAAATAATTTATTGCAAATAAAACCATTATCATTAAGCAATACAAATAACCACACATCAAACTCATTATCATTTAAGTTAAACAAATACCTCACGTCAAAATCATTATCAATTAAGTTAAACACATACTTCATGTCAAAATTATTATCATTACAGTAGGTCAAAATCAGAACAAAATTCTATTTTTAGAATCAAAATCAATGGTCAATACCACACACACACACACACACACACACACACACACACACACACACACACACACGAGTGATATAATATTTTCAAGTATAATCAAATAATCAGTGGATTATAATCAGTCTGTCATGTGAAAAATTTTGAATATTTCTTTATGTAAAAATTCAAAATTTTGCACATGACAAGTGACATACATTCTGTTGCATCTCCTATACATGTAGCTAGGGACAAGCGTAGATACAAGTGCTGGTGTCTATTTCGAATGTAGAGGAAACAGGAGTGCCCGAAAAAGTCATCAATCTTCGGCAAGTAAACTGACAAACTTTCTCACACAAGAATCTGTCCCAGTGGCATTCGATCATAGGCAGCGTGTGAGAAACACTGTATTGTTAAGAACGCTATTTATACCACTCGACGACCGAGGTCCCTCCACACATGATAGACATCTCTGTTTGTAGTTCTTCAGAAAGTTCGTGAAAACCTAATGCTTGTGAACAACTGCAAGAGAGGAAACCCAGTCACAGATATCTTTCGATATCGAGTCCGTGAAACACACTTTTTGGTATCGAGTTCGTTTATCGAGTCCGTATTACACACTTTTTGGTATCGATCGAGTCCGTGATACACACTTTTGGTATCGAGTCCGTATTACACACTTTTTGGTATCGAGTCCGTGATACACACTTTTGGTATCGAGTCTGTATTACACACTTTTTGGTATCGAGTCCGTATTACACACTTTTTGGTATCGAGTCCGTATTACACACTTTTGGTATCGAGTCCGTATTACACACTTTTCGTATCGAGTCCGTGATACACACTTTTTCGGTATCGAGTTTTGGAAGTAAGATTAAGTGATTTATTGTTTAAACCACATCAACATTATTGCAGTTATTTGCGGCTAACCAAGATAAATATGCTTGCGTCCTAATGAGCTTACTTGGAGTGTTGAATCTCCACTAATGAATTATTTTAATAGCTATACCTACAGTAGATAAATTATGAGCATTTTACAAATGGACTTCATTATAGGCAGAGAGTTAAAAGAGATAACACGCTAAATATAGATAAAAAAAAGACATAGCAAAAAACACGGTTTGTAGTTAATGAGATACGCATGTGCAGAGAAAATTGTAATTAAGCTTTAATTAATAATAATTTGCCTTATCGTTCCAACTCAAAACTGTTTTTAACATTACTACGTGGGATTTTTTTTTTCTTTTCTTTAATGTATTTAAAATGTATACTTAATCATAAACAGAAAGAAATTGCCGAATTTTTATTTCAACCAGAACCGGAAATCATAAATTGCGCATTGAAGCCATTGCATGAAAATACCAGCAGATGGCGTTACGTTCGAGTGATCAATGTTCAAAAAGTATTGTCATATTCAGAAGCCTGCTTATAGAGATCGTCTAACACATCAAATATCGTGCTTCTTTAAGAATTTTCATGTCCATGTTAATGTTATCAAATTAGCACATGGCGCTCAAGTCCAATTATTCGTTACAACAAAGTCCGTTCTGAACGCTTAAAATATGAATCAATAATAATCTCTCTCTCTCTCTCTCTCTCTCTCTCTCTCTCTCTCTCTCTCTCTCTCATCTTAATGTATACAATGCACAATACTGTCAGTGACTTTTTAACTTTATGAAACAATATTCGACTTCTAATGCATGATTAGTGAAAAAGTAAAATAAAAGGCATCGATGCAATTAATTTTTGAAACATGTTGAAGACGCGCGCGCGCTTGTGTGTGTGTGTGTGTGTGTGTGTGTGTGTGTGTGATTATTTATCTCATTTTGATATAGAGTTTAAAGATAAACGTTTGTCTATATTAGGTAAGTAAAAACAACTTACTTTTACATCCCGTCTGTTAGTCCATTTGTGCGTTAGTTCATTTTTAAGTGAAGCTAGAATTAGTCGGTTAATATTTGACAGACCGAAAATTAAAATTTTTCCTCCGATTTGGATCGGTAAACACAAATGTATACAATAAACAAGATAAAATCGGGACCGTTTCAAAACAATTTTATATACTTTTAAATCATATTTCACAGTGATATAATGGATAACATATACGGCCGAGATTATACAATATGTTGTATATAGGCATTACAAAAATATATATGTATATATGCACGCAATGTTACCAGTGTAAAAATAGCAATAATTGAATATTTTTTAAAAGTAGCAATTTTATCTCACGATAAATCTTATACAATTATTTTCACCATATACAATTATTTTCTCCATATACAATTATTTTCACCATATATAATTATTTCACTATTGAGGCTGTAAAATGATTTTTCGATGCGACATCTGTTGGTCGAGATGTTGTTTAACATTGCATCAGCAATTTTCTTCAGCTAGAGGACCTTTTTTTGGTATGGAGCTACCAACCGAGTCACTATGCCGCAGATAGGTCATACCTATCCCCAAGTCCATTATCCTGGCACCAATTGAATCAGTCAGTACCCTGTCCTCCTAATGTCGAGCACCAGACAAGTCACATTATCCTGACACCAATTGAATCAGTCAGTACCCTGTCCTCCTAATGTCGAGCACCAGACAAGTCACATTATCCTGGCACCAATTGAATCAGTCAGTACCCTGTCCTCCTAATGCCGAGCGCCAGCAGATATATCAGTATCTCAAAGTTTAAAGTCGTATGTATTATCCAACTGGGTTTCGAATCCCGACCACCTACTCTCTCGATGTGAACGCTCTAGCATTGAGTCACCGTTGAGGTTTTGTATAAGAAATGATGACGAAATCAAGTCGTCATTACACTTTGGTAATGATAATTTAGGTTTCTTTCTCGAATAATCGCTTACGAAAAACGGAACGTCATTATTCAAAAAGGCTTATGATTCGGGGGGTTTTCTTTTATCAATGCGCCGCGAATAGCTGCAAAAATGCTGAAAGCGGCTCTAAACAAAAACTCACTAATTTATAAATACATAATGTTATTCGGTAAAACAACTCATTGCTCATTTAAACGTTATGCTATGGAATTACACTGTCAACATATTTTGTGATGCAATTAGGTCTTTTTGACAGAATTTTTTTTAACATTTATTGTTCTTGTACTAGTCTTCTTATACATATTTTGTAAAAGATAAATGTTATATTTGTAATAATTTCAAGTTTGCCTGGTGATAATCATTGCATTTGTTATTGTAGAATACTAACGGATTTGAGCAATTTTATAAAGGATCAGACAGACTCGAAAATGGTTACAATTTTTTTTCAATTCTAGAAGTCATTAAATGTCTATGTCAAATAGAGAAAAATGCTTACTGCAAGACTTTTTTCTAGATATTTTACAGTGAAGACATCAGCACTGTTGAAGTAAGAGTGAATTAGGTTGAAGCCTTCAGAATCAAGAGGTCTGATTGATGTGTATTTGACCCTGGATGACCTCAAGTGAGAACGAGGGTATCCTTTCTGTAGGGTTTTACTGGTTGCCTAGGTTACAGCATGATGAACTAAGTTTATTGTGAACATTTTGGTTGGAAAATTGGAGCATTTAAAGTCGCCATATAAGATAGCTGATCAAAAATACTTGCACAAAATTGTGCACAACATGATCATGTGTTAATATTGGTCCTTGCCTCATATACCATTTTTGAATTTAATCATGAAATACATTCAATAATGGTATTTGACAATTTTTGAGATCACTAAGAAAATATATCTCATCATAGAATAGATTAATATTTAATGTAAAAACAACAGTAAACCTCCCAAGCCATTTAGATTTCATAAATATAGCTCAAATTTTTGCTGATTTGATGTAAAACAACAGCAAATTTTCCAACTTATTAAAATGACATAAATAAACTGTAACTTCCTTACTTTGTAATGAACTAGAATATTTATGTAGGACAGGTGCGACAAAAATCAAACTTGATCATTGATATCACCCCTCTAATATAGTAAACAATATATATATGATCATAAAAACTCTTGATGAAAACTTTGATTAAAACTTGCTAAAAATAGATTTGTTTTGTTTAATGAGAAATGTTTAAATTTCAAATTGGTAAATTTTTAGATGCGTTTTCAAAATAATTTTAAAGAGTATTTGTGATCTTAAAGAGTTAAAGTACAGAGGATTATCTCTATCTATGGCTAAAATTTAAATATTTATCCCCTGCAAGGTTTGAAAGGGTTCAAATTACAAATTATGACGTCAATCGTTGTATATATAAACTAAATTTAACACATATAATTCATATGAATTTAACCTTAAATCTGTGACCTCTTAAATTGTTGTTACTAAATATAGGTTTGCTTTTAAAGAAAGTTTAAAAAAAAAACATTTTTCAAGTTAAATTACTCCTATTTTAACAAATAATAATTTATTCTGGTCTTTATCTTGTTTTGTGATATTTTTAATGTTTAGATTGTAAATGTTGTTTCGCAATAATACCCCACAAAGTGCCGTATTATCACATTTCTCTTCACTTTATGATTGCATTAATTTTAAACAAAATGTATTATAAAGCGCGTCATACAAATAA
>CM056610.1:25753283-26178283 GCA_029721355.1 Tegillarca granosa
TCAGGATTTTTACAAAACTATGTACCGGTTGCTTAACGGACCAAAGAAAAGTCTCAGGATTTTTACAAAACTATGTACCGGTTGCTTAACGGACCACAGAAAGTTCTCAGGATTTTTACAAATCTATGTACCGGTTGCTTAACGGACCCAAAGAAAGTCTCAGGATTTTTACAAATCTATGTACCGGTTGCTTAACGGACCACAGAAAGTCTCAGGATTTTTACAAAACTATGTACCGGTTGCGTAAACGGACCAAAGAAGTCTCAGGATTTTTTACAAAAGCTATGTACCGGTTGCTTACGGACCAAAGAAAGTCTCAGGATTTTACAAAACTATGTACCGGTTGCTTAAACGGACCAAGAAAGTCTCAGGATTTTTACAAAACTATGTACCGGTTGCTTAACGGACCAAAGAAGTCTCAGGATTTTTACAAAACTATGTACCGGTTGCTTAACGGACCACAAGAAAGTCTCAGGATTTTTACAAATCTATGTACCGTTTGCTTACGGACCACAGAAAGTCCTCAGGATTTTACAAAAACTATGTTACCGGTTGCTTAACGGACCAAAGAAGTCTCAGGATTTTTACAAAACTATGTACCGGTTTGCTTAACGGACCAAAGAAAGTCTCAGGATTTTTACAAACTATGTACCGGTTGCTTAACGGACCAAAGAAAGTCTCAGGATTTTACAAATCTATGTACCGGTTGCTTAACGGACCAAAGAAAGTCTCAGGATTTTTACAAAACTATGTACCGGTTGCTTAACGGACCAAAGAAAGTCTCAGGATTTTTACAAAACTATGTACCGGTTGCTTAACGGACCAAAGAAGTCTCAGGATTTTTACAAATCTATGTACCGGTTGCTTAACGGACCAAAGAAAGTTCAGGATTTTTACAAAACTATGTACCGGTTTGCTTAACGGACCAAAGAAAGTCTCAGGATTTTTACAAAACTATGTACCGGTTGCTTAACGGACCACAGAAAGTCTCAGGATTTTTACAAAACTATGTACCGGTTGCTTAACGGACCAAAGAAAGTCTCAGGATTTTTACAAAACTATGTACCGGTTGCTTAACGGACCCAAAGAAAGTCTCAGGATTTTTACAAAACTATGTACCGGTTGCTTAACGGACCAAAGAAAGTCTCAGGATTTTTACAAAACTATGTACCGGTTGCTTAACGGACCACAGAAAGTCTCAGGATTTTTACAAAACTATGTACCGGTTGCTTAACGGACCACAGAAAGTCTCAGGATTTTTACAAATCTATGTACCGGTTGCTTAACGGACCAAAGAAAGTCTCAGGATTTTTACAAAATCTATGTACCTAGTCAAAAGGTTCAAGAAATTACGCATACAAGTCAATAACATTCGTGATACGAGCCAGTGTCCAATATCTTGTATCTCCATCATTTTTTGGACTTGAGTGGATTAATGGTGTTTGACGCCCCAGTCAAGATTCTTTTACTTGCATAGAAGCAGTCAGTTCTGGGATGGTGGAAGAAATCGGAGTATCGAGAAAAATCCACCATCCTTCGGCAAGCAAACTGACAAACTTTCTCACACAACGATATTCAAACCGAGGCGGTGAGAGGCACTGCGATCCGGAAGTTCGCGATTTAGACCACTCGGCCACCGAGATTCTTTGTTCGGACGGCACCTTTCCGATAATAAATGTTGAAGAAGGCGCAAAGTTGACAGGAGACCAAATCCGTGATGATTGTGTAATAAAACCTTCGGTCTTAACGTCTAGGCAACATTATTATGACTGTACGTTCACATTACCAAACACTGATGAAGTTAGAATAAAAACGAAAATTGCTCAATCTCATTTGATTAAAAGTTATTTCAAAGCATACGTTTAAGTTATTCGACTTAGGAAAATGATTTTTTTTAAACAAATGATTGTCCCGTTATCCTGTGTTAAGTTAAAATAAACAAAGAACAGGTATTTAATTGTATTACGAAACGTGGTTAATCTTTTTTTCTTGGAATTGCCTTGTTCCATCGTAATCTATGAATATTTACTAGTATTCAGTCTTTCACTTACATCAAGAGGACACTGTCTAATATGAAATGATTTTGTGTCCCCACACTCTAAATGCTCATTAAACGTTTTCCAATATAAATATCCTCACATTGAAGGATATTGACCGAGTATATTTTCATTTGCCTTGTGAAATTCACATAGCTGCAAGCTTGAGAGTCGTTGCGTTCATGATTGACAATGAACGACAAAAACATTGTCACTCCGTGTTTGAATACATAAAAAATGCAAAACACAATCCGGAACTACATTACCATAGGTAAACAAACATGGCTAACACGTCACTTTTGTTTATATTCGAGAAAAACGCATTCCGGAGTCCTCGGACTGGGACAAAGCTTGTGTGCTAATATCGATATACATCTCGGAATTTATTGTTTTATTTCTATGTGAAACCTCTATTGCTATATAAAAATTATTATATTGTATTGTATTTATTGTATTGTATTGTATTGTATTGTATTGTATTGTATTGTATTGTATTGCATTGTATTGTATTGTATTGTACTGTATTGTATTGTATTGTATTGTATTGTATGTCACGATAAGAACTTCCTAGTATCGTATGACTTTGGTAGACTTGGATAACATTACAGTTAAATTAACAGTTAACATTAAATATTCACCAGTTAATCAGTTAATCGCGAAAATCTTGATTAAAGAGTAACAGGCTGTCATTGAAGATTACACAATGACTGACAACCAAAATTAGACACATATGATATCTTGGTTATTTAGCCACGGTAATTGTGATTTTATGCTTAAGGTCATTATTTTAACAACTTTATTAGCCTAAACTGATCGTTAATTATGCTACGTAGATTTTGTGAGGGAAAACGTTCGCAAAATTCACATTGGACAGAGCCTAATCAAGCCTTATCATTATTTTATCTTGTCTAGTGGCAGAGAGATAGAAGATAAAGTGTTTTTCTGTATTACTTTCACAGTACAGATCAATGATCCAATTATTTATCTATTTATTGATCATTTCACTGTTACAGAAATTTAATTGGAAAGCTCATCTAATTATTTTTACTTCAACAATTTGTTTTTACCTATAGAAGTGTACTCATGATCATTTTCTGCCTTAATGGAAATCTTATGTTAGATAAGTAAACATGGACATTTAGCTTATGAAGATTTAATACTCTCTCTCTCTCTCTCTCTCTCTCTCTCTCTCTCTCTCTCTCTCTCTCTCGTGCAAACAAACCATCCGCATAATCGCCAGTCTTTTTAAAAAATTATTTGCTAGTGAAGCACCCCATTCTCTCTCTCTCTCTCTCTCTCTCTCTCTCTCTCTCTCTCTCTCTCTCTCTCTCTCTCTCTCTCTCTCTCTCGTGCTAACAAACCATCCGCATAATCGCCAGTCTTTTTAAAAAATATTTGCTAGTGAAGCACCCCTCTCTCTCTCTCTCTCTCTCTCTCTCTCTCTCTCTCTCTCTCTCTCTCTCTCTCTCTCTCTCTCGTGCTAACAAACCATCCGCATAATCGCCAGTCTTTTTAAAAAATTATTTGCTAGTGAAGCACCCCATTCTCTCTCTCTCTCTCTCTCTCTCTCTCTCTCTCTCTCTCTCTCTCTCTCTCTCTCTCTCTCTCTCTCATGCGATGTTAGCACTATAGCTGATTGACTCATGCACTAACAGATAATGTGTTTTCACGAAACATGTGCGGTAATTACTGTATAAAAGCTTTGATGACAAGTTTTGTGTATTTTTGGAATCTTGGAAGATACACGTGTGAATCTTAAATGTAGGCTACCAAAAATAAACATGAATCTGCTCTTGAAACATGCGACTGTTATCGTTTTTTTCAGATTAACAATTAATAACTTGGTAGTGTAAACGCTGATGTGAAATTAGAAAATTTAGGAATAAAACTTGAAAATAAGTTCAGTGCAGAATTGGAGCAATGGTATTTAAACCACGGTCAAAACTGATTGAAATATAATTAGGCGATTATTTCTGGATTCTTCATTAAGCGAATTGGAGATTGATTTGCACAAGAATCTGCCTGAATGAGAATCAAATAAAAAAGTTAAAGGCATTTAAGATCACTTGGTCCCCGATCCGAAGCTACCTTCTTTACAAAAATTAACACCACGTTTTATTAGCCAGAACAGGCAGGCACCCACCCTTTGTGTGTATACGATAGCAATTAATCTTATTTCACAATGCTGAATATAAAACTTCAGTGTTCTCAACTATTCTGAAATCTTGAAATTTTTACTTAAAAAAACAACTCAACCCTTGCCTTGGAATGAGGTTATATTTAGTTGTTTTTTTTTAAACGGCGTGCGCCTCGAAATCTTTCGAAAGATACCGTAACTTCCATAGTTCGGACTAATGTTGTTTTCAAATGATTATTTATTATCTATCTATCTATCTATCTATCTATCTATCTATCTATCTATCTATCTATCTATCTTTCTATATCTATCTATCTATCTATCTATCTATCTATCTATCTATCTGTTTGTTATCTATCTATCTATCTATCTATCTGTTTGTTTCTTAATCTATCTATCTATCTATCTATCTATCTATCTATCTATATCTATCTATCTATCTATCTATCTATCTATCTATCTATCTATCTATCTATCTGTTTGTTTCTTAATCTATCTATCTATCTATCTATCTATCTATCTTTCTATATCTATCTATCTATCTATCTTTCTATATCTATCTATCTATCTATCTATCTATCTATCTATCTATCTATCTATCTATCTATTTATTTATTTATTTATTTATTAACACCAAATACATCCCTGTAGCAGGCTCTCATGTTTTTGAATCATTGCTCTCTCGGATGATTAACTAATCAATTCGTGTTTTAAATATAAATAGCTTAAAAGCAATTCCATGCATGTAAAATTAAACTGACATGTTTTTATAATTTTTGGCTTCTTGAGTTTATTTATAGAAGTCTTAAATAACAAACTTTAATCAACTCAAAATTATGTTACTGGATTAAAACTGACAATATCACAATTGAACTAGAAACTAATATTAGTAACTTCCACAGGCGCTAAATAAATAATCATGTACATATTTTAACTAACCCTAAAAATAGAAGAAATGTATTTATATCTGATAATTGTGGACTTGAGTTATAGCCAACGCAACCAAAACCAAGAAACAACACATATGATAACAAGAGGCCCAAGATGGCCCTAATTTGCTCACCTGAGTTTAAATGTAACTGGTATGTCTTAATAATATCTGGTTAAGTCATAACATGTTGCCTCAATAGAAGTGGTTTCAGATAACATTATTTTTATTGTTTTGGTTTTTAGCTATATAGGTCACTGTGACCTACTTTTGGTAGCCAAAGCGACCAGAAACACAAATGAGAATGGCAATGGTCTAAAGGTGCTGTTGACTAATATGAATGAAATGTGACCAGTAGTGTCTGAGAAGAAGTCTTTTGATGGATGTATGGATGGATGGCAGAGTTCCTATCCATAACAAAAGCTCACATGAGCAATTTTCAGATCCGGATTTAAGACTTTACAGACTTGATTTATTAATTAAAATATTTTTTTAAAAATTGTAAAATTCAACTGCAAATTATTTTTAAAAAATTGTTCAATTAATTTAAATAATGTCACATAACAATAAATTTGTAAAACAAACAAAAAAAAAAAAAAAAAAAAAAAAAAAAAGAAAAAGAAAAACAAATTCAAGGTATTAGCTAAATCTACATATCAGTATCACATGTATTTCAAAAATAATAAAAAAGTAAAAATAAAAAGTAAAAATTCATAACATCTCTTCCATGCACCATTGTCAGTCATAAAATTCAGAAATTTAAAAAAAAAACAAACAAACAAAAAAAACCAAAAAAAAAAAAAAAAACAAAAATAAAAACAAAAAACAAACAAGTGGCCTCACTGGGATTTGAACCCTCGACCCTTGGGTTGCTAGAATTGACAAAGAAAAAGGTCGAAAAAAAGCGACTTGTATTTTACAGAATTTCATGAAAATTGTTAAACATGTGTTTTTTTCACATAAGAAAATGATGTTTGGAAAAAGAATTCACCTTAATTTATTAATATTGTAATTTTGGTAAAAAAAGTACTATTTACAATATACAAAAAATAAACGCAAAAACGCGTAACCTAATTTTTGACAAAAATTATTGAAATTCACAAACTTGGTATATAAGATGCCGTAGATGCCAAAAATCACATCAGATTTTATCTCAGTGAAGTGGTTTTGGAGAAGAAGATTTTTTTAGGGTTTTAACTATGTAGGTCATTGTGACCCACATTTGGTAGCTATGGCAACCAAAAAACATAAATCTGAAAGGCAATGTCCTATGCTTTCGACCAAGATTAAACAAAATGTGACCAGAAGTTTCTGAGAAGAAGTCGTTTGAAGCAATTGTTGACGGACGGACGACGGACGACGGAGGGTCTGCCTCTACTGATACCAATAGCTCACATGAGCACTCTGTGCTCAGGTGAGCTTAAAAGCCAAACATATCCAAAAAAAAAAAAATAAATAAATAAATAAATAAGAAAGACACAGACATATTAGGACTACTGATAATAAATATCCTGGACTTGATACAAACACTGCATTAAAAGTCCAGTAGTGTGATTAGAGTGAGATTGGAAGGCTCTCCAAACTTCTACGTATTTCACAAACAGTGGCCTTACCCCCCCCCCCCCCCCAATCGTAGATGAGTTTACGTTCTTTATAAACAAGCATTTCAAATAATTTCAATTTATCCTTATAATCGTTTTAAGTTTTTCAAAAATTGCATCATGGGAAATGGTGTTTTTAGTTTTATCATTGGAATAAAATGTTTCTTCTTCTTCTTCTTCTTCTTCTTATTATTATTATTATTATTATCATCATCATCATCATCATCATCATCATTATTATTATTATTATTATTTTTATTATTATTATTATTATTATCATCATCATCATCATCATCATCATCATTATTATTATTATTATCATCATCATCATCATCATCATCATCATCATCATCATCATCATTATTATTATTATTATATTTTTCAAATTTTATTTTATTTATTTATTTATTCATTCATTTTTTATTTATTTACTTATTTATTTATTTATTTATTCATTCATTTTTTATTTATTTATTTATTCATGTATTGAATTATTCATATGTTTTTGCGTTTAAATGTGTTCAGAGGCAAAATTAAGATATATAGAAGGATTCTTATGGAAATGTTACAAAATGTTTAATTCTATTGTCCTCAGAAGATCAATAAGAATGTATTTACTCTCTGATTCATCTTCTAATTCCATATAGAATACCTAAAATCAATTCTATGTCAGATTTAGTATCCACAATTGTATCTTAAAAGTTTTATCTTCTTCAAAAATCCGCAAAGTAAGACAGAAAATTTGATTTGAACATTTATGCCTACATAAAAAACGTTCGACCCTAAATCAAGATTGACCCAAGATAGTCGATTGACATTGAAAACTTTGACCTTACTCTGAAATCGACATGATAAAAACCGCAGACTTTGGATATTGATGCCGGCCATTGGATGATAGAGACTAAGTTGTGTACTTTATACGTCAGTGAATAAGGATCATTGGTTGTAAAAAGTGATAAACATGTAGTTGATTTTTCAAAATCCAATAGAGTATTTTGTCGGATCTGCTTCCTGTCCATAGTCTGTGGTGACACAATCACAGGTTGACACAATCACGGGGTGACAAATGTACAATCACAGGGTAACACAATCACGGGGTGACACAATCACAGGGTGACACAATCACGGGGCTAAACAATCACGGGGCTAAACAATCACGGTGAACAATCACAGGGTGACACAATCACAGGTTGACACAATCACTGGGTGACAAATGTACAATCATAGGGTGACACAATCACGAGGTAACATAATCACGGAGTGACACAATCACAGGGTGACACAAACTTGGAGCTAAGCAATCACGGAGTGAAACAATCACAGGGTGACACAATCACGGGTTAACACAATCATAGAGTGAAACAATCACAGGGTGACACAATCACGGAGTGAAACAATCACAGGGTGACACAATTACAGGGTGACACAATCACGGAGTGATACAATCACACGGTGACACAATCACGGGGTGAAACAATCAGTGATCACAATATGTCCTTACTATGTCTTGTTTTCTCTTTGACTTTAATCTCAACAGTTTTTGTCTCAATATTTGTTTGTTTTGTCATGTGTAATTATACGTTTATTCTGTCTTATTTTGATTCTATTGATGGCAGTTTGTTACGTAGTTGTCTTGGTAACATTATCAATTACAGCGTACATTTTTATATAGTTTTTTTTATCAAAGTATAAGACTTTTTGAAACATTCGAATGAAACGAAAAAAAATCAAAACACAGGTTTGTAAAAAAAAAAAAAACAAACAAACAAACCAACAAGAATTCCATGGATTTTCATGTGTCGGCTGGTTAGTTTTTGATCGAGTAGAAAATACATTACTTTAACATGAACTTTCACATTTTGACACGCCACCGCCGGAAAAGTACCACCTAAGTCTTGCCTTATGGCGTTGCCAGGCTCGACAAAAATCGTTTTGAAATAACATGAACATAATTAAGATATAGACCGAGACATCAAAATAAATCCAGAAAAACAGAACGATCATTGAAAATAATCACACGAGTTATTAACCATCTCATCTAAAATACGAAACTAATCTTAACTTCGACAAATTATTGTCTTATGTTGGAAGGTAAAAATTTAACTCTTCAGCGTCTGGAGGTAGATTTTTTCGATGATAAATGAATGTCATGAACTTTTTCTTGTTACAATGGCAGATTAAGTCTGGATAAATGTTGAAAATAAACCAATAATTTATCAACAAGTGTCAGACTGTTGAGGCTTATCAATCAGCGAATTAGACGTGTATTGATGTAAACCGTGGATGGACAATCTAGTATAGTCTGGCATATCGTGTCGATTGTTATCACTAAGGCGATATATAAAGATGTTTTATAAAAAAAAAAAAAAAAAAAAAAAAAAAAAAAAAAAAAAAAAAAAAAAAAAAAAAAAACCCACAACGAAATGTTCTGGAATTGCTATACTTTATCTCATATTCCAGATTGTTTTTCACATCATTTCGTGGTTGACAGTTTTTCATATTTGATCCAAACACTATTGATGAAGAATTCACATGCAATATCTATAGCTTTTGTTTCACAGGGTGATACAATCGGGGCGACACAATCACGGGGTTACAAAATCATGGTGACACCATCACGGGTGACATAGCTATTCCTATTGTCAGTTCCTGGGTAGGGGCGAAATCATACTGTTCGGAGAAGCCATAAACTTTGAGGATGTTAAGACACACTTATTGCTCTTTCTTAATAAATGCCAAAATTTCTTGTTATTTATAGATAACAATATACTTTTTACATTTAGTACGAATTTTTCTATTAATAGTATACTGTTCAGAATAAATACGAAAATATTTTACCCGTTTGAAAACCTTAGAAATGATTGCTTATTAGCATATGGACAACAAAACGTTCTGCATATAAATAAATAATAAGTTCTGTTGGCTGCCTAAAATTATGTCTACCATCTTTCAACAAAGTATGGTTAAAAGATTAAAGTTTCTTTAACAACATTTCTCTTTTGATTTTAAAATGTTTGATAAGGAATAAAAAAAAAATCACAAATATAACTGTCATTTCAATATCATTACTGTATAATTGATTTATGAAAGAATTTGCTTTAATTAATGTTTTTACAAAAAAGTGGAGATTTTTTTTTCATTTTTGAGGCGGTCATTTCTGAGAAAGTGAAGGAAACCAGAGGAAAGCAGCAAAATTCGGCAAGCAACTTTTCACATTAAAAATTGCATAGTAGTGTCATGTGCTATTTTTGAATTTTTATGCAAAATAATACATTCAAAAGTAGCAAATGACAGTAGCACTCGAACTCAGGCGAGAGGCACTTACATCCATAACCACGATCTTTAATCCATTCGGCTGCCATGGCCCCAATATGAAAAGGTATATATTACCAAACCAACTGTCTTCAACACGTTTTTTGTACTGTAAGATCTGTTCATATTGAGCTTTAAGATATGAGCTTAATCGGTTTAAAGGCGACAAATAACTTTCCATCAAGAAAACAATTCGTACACAAATCTAATTAAGATACATTATGAAGATAATATTAATCCCGCGGCAGGAATTTAATACTCGTTCTGTAGATGATTTTTTCCCCGCATTGATTGAAAACATGACTGATTTCAAAATGCCATAGGTTCACAGCTGGTATGATACATTTATATAACAGACATATTAATAATCTATGTTACGAAAACAATGAATGGTATGAAAATGAACTAAACAGATATATATATTTACTATGTTTGAAGCGCTCCAACACGATTTTTATCTTGATAATATAATAATTAGATCAGAGTATAATGGAATGGGTTACGCCTCATACACGCCGATGATTCTTTCGTGTTTTTTTATTCTATGACGATGGTCAGTTCAAATATCGAGGAGGAGGAGTGGCGTGGAAGGAACTGGAGTTCCAGATGGAAAAACATCTGATGTTCCATTGATATTCAAACCTAGGCGACAATACGCCTTGTAAATAATCTGTTAGCCGGAGCTTTAAATATATCAGAAACTTATTTTCTTGTGACCCCGATGTTATAAAGCCATGATACTTAAAGTTGGTTAGTTAGTTAAATGTTGCTTTACGTGTTATTGGTTATTCTTGATTAGCTTTATGTGACTGTAAGATATATGAAACCCCGAAAACGAGTATTAAGTACAATGATAAAATAGTGTGCATTGGTAAAATTAAACTACCTTCGCATATTTTAAAATACATGTAAATTGTTAATTATACACAAGCGTTACTAAAGTTTTAGATAATGGTGCAACAAAATGAAATAAATTGTACTTCCATAGCCCAATCCGACACTATTTCTACTGATCACACCGCCTCTTAACTCCTGGGTTCGAATTCTGCGCGAACTGACAATAGTCAGTTTACATGGCGAAGTTAGGGGAATTTCTCAGGACACAAGTTTTCCTCCACTATCCCAGGAATACTAAACCGTAATCTTGAATTGGATATAAAATACCCGGCATCTTCATGATCCCTTATAGCTTTCTCCGTGAAAACTTCCAGCTCTCTTTGTCATCCTTTCAAGCTCAGTTACTCCATTATACATCAGTTTGTCTAGATTGTTTGCTTAATTTCTGTTATTGTTTCATTGGCTTCTGCCAAGTTCATAATGGTTTTATTCAATAACACTAAAAACATTTTTTTTTTTGCCCCTCGATATCTTTGTCACGGGATAACCACACACCATTTAAAGTCCCAAAATCATTTTCTTCTACCTTTTTGCTTTAAATATTACTGACTACTTTAAGTCTGCTGTAGCACTATTTTTTAAGGTTTAGAAGAGAAAAATCATGGCTCGGACCCTTATCAAAATCGTTGAGCCTTATTCCTTAAAAATGATTTTTTAAGTGATTCGAAATAAACAAAATTAAAATAATTCTTTTCAACTCTACAGCTACAGTTTATATCACATTAAGTTATATTTTCGAGAAAAAAATACAAAAAATTAAATAATTTATTTTTAAATAAAACGCACTAAATCTCCCCCGATTCGAATTAAACAACAGGACTCCTTTCATCAACTCCCACCTACAAAATCACGTGACCGAGATAAGGAATTCTTCACTGTGACGATACTTCAGATAGTTACGTTTCTATTAATTATATATAGTTATATAATACACTGATGTGTTTTGATCGCGTTTATTATGATCTTATTATAAACACTATAACAGCTGAATGCTATGACGTCATAAACATGAGAAAATGTTCAGTTATGTTAAATGTTTATTTAAGCATTTAATATCTGACTACTGCTGAAAATCATGACGTCACTCTGCAAGCTCGGAGGAAATGTTCAAGCCCCAGTTTCACAATCATTTACTCAGCTGAGTGTACACTCAACTCAAATATTCCAAGTTTTATCTCATTTTTTTTTTTCAAAAAATTTAAGTTTTTTTTAACAATGTTTTCTTTGTTCAACATACCTACACAAAATAATTAAAGTATAACATTAGATATTAAATTTAGCTGCGTAATGTCTTAGAAATTGACATTGAAATATTTCCGAATTTGAGTTAAGTGTACACTCAGTTGAGTAAATGATTGTGAAACTGGGGCCTGATCTATGTTAAAAACAACTAATGTTGATAATAATTTACAATTACTAATACATGTCACGTGTTTCTTCGTGATGAGGTTATGTCATATATACTTATGAGGTATGACAGATTGCATTAATTGTCCTTCATTAATATCCAGATGTATTTGAAATGGTGTTATTTATCCCTTACTAAGTCACAAATGACAAATCCAACGAAGTTCTGTGTTTAATTTATCGTATTTCACCGTTTTGAAAGTTGTGTTTAAATGACCCGGGTTTTGATGACGTAACCATGTTCTAATATTAGATCCCAAATGCTGCATCTCGCTGGGTAAATACTGTAATTTCTGTATTTATTCGAGCTTTTATCGTTGAACCAAATGTAACATTGTTCATTAGGAACATCATTTATTAGATTAGCACCGTTTTAATTTTTTCTTTGGAAAACTTAATGCAGCTTTAAGTTGGTTGTTGTAATTTTGTTTTACATCGCATCACTAATTTTTTTAAGATATTCTAAGGGTTAATCTTAGTGAGATGTGCAAGTGTGTATCTGGGTCCGTTCTGTACTATGGTGCACTCAGGGTAATCTTCTGTTGGGGAACTACCTCACTGAGTTAGTATGCCGAAAATCAAACAACCCCCCCCCCCCCCCCCCAATCACATTACCTTGGCCATCAATTGAACCAGTCAATACTCTCTCCTCTTAATACCAACCACAGGTAATGAAACAATATCTCAAATTCAAAAGTATGTTTCAGTCGTGGTTCTAACCCCTGACCTCTCGCTCTAGATGTAGACGCTCAACCGCTGAGTCACCGAGGCGGTTTGTGTTAAGTACATAAATGAGAAATTTTTTTGATTTTTTTTTTCTTTTTCTAAATGACAGTAGAACATCAGACTGTGATTTTCTCTGTACAAGATCTTTTGGCCATTTTGGTGAAGGCAGTTGATTTAAATAAATAAATAAATAAATAAATAAATAAATAAATAAATAAAAATAAATAAATGAATGAATGAATGAATAAATAAATCAATCATTCAATGAATTAATCAATCAATTAATAGAAAATTAAACTTTTATTATTTGATCTGTCGGCTTTAAATTAAGGCGAAATTACTCAGCATGACAGCTGTGAAATCAATTTCATTTCTTATTACACCATAAATTCAAAATATTTTCATGAATCATTTAGGTAAACACGCAGTACTTGCTGGTTATTCGTGTTATATTATAAAATGCAGAATTTAATGTTAATTAAATCATAAAACAGGATTTATCTACCGTTTATGATTGTTTAACTTTGATTTTCACATCGTTCACGCATATTTAAGGTTGCGAAATATTTCACGTATAATTAAGGTCCGTCGACATACTTTACGAGCCACGACACTTCATGAAATATTAAAAGTCAGTCGTAACACTTCGAGTTTAATTAATGTAAGTCGACATACTTTATACATGTATATTATTAAGGTCAGTCGACACACTTTACGAGCCACGACACTTCATGTAGTATGAAGGTCAGTCGTCACACTTCGAGTTTGATTAATGTAAATCGACAAACATTACATATTATTAAGGTCAGTCGACACAATTTACGAGCCACGACACTTCATGTAGTATTAAGTCAGTCGTCACACTTCGAATTTAATTAATGTAAATCGACAAACTTTACATATCATTAAAGTCAGTCGACACACTTTACGAGCCACGACACTTCATGTAGTATTAAGGTCAGTCGTCACACTTTGAGCTAAAGTGAGCTAAAGTAATGTAAATCGACATAATTTACATATTAATAAGCTCAGTCGTCACATTTTACGAGCCACGACACTTCATGTAGTATTAAGTCAGTCGTCACACTTCGAATTTAATTAATGTAAATCGACAAACTTTACATATCATTAAAGTCAGTCGACACACTTTACGAGCCACGACACTTAATGTAGTATTAAGGTCAGTCGTCACACTTTGAGCTAAAGTGAGCTAAAGTAATGTAAATCGACATAATTTACATATTATAAGGTCAGTCGACATACTTCAAGTATAATTAATCTAGTGGGGAGTATGTATTGCGCTCTAGTCGAGAAAATTTGTCGTATCGAAAATATTACCTTATATACAAATACATGTGTACAAAATACTATTTTTAATTTTTTCACTAAACCATCTGGTTAGACTAGCAGATTTTTTCACAATCGGGTACGCTGTGTATCAAAATGATTTGTTTTGTTTTATAAAATTTGACTTTAAGACAGTTAGGAAGTTCTGACAGCCGTTTTGATAAGTATGATGAATCCTTGTACAAGCTTTAACATGGTTGTTCGTGATATATGGCATGTTTCTTACACATAAGTATGATTTCAAAGTAAATAACCCCTGATGTTAAAACATTAGTAGAGTCAGTGAGAAGCACCATCAGAGAGATTTTAATCACGATTTGAAGATATGTGGAATATATTTATAGTAAAAGAAAAATAAGACGAATTCTATTTTAAATGAACTCCGAGGTAGAAGTTTTAGATTTGGTTCTTATGAGCTTGATGTTCGAGATACAAGTTTGAAATTCGGTTGGTATGATTTTGATGTCCGAGGTTCAAGTTTGAGATTTGGTTAGTATGAACTTGATGTTCGAGGTAAAAAACTAAGATTTACAATTGGTTCGTATGAGCTTGATGTTCCAGGTACAGGTTTGAAATTTGGTTCGTATGACCTTGATGTTTGAGGTACAAGTTTGAGATTTTGTTTATATGAGCATGATGTTCGAGGTACACGTTTGAAATTCGGTTCGTATGAACTTGATGTTCAAGCTACAAGGTTGAGATTTGGTTTTGGTTCGTATGAGATTGATGTCGATGTACAAGTTTGAGATTTGGTTGGTATGAGCTAAAAGTTTGAGGTACAAGTTTGAGATTTGGTTTGTATGTGTTTGATGTTCGAGGTACAAGTTTGAGATTCGGTTCGTATGAGGTTGATGTTCAAGGTAGAAGTTTGAGATTTGGTTGGTATGAGCTTTATATTCGAGGTTCAAGTTTGAGATTTGGTTTGTATGAGCTTGATTTTCGAGGTACAAGTTTGAGATTTTGTTTATATGAGCAAGATGTTCGAGGTACACGTTTGAAATTCGGTTCGTATGACCTTGATGTTCGAGGTACAAGTTTGAGATTGGGTTCGTATGAGGTTAATGTTCGAGGTAGAAGTTTGAGATTTGGTTTTTTTGAGCTTGATGTTCGAGGTAAATGTTTGAGATTTGGTTGGTATGTGCTTGATGTTCAAGCTACAAGATTGAGATTTGGTTCGTATGATATTGATGTTGATGTACAAGTTTGAGATTTGGTTGGTATGCGCTTAATGTTTGAGGTACAAGTTGGAGATTTGGTTGGTATGAGCTTAATGTTCGAGTAACAAATTTGAGATTTCATTTGGTTTTTATGAGCTTGATGTTCGAGATACACGTTTGAGATTTCATTTGGTTTTTATGAGCATGATGTTCGAGGTACAAGTTTGAGATTTGGTTCGTATTAGCTTGATTGTTCGAGGTACAGGTTTGAGAGACTTAGTTAGTATGACCTTGATGTTCGAGGTACATGTTTGAGATTTGGTTTGTATGAGCTTGATTGTTCGAGGTACAGGTTTGAAATTTAGTAAGTATGACCTTGATGTTCGAGGTACATGTTTGAGATTTGGTTTGTATGTGCTTGATTGTTCGAGGTACAGGTTTGAGATTTGGGTAGTATGACTTTGATGTTCGAGGTACACTTTTGAGATTTGGTTTGTATGAGCTTGATTGGTCGAAGTACAAGCTTTAAGTTTGAGATTTGGTTTATATGAGCTTGATGTTCGAGATACAAGTTTGAAATTCGGTTGGTATGATTTTGATGTCCGAGGTTCAAGTTTGAGATTTGGTTAGTATGAACTTGATGTTCGAGGTAAAAAACTAAGATTTGCAATTGGTTCGTATGAGCTTGATGTTCCAGGTACAGGTTTGAAATTTTGTTTATATGAGCATGATGTTCGAGGTACACGTTTGAAATTCGGTTCGTATGAACTTGATGTTCAAGCTACAAGGTTGAGATTTGGTTTTGGTTCGTATGAGATTGATGTCGATGTACAAGTTTGAGATTTGATTGGTATGAGCTAAAAGTTTGAGGTACAAGTTTGAGATTTGGTTTGTATGTGTTTGATGTTCGAGGTACAAGTTTGAGATTCGGTTCGTATGAGGTTGATGTTCAAGGTAGAAGTTTGAGATTTGGTTGGTATGAGCTTTATATTCGTGGTTCAAGTTTGAGATTTGGTTTGTATGAGCTTGATTTTCGAGGTACAAGTTTGAGATTTTGTTTATATGAGCAAGATGTTCGAGGTACACGTTTGAAATTCGGTTCGTATGACCTTGATGTTCGAGGTACAAGTTTGAGATTGGGTTCGTATGAGGTTAATGTTCGAGGTAGAAGTTTGAGATTTGGTTTTTTTGAGCTTGATGTTCGAGGTAAATGTTTGAGATTTGGTTGGTATGTGCTTGATGTTCAAGCTACAAGATTGAGATTTGGTTCGTATGATATTGATGTTGATGTACAAGTTTGAGATTTGGTTGGTATGTGCTTGATGTTCAAGCTACAAGATTGAGATTTGGTTCGTATGATATTGATGTTGATGTACAAGTTTGAGATTTGGTTGGTATGCGCTTAATGTTTCAGGTACAAGTTGGAGATTTGGTTGGTATGAGCTTAATGTTCGAGTTACAAATTTGAGATTTCATTTGGTTTTTATGAGCTTGATGTTCGAGATACACGTTTGAGATTTCATATGGTTTTTATGAGCATGATGTTCGAGGTACAAGTTTGAGATTTGGTTCGTATTAGCTTGATTGTTCGAGGTACAGGTTTGAGAGACTTGGTTAGTATGACCTTGATGTTCGAGGTACATGTTTGAGATTTGGTTGGTATGTGCTTGATTGTTCGAGGTACAGGTTTGAGATTTAGTAAGTATGACCTTGATGTTCGAGGTACATGTTTGAGATTTGGTTTGTATGAGCTTGATTGTTCGAGGTACATGTTTGAGATTTGGTTAGTATGACCTTGATGTTCGAGGTACACTTTTGAGATTTGGTTTGTATGAGCTTGATTGGTCGAAGTACAAGCTTTAAGTTTGAGATTTGGTTTATATGAGCATGATGTTCTAGGTACAAGTTTGAGATTTTGTTAGTATGAGCTTGATTGATCGAGGTACAGGTTTGAGATTTAGTTAGTATGACCTTGATGTTCGAGGTACATGTTTGAGATTTGGTTTGTATGAGCTTGATTGTTCGAGGTACAGGTTTGAGATTTAGTTAGTATGACCTTGATGTTCGAGGTACATGTTTGAGATTTGGTTTGTATGAGCTTGATTGTTCGAGGTACAGGTTTGAGATTTGGGTAGTATGACTTTGATGTTCGAGGTACACTTTTGAGATTTGGTTTGTATGAGCTTGATTGGTCGAAGTACAAGCTTTAAGTTTGAGATTTGGTTTATATGAGCTTGATGTTCGAGATACAAGTTTGAAATTCGGTTGGTATGATTTTGATGTCCGAGGTTCAAGTTTGAGATTTGGTTAGTATGAACTTGATGTTCGAGGTAAAAAACTAAGATTTGCAATTGGTTCGTATGACCTTGATGTTCCAGGTACAGGTTTGAAATTTTGTTTATATGAGCATGATGTTCGAGGTACACGTTTGAAATTCGGTTCGTATGAACTTGATGTTCAAGCTACAAGGTTGAGATTTGGTTTTGGTTCGTATGAGATTGATGTCGATGTACAAGTTTGAGATTTGGTTGGTATGAGCTAAAAGTTTGAGGTACAAGTTTGAGATTTGGTTTGTATGTGTTTGATGTTCGAGGTACAAGTTTGAGATTCGGTTCGTATGAGGTTGATGTTCAAGGTGGAAGTTTGAGATTTGGTTGGTATGAGCTTTATATTCGTGGTTCAAGTTTGAGATTTGGTTTGTATGAGCTTGATTTTCGAGGTATAAGTTTGAGATTTTGTTTATATGAGCAAGATGTTCGAGGTACACGTTTGAAATTCGGTTCGTATGACCTTGATGTTCGAGGTACAAGTTTGAGATTCGGTTCGTATGAGGTTAATGTTCGAGGTAGAAGTTTGAGATTTGGTTTTTTTGAGCTTGATGTTCGAGGTAAATGTTTGAGATTTGGTTGGTATGTGCTTGATGTTCAAGCTACAAGATTGAGATTTGGTTCGTATGATATTGATGTTGATGTACAAGTTTGAGATTTGGTTGGTATGTGCTTGATGTTCAAGCTACAAGATTGAGATTTGGTTCGTATGATATTGATGTTGATGTACAAGTTTGAGATTTGGTTGGTATGCGCTTAATGTTTCAGGTACAAGTTGGAGATTTGGTTGGTATGAGCTTAATGTTCGAGTTACAAATTTGAGATTTCATTTGGTTTTTATGAGCTTGATGTTCGAGATACACGTTTGAGATTTCATATGGTTTTTATGAGCATGATGTTCGAGGTACAAGTTTGAGATTTGGTTCGTATTAGCTTGATTGTTCGAGGTACAGGTTTGAGAGACTTGGTTAGTATGACCTTGATGTTCGAGGTACATGTTTGAGATTTGGTTGGTATGTGCTTGATTGTTCGAGGTACAGGTTTGAGATTTAGTAAGTATGACCTTGATGTTCGAGGTACATGTTTGAGATTTGGTTTGTATGAGCTTGATTGTTCGAGGTACATGTTTGAGATTTGGTTAGTATGACCTTGATGTTCGAGGTACACTTTTGAGATTTGGTTTGTATGAGCTTGATTGGTCGAAGTACAAGCTTTAAGTTTGAGATTTGGTTTATATGAGCATGATGTTCTAGGTACAAGTTTGAGATTTGGTAAGTATGAGCTTGATTGATCGAGGTACAGATTTGAGATTTAGTTAGTATGACCTTGATGTTCGAGGTACATGTTTGAGATTTGGTTTGTATGAGCTTGATTGTTCGAGGTACAGGTTTGAGATTTAGTTAGTATGACCTTGATGTTCGAGGTACACTTTTGAGATTTGGTTTGTATGAGCTTGATTGTTCGAAGTACAAGCTTTAAGTTTGAGATTTGGTTTATATGAGCATGATGTTCTAGGTACAAGTTTGAGATTTGGTTCGTATGAGCTTGATTGGTCGAGGTACAGGTTTGAGATTTGGTTCGTATGACCTTGATGTTCGAGGTACACGTTTGAGATTTGGTTTGTATGAGCTTGATGTTCGAAGTACAAGTTTGAGATATGGTTTATATGAGCTTGATGTCCGAGGCACAAGTTTGAGATTTGGTTCCTATGGTTTTAATTTCGAGATAAAAGTTTGTGATTTTAGTTCGTATAAGCTTGAGGTTCGACCATTATTATTATTATTATTATTATTATTATTATTATTATATTATTATTATTATTATTATTATTATTATTATTATTATTATTATTATTATTATTATTATTATACAATTTAGACCAGTTATCATTTTTCAACTTTTTGGTTTTTTTAATATCCTGTACATTTAACTTCAAATTTAATCTGTGAAGGTATTCTATACAACTACCTACATGTAATTCAAAACCCCTAAAAACTACAACATCAGCAGAATTAGCTAGTCACAAAGAAAGCTGTAATACAGACAAAACATTTGGGTTCTTTTTCGGAAACATGATTCGAACACAACTATAAATCCACTTTTATCGCCAATATTGTCATTTTTACAGTTACTTTAACAACAAAAACAAATTGATATGAAACAAAATCTGTTGTTCATTAACATTTAAAACTAAATTCTTCATATAATATAGCAAGCCTTTAACAGGAATCAAAATTCACATTTTTACCAATTTTTCAGTCATTAATACAAAATCTCAGTATTATATTAATTTTTGCAGATTTAAAAACTTTGAAATAAAAAATCAACACAGTGTCACTACATTGTTTTTTTTTTTAAAGTAATAATGGATGCATTACATTTTGTCTTTTGATTAAGAGATGTAATTAGCAAAACATTAACTTGAAATTAATGATAAAAAGGATCTTAAAAATATCGAATTAAAAATTTTCTTTAAAAACATGGATTTTAGTTCTAACAATTATCAATATTATAGAGATCTCCATTTAATATCATAGATAATTTTCTATCAATTAAAAACGTTATAGATTTAAATTGAAGAGTTTCTAAAAATACCCACATGTGACTGAATATTGTATCATCATGCTAATTGTTATTAAATCAATTATCTCTAAACTCATAGTCTGATAATTTTTGTAATTATTAAGTTAAAATCTCAATTCAAAACGAGACTAAAATATCACTAAGCTATTTGTGTCAGTGTGTTTGACAGTGAATTATGCTTTATTTTCTTAGAAAATCTAAAAAACTTGAATTAAGTCTGGTGATTTCACTTACTTGGATCTAGTCGTAACGGAAAATTGATATGCGCATGTATAAGCGATTAGCATGAAATATTTTTGCACAGAGTAAAAATTGCCGCTTAGGGAAATTTATATTTTGAAAAAACAACACAAATGGTGAATGCTTTCGCGCATACCAGGTAACGCGTCACCAATAACATCAGTTCCGGTGTAAATGTAGCTAGTTATTCTTAAAACAAACATGAAAAAAAGATTTGTTTTCATGCGATCCAAGCCCCGATCTACAAATCTCTCTCTCTCTCTCTCTCTCTCTCTCTCTCTCTCTCTCTCTCTCTCTCTCTCTCTCTCTTAAAGGCTACCAGTAAACATTTTTTTTTTTATATTTTTTCAATTTAAAGTGCTTCATATCAAATTTGTTTTTATTAGTTTAAAAAAACTGAAATGAATAAAAGGATTCTAAAAATAACGTGAAAAGTATTGTTTGAAGATAAGACTCTGGATACATGTATATTGATTAAAAGGAATGTTATTTTTGCCTTATATCGTAGCTATTTTAGTCATTAAAGTTAAATTTAGAGTTTTAAAATTTGCAGCCAAATGATCAGAGAACGCATAGAAATAATCAACATGTACACAAAATATTTATAAAATCTCTATATAATCTTTATTCTAACATGAACTTGTATTCCATCATATGATCCGATGATTTATACAATTTTATATAGTAAGATGAACATATCTTTGTTATCAAGTTTTAATTGGTTGACCAGAACCATCATATACCACTGCGGTAGCTCAGGTGGTAGAGTGCTTGCTCCGTAAGTGGGAGGTCGTGGGTTCGAACCCCTGTGGGTCTGACCAAAGATTTGAAAGGGGGTAGTGACTGTTCTTTCGTCAAGCACTCGGCATTACGAAATGAAAGTCACAGTTCTTTCGGATGGGATCTCAAAATAAACGAGGTTCCCTGTCACGGCGTGGCATGTTGAAAAACCCCACTGTATAATGCCATCAGCGCAACGCATAGGCAAAATTTCTGCACTTTTGTCTATAGCTGGCGACGTCTCGATATAAGTGAAATATTCTTGACAGGGACGCGAAACACCAATACTGAACCCAATTCGAAACCATCACATATTAAAAAGATTTTTACATTCACTGTTTCAGTGGAGATAACATTTATGGTTCTCAATCTCTGGTGTTTAACGTACCAGTCAAGATTCGTTAACTTATAACTAGACGATCAGTTCTTGCATGGTAGGGAAACCAGAGTGACCTTCGGCAAGCGAACTGACAAATTTATCTGACAGTATAATTTGCCTGAGTTGGATTCGAACCTAGGCGTCAGAGACACTGTAATCCATTTAAGTGCGCGCTTTAGACCACTTAGCCATCGATGCCCGCCACTGGTTAGGAAGATAGAAAAATTAAATATTCAACCACTTGACAATAAAAAAAAACTTTGTTAAGCATCACGAAGTAATAACCATTCTGCTAACAAGATAAAGATTGACTTTTGACACGGACTGTATCAGAGGACCAAAAAGCACACACTACTGTTACATAGGGTTAATTGTAGGTTACGTAATAAGGAAAGCATGTTAACGGAGTAATATCTATTTTGTTTACGATACTTATTTGCGATCAAACGTTCAAAATTTGGCTTCAAACACAATATCGTTTGAGAAAATCATAAAGTTGGCCGAACTTCAGAATATAGTTTTTAAAATATTTAAAAGAAAAATGATTGATAAACCGGAATTTTAGCTAATATTGTAAACTATAGCTTTCCATAGTTTGATTGGAGATGTTTGTCCTGTCAATCAGCATGCTATATACATTTCACCTAAGTACATGCCAAACAAAGTGGTTCGACGCTACTAGCCGTGTATAAGTTGAACAGCGAAATAATAACATAATTAAAAATATTCTGATGATTTTTGAAACACCTTTGTATAATAATTTGTTGAAAAAAAAGGTTATGTCAAATGATTGATCTGAATATCTGAAATTCGTTTATGGTGAATTTCTACTGAAAAATGATATATAAATATTGATAATTGACAATTCCTGTTATCAATGTTACTCAGCACAAGTTTCAATTCCTACACATTTTATAAAAAATGAACACGGGATATAGAATGGAGATGTTTGTACATCTTACCTTATTCCCAATACAGTTCATTTTCCCGCCTAGTGATTTCCTTTTTGGTAATAACACTTCCTTGATATAATGTATATCCAAAAATTGATGAACAAGAATTATCTCCTGTGGTGACGATTTTTTTAAAAATAAAAAACTTCCCTGAGGTTACAGTTTTTTGAAACAACTGTGTTTTTAATAATTATCTTATAAGTTATGTAATTAATTTATCACGCAGAATATGTCATTAAGAGGTTTTTCAGAAATTTTGGAAACAATTACCAATATTAAGCAAACTAATACCACATGTAGTTAATTTAAGACACACGCTATTTCAATAAAAACTATCTTCCAATCGGAGGTTTTCCGAGTCAAAATGACGTGAATTGGTGGATAACATTTGCCAAATATCATAATCGTCCGATTATTGCAGATCAAGAAATGACAACACACAACAAAAGGTATTCCGAGTGCACACCTGTAATTATTCCGTAACTCCTCATCAAGAATTCCACGGTATCATTATGGTGTCAAAAGAAATAAAGGAAATTTACCATTACAAAGCACATATTCCATTTGACATATTTTACCCGCTATATATATAAATTTAGGAAGTTACTCTCTAGTGACGAAGGTAATAATATTTGATTCTTCACATCAGTGCCATTTTGTTTGGAATCGCACGTATATCATGTTTATTAAACTGGCAAGGGTCCAGATCTATACCTCCTCTACAGCCATACATGAATTATTTCTAGTGAGGTGAAAAAATGCAACATTTGCAACACGAGAAATATCTCGGCTGTTAGAGTATGTCTTTAAATTTGATTAGTTTTCCGTTATAAGAAGGATAATTGATCAAATATCACGGTAATGCTTGCTGGAAATTTATTTTTGGACAGTAATTCGATTTGAGATTCAAGAAGAAGTAGTATTTCGATGAATTAACTTTATTACCCTCTCTCTCTCTCTCTCTCTCTCTCTCTCTCTCTCTCTCTCTCTCTCTCTCTCTCTGATTATGGCTTATGTGTTGTGTATAATGTAAACATACGATCGGTTTATACTTCATAGGTACTACTTCTAAAGATCAGATGAAATCTAAAAAATTTGATATCAATTCTACTTTAATATACTTACGTTAACAACGTTTGATGTTATCATGAAATGTTCAACTGTGTTTCAATGGTATTTTATAATCTGCACTTAAAAACTGATACATTAAACTGACCGTGTTGAAGGCCGTATGACGTCAATGCACAGAAAACTTACCATCGATCAAAATATTCCTATTTCTTAAAACACGAAGAGAACCAAATGTAAGATACTGTTTGAAATTTATGGTCGCAATCAATCATTTTGTTGCTGTTAATTACAATGCACTTAGTCAAGATTTTGGATATTTTCCCCGTCAACAGTTACACTGAGTTAGTAAAACAGTCAAGTAATTCAAATCAAAGCTGTATATTGTAAAAATACATTCAAAAAGTGGTATATGACAATATTGTCATGTGCTAATTTTGAATTGTATTGTTTTATAAAAATTCAAAAGTAGCACATGACAGTAATATAAGTTCGTTAATAAGCAGAGATTCACTAGCAGAAAAATGGAACTTCGATGGATAAGTGGGGTAAAACGCTCTTGCGGATCACAGTGCCTCTCATAACCTAGGTTCAAATCTCACTTTGGGAGATGTTATTGTGAGAAAGTTGGTTCGCAAACCGAAGGTCGGCAAATTTCGATGGATACGCCGGTTTTCTCTACCATCCCAGAGCTGACTGCCTCGATACTCTATATAAGTTAAAGCGTCAAGATTGCGATGAAAAGCAGCATTACTCAACCTAACTCCACTAACAAAGAAATGTTGTAGAATAATGGTGCCAATATTCTTTAATATATATACACCTGGTTTCAAAAAGCTCTCAAACAGATGCGGACAAATTGTCATTGCACTTGCTTTAGATCAGTGGTTTTGTTTAAACACTCCGGCTTCACTCCATCCCACCCCAACCCTACCCCTAACATCCTTTAACATACTGAGCGAAGTAGATAACCTTTAAAAAAGTGTATTTCTGCAAAGTTTTAATTTATTTATCTGTACTAAACAAACGTATTCTTACAAAAAAAAAAAAAAAAAAACAACTTAGGTGTTCTAAAACAGCCTTAGGCCTAGTGAACTTATTTCATAAATATATTTATAGTAGCGCTGTTATTACACAATATGTTCATGCATTCTGGCAATATTGTTCTTTTTTACTTTCTATTTTTACATAATCAGACTTTATGATCTAACTTTTCCCGACATTACCTAACAACACGTGCGATTTTATTAGATGTTATCACGGAAGTGCATTTCATACGTTCTGAAGAAACGTCTGCTTCCAGTGCATAATAGCTAATGGGAAAAAAGGTCACTTTTAATTATATCGAGCTGTTAACACCAAGATATTCTAGACTTATTACTTTGAACTCAAGTAAAAAAAAAACCAAAACGAGTCTAGAAGCACGTAGAACTGTTATTGTTTTTTTTTATTTAATGGATAAAAAGAAAGTTTTTGTATAGGCATGTATATTAGAATATTGTAGGTATTGTGACAACAATCATTTTGATATATGGTACATGGTCATATGTTGTAAGGTCAAAGTCACAGCTGCAAAAGATGACTTAAATTGCTAATTATCTTGAAAACTATTTAGTTTTTGTATGGGCATGTATATTAGAATATTGTAGGTATTGACATGACGATCATTTTGATATATGGGTCAAGTTCATATGTTGAAAGGTCAAGGTCACAGCTGCAGAAAATGACTTTAATTGCTAATTATCTTGAAAACTATTAAGTTTTTGTATTGGCATGTATATTAGAATATTGTAGGTATTGTGACAACAATCATTTTGATATATGGTACATGGTCATATGTTGTAAGGTCAAGGTCACAGCTGCAAAAGAAGACTTAAATTGCTAATTATCTTGAAAACTATAAAGTTTTTGTATAGGCATGTATATTAGAATATTTTAGATATAATTATGACGATCATTTTGATATATGGGTCAAGGTCATATGTTGAAATGTCAAGGTCACAGCTGCAGAAGATGACTTAAATTGCTAATTATCTTTAAAACTATTAAGTTTTTGTATTGACTTGTATATCAGAATATTGTAGTTATTGTGACAACAATCATTTTGATATATGGTACAAGGTCATATGTTGTAAGGTTAAGGTCACAGCTGCAAAAGAAGACTTAAATTGTTAATTATCTTGAAAACTATGAAGTTTTTGTATAGGCATGTATATTAGAATATTGTAGGTATTGACATGATGATCATCTTGAAATATGGGTCAAGATCATATGTTGAAATGTCAAGGTCACAGCTGCAAAAGAAGACTTAAATTGCTAATTATCTTGAAAACTATTAAGTTTTTGTATAGGCATGTATATTAGAACTTAAGCATCCGAAACCATTTTGCGTTTAAGAATCGATCACTTGTGGTTTAAGTATGGATTGCCTCTTACCCTTACATAATGGAATTCCCCAGAAGACCACGTGATACCTCATGGCGTTTGTGTGTGACAATTATTTCTATTGGCAATTGAATCATATAAAGTGACGTTTTCCTGTTATAACGACGTTTATTCAGGAATATTTGACGTAAACGTTATCAATTTCATTCCGCACAAACGTTAAGAGGTACTGATCACGTGGTACGCTGGCGAGTTCCATTCTTGTCATTATTTTGTAAAAAGTTCATTGGGATTTAAAAAAAAATCTGTTGCGTTTTTATTCATGTTTAAATGATGCAATTAAGTTTATATACATAAATATAAGGGTAAATAATGACAATTTAAGCTAAATAACAAACTTCTTATGTAATTTACATTGTTTTTTTTTTCTGAGGAATCATTTTGTAAACTCCCCTACTTGATTATGCATGCAATGCATGCAAACATATGATCAAAGAAGATACTGGAAGATACAAGTATTGTACTTGAAGACATTGCTGCATTCGTCTTTATAATTAACCTTTCTACAAAAAAGGCGTTACAATCTTACTCGTGAAGATTATTATTTTCTACTTGAGAACACTGTTTTTGTCATGGATTTTTTCTTGGTAGCTGAAAGTTACATGGCATATGGTATCATTGATGTTGGCCTTTAGCTTTATTTTTGGTATGGACTTGTTATTTTATAAATAAATCGGATAAGAAATTGAATTATAATCGATGTGTTAGTTTTTTTTAATTTACCAATAGGTTGAATTCTAAAATTAATGTTGTCAACCAAATAAATAATGATCTACGACTTGATTGGAGCAAAATGGAATCATATGATGTTACATTTTATTCAGGGTTTTTATTAAGACAGTCAGTTCTTTGATAGTGGCGGACATCGGGATACTCGGAGAAAAACCAATGACCTTCGGCATGCAGACTGACGTTTCCCGGATACATCCGAGTGTAATGGAACTCGCCACGTACCTCATGATCAGTACCTCTTAACGTTTGTGCAGAGTAAATGGATAACGTTTACGTCGTTATTACGGGGAAATGTCACTTTATGCGATTACATTGCCAATAGAAATGATTGCCCTGCATAAACGCTATGAGTTATTACGTGGAGTCCATTCCACGGTAAAAGGAGATGTGAACCGCAAGCATTCATTTAAAACCCCTTGGCCTTCTGACACTGCAGAGAAAATATCGTCCACATGAAAAAGACCACAGAGGTCTGTGGAGATCCTCCTCTTATTCCTTTTGAAGAACTCGTTAATTTATTTTCTGCAGAAGTTACTTAAAACGATAAAATAATAATAAAAATAATACACAAAAATCATTTTGATCAAGCTCATGATTTTGAACCATTCTCCACATAAAGAAGGTCAATCCGAATTATCTTATAAGTCTTTAGAATTGTTGTATGCTCGTTAAATTTGTACTGGTCTAAGACAAACAATGAATGACTCAAATCCGGGATTTTTTTCTAGTATATCAAAGCAGGATGTTTACTTACAGTGTAACATAACAGTCGTAAACCATTTATATGACACATTTATATCTTAAAATCACAGGATAAAAATGTGTAATATATCCCTGAATATTGGTGGAAGGTCCTCAGTAAAGTACAAAAGAATTAATACTCGATCTATCTAATTCTTCCCAGGAATGTTCTTAGTAATACATACTCGATCTGACACCGGTTACTCGATCTGACACCGGTTACTCGATCTGACACCGGTTTTACAATCATTGTTTAAGATATTCCTTAACTTAAATCTGGCAAATTTGGAATCTGAATAATTGTTGAGATATTCAGAAATTTAAGGTGTCATTTTGAAGATCACTTCCAGCTTGTTACTTCTGGTTTTTTTTAATTTTAACACAGATATTTATTTGAAAATGAGGCTGCTAAAATTAGCTAAATTTAAGTAAGGGAAATGTTTAGTTAAGGAATGATTGTGAAACTGGGGACCTGTGTTAGTATAAAAGTATTAGTAAAATATAAAACATATAACGGGTTTATAATTTACTAAATAACGGACGGCTAAAGTTTACAGGAATAGTGTTTAGTAAATTACAATCAGTCACTTCAATATATATACAACTTTTGTACATCATCAAATTTTTTTTTCCAAAAAGCAAATATAATAATAAGATGTTTTCTTTTCTTTATTTTTTTCGATAACATTTGCATGAAGTGGTTGTTGTTTATTGTTTGGTCAAATAAGGTATTTTAAAAAAAACGAAATAAAATTAAGTTAATTTTATAAAAAAAAAATAAAATAAAATAAAATAAAAATAGGTAAAATACAAATAAAATAAAATAAAATAAAATAATTTAATGAAATGAAACGAAACGAAACGAAATTAATTCTACAAAATAAAATAGAATGAAATGAAATAGTAAAACTAAAAAAGATGAATAAAATAAAATTAAATTAAACAAAATTAAATTTGCTTTAATAATCTTGTTTTAAGTAACCATCACATAATAATACACTTGCTGTCGGCTCAAAAAGCTGAAAAAATACTGATGCGACGTTAAACAAAGTTTACAGCTAACAAACAATCGAATTTCCTCTACTATTGCAGAACTGACAGACTTTATATAAGCGAGAACAACATTGGTTGGAACGTAAAGCCACATTAACCGCTTCGCTTTTTTCGGTAAACGAAATCCCCCTTCTCGCGTCAGTTAACACAAGTGTTGGAACGTAAAGCCACATTAACCGCTATGCTTTTTTCGGTAAGACGAAATCCCCCTTCTCGCGTCAGTTAACACAAGTGTTGGAACGTAAAGCCACATTAACCGCTATGCTTTTTGCGGTAAAACGAAATCCCCCTTCTCGCGTCAGTTTACACAAGTGAAACTTCTGTACTGACTGAGGACTCAGAAAAAAGTAGAGAGAAAAGACTTTCGTATAGAAGCAGATTTAAACATACAGATTCAAGTAAACATGTTCTGTATGAGCAGAATGTTGGTTACGTAAACTTTGATTCTGAATTTCTTGTTGATTGACGTATAAACGATCTGATATATACAGAAAGTTGTTTATTTACTACAATGTACACGTGTTTAACATCAAACGCAGATTAAAACAGAAACAAACTTTTATTACAAATTTTGCATGAACAGATTTTGTATGTTTTTCAAAACAGGTGTTTGAAGATATCAGATACAGTTTAATTCCCATATCAACCACATTTAAATAAAGACCACCTGTCATTCAGACCAGTCTGTTATATTTGAAACAAATAGACCCTCTGTATGAAGTCCATCCGCTTATAAAATTTAACTTTTTTTCTTAGTTCCCAGGAAATGTCTATCATCTATAAAGAGATTCTATTACAAGTTTGATGTCGAGATGGGGAAATTCCGATCGAGTGGTCAAATTTTTTCATCTCAAACGAGGCTGTGCCGAGTTTGAGATGAAAACATCTGACCACTTGGTCGGAATTCCCCCATCTCGATCTCAGTCGAGTAGTTGATTATTTTTCTCGCATATAATTTACGAAAAAATACCGGAATACTTACTATTACGATGCAAGATTTTGCTAGCGGATGATTACAAGACAAACAACAATAACCATGAGATAACGTTTCACTTATAGCAGACAAAACAAAACAACGATTTTTCTCTTTATATATATACATCGTTTAGTAAAAATAATATTATTTATCATGAAAAAGTATTTTTGTCGTTTTCATAGAATTTTTTCCCACTAAACTATTACCCTTGCCAATTTAAATAAATGTAGTCCCCGTTCAACTGAGATAGACTACACGTTCGCACGCGGGATGCGATATGGAAAAATATCGCACCCCCACTTCATTGAGATAAATCTATTACATATGGGAGAAATACGTCTATATAAAAGTTTTTCTTTATTTTGAATTTTGCGAAATTATTTAAAAGCTCTATTCCGAATTCATCAAATCAATAACCATATCTTATCCACCCTATCCTATCTGACATTGGGTGTTCATGTTATTGGTTTGGGATGGAAATTTTGAATATAATGGACCTGTTATCGCTTGTCGCAGTGGGTTACAAAAACAGGAAATAGATAAGTTTGAATCATGTGCAATGATCGATCTTTAGGTCCTAAAAATATTTTTATACATGTGAACGCCTACCTTTTTTCAAGTATGGCAACTTGTTTTACATCAATTAAACTTGACTCCCTTTTCCACACGCATTTCACGTGAAATTCACTTAAAGGTTCGACTTATGTGTTCAAGCAATGTTTTCGTGAAAATCGAGTGAACATATTATGTCTGTGTAGCAATTCAATTGTTTAGTAGTGAAGTCACTTTTTTTCTGGTTTCGGAAAAAAATATCTGATACTCGACAACCTTCTATAGAAATAATACTGCAAGTTATAGCTTTCTTCTGGCGTTATTAAGTGACAACCTGCTGTGTCAGTGCAGACAATTTAATAACAAGATTCAAAAATAAGAGATCCTTTGACATTCGAACAATCAAGCTTTCTTCAGTGATGTCCATTCATGTAAGAAATCTCATTTTTTTTACTAAGGTTCCAATTTTCATTATTTTTCTGATAAATTGATATACTACTTCTCCACCTGGCGGTCGGCATTAAGATGGCAGAGAATCGACTGGATCATCCGGGTACTAGGATAGTTTGACTGAGGAAGTGATATGTTTATCTGAACATATTGACTCGATGAGCTAGCACTACAAACAGGCACTGAGTTTATGCTAGTACACAACAGTCTATAATAAGCACGTACACATAGGACACATACACATGTTCCCATATTAATTTTTAGACATGAATGACCTTGATCTCGCCGTGAATAGCTAAAAATAGCTGATACGACCTTAAACAAATTATATCGAGACGTCGCCAGCTGTAGACGAAAGTGCAGAAATTTTGCCTGTGCGTTGCACTGATGGCATTATACAGCAGGGTTCTTTATCGTGCCACACCTTGACACGGGATCTCGTTTATTATTTTAAGTTCCCATCCGAACGATCTGTGACTTTCATTTCGTAATGCCGAGTGATTGGCGAAAGAACAGTCACTACCCGCTTTCAAGTCTTGGATCAGACCCGGTCAGGGTTCGAACCCACGACCTCCCACTTACGGAGCGAGCACTCTACCAACTGAGCTACAACAGTGGTTGATAAAATGATGACGTAATTTATATATCCTATTTCATCTTTAAATCGGAGGCCTTGTTGTCTAACACTACTGTTTATGAATCACAGACACTCACAACGCCAAACTTTAAAATTCAAGCGGGTACAGATGTGTCATTTGCATGCAAAATTACAATGATTTTTCTTCGAGCACATTGAATTCTTTACCTGTCTCAAAATTTACCATCGTGATAAATGTTAAAAAACAATCTAACTGCGTTTCTACCTTTGCTCACTTGGTAACCAATATATCTTCCGGTCGACCGCATTACCAGTTTATCTTCTCGTGTGATTTCTATTCTAGACGTTGATTTCCTCATTATTATTCGATAAATCTCTAACGAAAACAATCGACCTATAAATGTCCGTATGTGTTACCAAATTCAATGGAAATATTAACATCCAATCCCCAATGGATATGTGTAATTTTTTATTCACATGACAATGTAAGCATATAAGTATTTTTATCATAGCAAAATAAAATCTCTGGAAACACTATATCTTGATTTTCCATATTTTTTCTGTCCATATTCTGAAAATGGCTCAAAGGATTGCTATTATTTCCGACAATTTGCTACAATTTATTACTTTCCCGTGTTTCCCTAGTGTAATAAATGTTTATAAGGCGATAAGTTGTCAATTCTTAACTCTTCAGGTTTGGCCGTAAACAGAACAGTATAATGTGAATCAATTTTACTTCTTAAAAGAATGGAGAAATTGTGATTTTCAGTTAAATCAACATTCTACCACCTAATCAAGGCAGCATGTTTCTAGCGCTGGAGAATATGAATGGAGTGAAGTAATGGTGTTTTACGCCACAGTCAAGACTCTTTCACTTCTTTCGAGGCGTTCTGTTCTGGAATGGTGGAGGAAACCGAGGTGCCCGGAGAAAAGAAAAACACCGACTTTCGGCAAGCGAACTGACAACTGACTGATATATGTCTTAAAAAAAAATCCCTATTTACGTGGTTTTTTTTTTTTTTTTTTTTTTTTTTATTACCATGGTTACATAAATATTGCCATGTATTTTAGAAACATACGGCCGTTAATCACTATTACCTCTTGTACAGATAATAATGATTGATTAAGACAGATTAACTTTTAATAAACACTTAATTGAACCATTGCTTTAAAAAGTACATTTAATCGAGCGTTTTTTTCGATACCTTTTTGAAATACCATCTATAGAGTTCTATAAGGGTCATTGTTAAAGGTTCCATTCAGTCGTATTTCGATACCTTTTTGAAATATCATCTATGGAGTTCTATAAGGGCCATTGTTAAAGGTTCTATCAAGTCGTATTTCGATACCTTTTTGAAATACCATCTATAGAGTTCTATAAGGGTCATAGTTAAAGGTTCCATCCAGTCGTATTTCGATACCTTTTTGAAATATCATCTATGGAGTTCTATAAGGGCCATTGTTAAAGGCTTTATCCAGTCGTATTTCGATACCTTTTTGAAATATCATCTATGGAGTTCTATAAGGGCCATTGTTAAAGGCTTTATCCAGTCGTATTTCGATACCTTTTTGAAATATTATCTTTGGAGTTCAGTAAGGGCCGTTGTTTTAAGTATCGCCCTGTCGTATTTCGATATTATCTATGGAAGTCTATAAGGGCCTTTGTTTTAGGCATCACCCAATCGTTTTTCGATACCCTTTTGAAATATTATCTATGGAGTTCAGTAAGGGCCATTGTTTCAAGTATCAGCCATTCGTTCTTCGATCCTAACGGGAAATTATAAAAAGAAAGAAAGGTCGAAATATGTAAAAGACATTTTCGGTTCGGAGCGTAAATTTTTTAGACAGCTATTTAAGACGATACTTGAGGCTCGGCAGTCTGTCCTGTAAAGCTGTTACATATTTTGACATTAGATAAAAGTCATCTGTGTCCCACCTCCTAAAGTCGCCCATGAAGCTTGTTTTCAGATGAATCTATACGGCTTGATTAACTCTCCTATCGCCCAGGTTTGTAAACTCGGTTGTCTGATCCGTGCGGTTTCCTCCACCCTCCCTGAACTGACCCCCCCCCCCCCCGTTATTGATTACAACAATTAGTTATTTTAGTTACTTATCATCATTTAATTTTTACTGTCATTGATGAATTGTTTACTAATTAAGATTAATTATCTTGATTATAGCAGTTATATATCATTGTTACAAACTCTTATCTCCGATTGCTGCAATTATACTGTTGCGGTTTTAAATAATAACTCACTACTACAGCGCAACCTAGTTACGGAAAGGACATCAAAAGCAAAGGTTGATTAGTTGATAACCATGTTATAGATTTTAATTGCAAAATAGGCAAAAGATTGATGGTTTGGAATTGGGGATTTTTCAGCTATTAACGAGAAGAGCAAGGTCTTTAATCTCGAGGGATTATTCTAAAAACAAGTCCGTGTATGTGCGAATGTGTTAAATGCCATCCGTGTACTAGCGCGCAATCAGTCCAACATTTTGTTTAGATATAAGCTTACCTAGTCAAGTGTACATACATGTAGTTAACAAAATTTTTTTGAGGAAAATTATTATCTCTGTAATGTTATTTAGCGTCGCATCAGCAATTTCTAAGCTATTCGCGACGACGACAACAAGTTTATTAATCCGTAGAGATAAATCTAAGAACAAGTCCGTGCATGCATGAGGTGTGTGTGTGTGTGTGTTTCCTTCTGTTTACTAGCGCGCACTCAGGGCAACTTTTTGTTTAGGTGCTAGCTTACCGAGTAAATATGCCACAAACAAGCATATGACCCCCCTAATATCCTGACTCCGTCTGAACCAGTTGATACTCTGTCCTCTTAAAGGCGAGTGCCAGGCGAAGACACAATACCTCAAATGTTAAAGTCCTACGTAAGATGGCGTTTGAACCATCGACCCTCCGCTTTCTAGGCCGCTATTCAACCACTGAGAAACCCAGATGGCCTTTTTTGGCAAATGTTTAACGATGACGCATTGATATTTTTTTTTATTATCAAATATTGTTTTTAAAAAATTAACAATAATTTGTTTTCGATGAAAACTTAAACTATATCTGTTACAGATAGTTAGATAAAATTTTGCTATAATGGAAATATCAATTTAATACCCACAGATATTAAGGAAAAATCAAAAATTAATCTCGGCTAAATCAATTTTAGAGAAATGAAAATTTTAATAATCTTAAATGTCATCATCACGATAAAATATGATGATAATGAAAAAAACCTGCTCTTTAATTTGACGCCTCGCTTCATAACACAACTTCTATATGGCAAGCAAAATGCACTTAATTTCAAAAAACTAAAGTACATGCCGTAAAACCATGGTTACTGGTCGCAAAATTTACTTATACGGTAAAAAAAAGGTTTTATAGGTTTTACGATTTTGATTTATCTATTAATTTTTTAAATTTTCTCTCTCTCTCTCTCTCTCTCTCTCTCTCTCTCTCTCTCTCTCTCTCTCTCTCTCTCTATTACAATTTGCGTTATTAATTTAGAATGTGTAGCCGTTTTTCCTAAATGGCATGCCAAAAATCAAAGAATATTGATTCGCAATATTGATTAATTTTGACACATACACAGCGGAACAAGACCCACCCACCTTCCTACAGATTAAATAAGTACCTACTACTGATAACCGCTGGTATAAGTAAAATAATGACCACAAAATGATGTCCAATGACATTGTGTACTCTAGAGTGGAAAGAATGAAGTGGATTGGAGTAATGGTGTTTTACGCCAAAGTCAAGATTCTTTTACTTATTTTGAGGCAGTCACTTCGGGGATGGTGGAGGAAACCGGAGTGCCCGGAGAAACCCCCCCCCCCAGACCTTCGGCAAGCGAATTAACAAACTTTTTCACACTAGGAACCGTCCCGAGTGGGATTCGGACCCAGGCGGTGAGAGGCGCTGTGATCTGTAAGCGCGCGCTTTAGACCACTCGGCCACAGAGTACTGTACTTAATAAATAAAATAAACGTTGACAAGGAATGTATGTTCCTGACCACTTGTAATACAATAGGTAAACCAGACGGTGCCTTAACCCAGCCACTGAACAATTACTACATTGATCTTCGGAAGTCTTCGGAGTTTTTATTATCAGTTTTGTCTCTATCATCATTACGTTGTAACGTGTCGTGTTCGCCGTTGTATTAGATTTTAACAATAGCATGCATTTCGATTTGATATTTTTTTAAGTTCTATTTTGTATTAAAAAGAAACAAAATAGGTTTAACAATATTAAACTACACAGGGTGCATTAAAACTGGCGCCAAGTTAATCAATTACAATGTATCTAAAATAAAAAAAATTCAAATATACTCAGGAGAAAACGTACGTATTCTTGTAATAAACCATTTTAAAACGCGTTTTCTTACTCATTACCATTACATTACCCCCTACTTATAAAACATATCGTCCCCAAAGGGTTTCATAATGACATTATTTGAATGTTTATAGGATGCTTTGAAGCAATGTATCAGAATAAATAGATTTGACCTTTTCGTTGAAAACATTAAAAAACGACAAACGATATATTGCATATGCTTATATCACTGTTTTCAGTAAGTTATCATACAGTATACCATAATTTATCATGGTCGAGATATCAGCAAGTATGAAATCGCTGGACTTTAACCTGGATATATTTAATTTCCCATAATCCCTTTTTTTTTTTTTTTTTTTTTTTTTTACAGATAGCAGTGTAGCTGGTTAAAAAGAATGTTCTTACCTTTCAGTCCTTCAGGACACCAGGCCTCACTTCCCTAGTGGGACTTCAAATGTTAAACTTAATTAGCCAGGTTACACTTTGCTTATGGGATTGAGTTCCACATGGACCGGTATGTTTGTGTTTAGTTGGTATACTTTAGTTTTAGCAAAATAGGAGTTTGTTTGCAATTAACACGCTGTTTAAAGTTTCATCAACAAATTTTTACAATTCATAAAAAAACAAAATTTTAACTTTATAAATCTCTAATTCAATTCTAACTTTTTTTGGTCAACTTTTCACTTTTAAGAGTCGAATCCCCTTGTATTAGACTAATTAGTTGTAAAATAGGTCATTACTAAATTGAGGCTTTGAAATGCTTTCTTTCCCACTATTGCAAGTAGATTGTAGGGCGTTTAATGCTAGAAGCCTACTCTGAAACTGATTGTTGTTTCAGTTCATAATCTAGGGTAGGTCATGAAACCAATCTGTATTGGTGCTTCAACCCACAAAATTGGGCTAGAAAAACCCAATAAAATATAAATATAGTGAGCCTGTACACCCACTGAAGTCAGAGGATACTGATTTCTAAAGAACAATATACTGAGTCTGTACACGATGCACAATATACTGAGTCTGTACACCCACTGAAGTCAAACGACACTGATTTCAAACAACAACTGATAAATCCTACATTGCTTCTATTTCAAACATTTTCTGCGGGTGTTCTAGAAAAAAACTTAGTGATCGTAATGAAATTAAAGTAGGAAAACATGAGCATGTAGCTGATATTTTAAGTTTTGTGGGCGGGATAAGCCAGCTTTTACGTAATAACCAAAACAGTGTGTTTACACAGCTTTTTTCTTGTGTTGACTCATCTTTGCTACTATATTTAGCTGCTATTAATGTCTTTAAGCTTTCTAAGAGCTTTCATCGATCCAAAATAAGAAATTTAATTGGATATTTATTATGTTTTTTTTTCCTTTCAAGCGGGATAACTCAAACTAATTTGCTCTTATTAGAAATAAAATAAAATTGTGTTTAAAAGTACATTGAAACTTTCAGTGCTACATGTATAATTTTGTTGATATAAAAAAGAGATAGATTATTAGAGGAACAGAACATTCCATTTAAGTACTAAATAAAATTGACAAACATGAGTTTTAAAGAAAATGTTACTTCATGTTATCGTCAATACAAACAAGAAAAAAGCAAGCAATTTATCTTTGAATAATACAATATGTTGTGTAAAAATTTACAGACCCTGAAGCATCTTAACACACGTCCTAAACACCAGTCCTAAAGCATCTTAACACACGTTCTAAACACCAGTTCTAAAGCATCTTAACTCACGTCTTAAACACCAGTTCTAAAACATCTTACTTCTCGTCTTAAAAACCAGTCCTAAAGCATCTTAACTCACGTCTTAAACACCAGTCCTAAAGCATCTTAACTCACGTCTTAAACACCAGTCCTAAAACATCTTAACTCACGTCTTAAACACACGCCTTAAAGCATCTTTACTCACGTCTAAAACACCAGTCCTAAAGCATCTTAACTCACGTCTTAAACACCAGTCCTAAAGCATCTTAACTCACGTCTTAAACACCAGTCCTAAAGCATCTTACCTCACGTCTAAAACACCAGTCCTAAAACATCTTAACTCACGTCTTAAACACCAGTCCTAAAACATCTTAACTCACGTCTTAAACACCAGCCCTAAAGCATCTTAACTCACGTCTTAAACACCAGTCCTAAAACATCTTAACTCACGTCTTAAACACCAGTCCTAAAGCATCTTAACTCACGTCTTAAACACACGCCTTAAAGCATCTTTACTCACGTCTAAAACACCAGCCCTAAAGCATCTTAACTCACGTCTTAAACACCAGTCCTAAAGCATCTTAACTCACGTCTTAAACACCAGTCCTTAAGCATCTTAACTCACGTCTTAAACACCAGCCCTAAAGCATCTTAACTCACGTCTTAAACACCAGTCCTAAAACATCTTAACTCACGTCTTAAACACCAGTCCTAAAGCATCTTAACTCACGTCTTAAACACCAGCCCTAAAGCATCTTAACTCACGTCTTAAACACCAGTCCTAAAGCATCTTAACTCACGTCTTAAACACCAGCCCTTAAGCATCTTAACTCACGTCTTAAATACCAGCCCTAAAGCATCTTAACTCACGTCTTAAACACCAGTCCTAAAACATCTTAACTCACGTCTTAATCACCAGCCCTTAAGCATCTTAACTCACGTCTTAAACACCAGTCCTTAAGCATCTTAACTCACGTCTTAAACACCAGTCCTAAAGCATCTTAACTCACGTCTTAAACACCAGTCCTAAAACATCTTAACTCACGTCTTAAACACCAGCCCTAAAGCATCTTAACTCACGTCTTAAACACCAGCCCTAAAGTATCTTAACTCACGTCTTAAACACCAGTCCTAAAACATCTTAACTCACGTCTTAAACACCAGTCCTAAAGCATCTTAACTCACGTCTTAAACACCAGTCCTAAAGCATCTTAACTCACGTCTTAAACAAAAAACCTGATGGATTTTAACATACGTCCTAAACACCAATCCTGAGATATCTGAACACATGTTCTAAACACCAACCCTGAAGCATCTTAACACATGTTCTAAACACCAACCCTGAAGCATCTTAACACACGTTCTAAACACCAATCCTAAAGCATATAAACACATGTCCTAAACACCAATCCTGATATATCTTAACACATGTTCTAAACACCAATCCTGAAGCATCTTAACACGCGTTCTAAACACCAATCCTAAAGCATAAAAACACACGTTCTAAACACCAATCCTAAAGCATATAAACACACGTCCTAAACACCAATCCTGAGATATCTAAACACATGTTATAAACACCAATCCTGAAGCATCTTAACACATGTTCTAAACACCAATCCTGGAGCATTTTAACACTCGTCCTAAACACCAATCCTGGATCATTTTAACATCTGTCTTAAAAACCAAAATACTGTAAACTACAGACAAGACAGGAACATATAGAGTCGAGAAAGTACACTAACAATTTTTGGCCTGGGTAAATCATTATAAATTAATTATTTAAAGCTGCTTTAAGTTTTCCAAGGAAAAAAATTAAAACGGTGGTGATCTAATTGATGTTCATAATCAACAATGTTACATTTGGTTCAACGATAAAAGTTCGAATAACTACAGAAACAACAATAATTTCCCAGCGAGATGTAGCATGTGGGATCTAATATTAGAACATGCTTACGTCATAAAAAACTGGGTCATTTCAATACAACTTACAAAACGATGAAACACGATAAATTAAACATAGAACTTCATTGAATTTGTCATTTGTGCCTTAGTAAGGGATACATAACACCATTGCGAAAACATCTGGATATTAATAACGGTCATTTAATACAATTTGTCAGGTTTCACTTTCGATTTATTTGAGTTTCCGTACAACCGTGCGCATGCTCCCGGCTCATAATTTAATCCTCGATAAATATTGACCAACCGGTTAGAGGATTCCGTTTATTTACAGCTAAAAGGAATGAAATTTTAGAAAATTAATGTCACGGATCGTGATTAGAAGTTATCTATTTTTAAAAAAATATATTATTAGAAAAACCCCCCAAAAATCAGAAAATTGATAAACTTAGTGCAGCTTTAAACAATATAAATTTTACAATTTTTATTTATAAACGATCGCGAATGTTCATTTTCCAAGTAAAATGCACGTTTTTGGGGGTAAAACCTAGTTTTGCGCGGTAAATTCATATTTACAATAGCAAATTAGCAAATGCATTTAAATTTGAAAAACGTGCATTTACGATCACAAATATTAGTTTAATGACGCGAATCGCAAAAGAAATAGTAAAATCGGAAAATTAAGGTTTTGCAATCAAAAACCTGATTTTACAGCGTGTATTTAGTTTTTTTAATTTATGTGCATTTTGCTTGCCATATAGAAGTTATGTTTTGAAGCGAGGCGTCAAATTAAAGAGAAGATTTTCTGTCATCATATTTTATCGTGATGATGACATTTAAAATATTAGAATTCATAACTCCCTAAAATTGATTTAGCCGAGATTAATTTAAGATTTTTCCCTTAATATCCGTGGCTTTTAAATTGAATATTATTTTTCATTATAGCAAAATTTTATCTAAAACTTAATCTGTAACAGAAATATTTCAGATTGTTCTCGAAAACAAACCGAAAATATTTTACAATCAATATATTAAAAACATTATTATTATGTTATCGAAGTGGCCGCGTGGGTAAGCGACGGCCTCGGCAATGAGAGGTCATACATGAGATAATGCAGCAGTAAGTTTTGTTACAACGATTTAGTAATGCTTTCCGCTTTGCTTGACAACGAGCTGATGTTGTCTGGAAAAAAATATCATTTTTCCGGTCAAACTGCGGCCGAAATGGACAGTTAAAAATCCAGTATTTATGGTTTACAATCACACTGTTTTCTGTGAATAAGGACAAAAAGTATTACAATTGTCTGTTAAAATTCTAATACAAAACTTCGCATGCATGCTATGACTGGTAACATTTTTAATGAAACGAAATTACTAAAAATATATAATTGTTACTTACCAAGATATTTATCCCATCTATCTGTGACGGATAAAAAGTACTCTTAAAATCCAACTCAACAAATCTGAAACAAATCACAAAAAATCATGGTGATAAAAGAGATGATGAGATATAGAGGTTCGGTTTCCATAACAACAATTAAAAAAATTGGCTAATCAATTATCATTACAAGTGTAATTTTTTGATTATTTTTTTTAAAATTAGAATGTGTTAAAGCTGTTGGCGAAATGCGGAAGTTTTAAATGGTAAAACACGTAAAATATCATCATCATTATCATCATCATCATCATTATTATTATTATTATTATTATTATTATTATTATTATTATTATTATTATTATTATTATTTTCAGGGTGTCCGTTCTAAGTTTAAGAGCGGAATGAAGTAATGGTGTGTCACGCCCGATCAAGATTGTTTCACTTATATCGAGGCGGTCATTTAAGCGATGGTGAAGGAAACTGGGATGTCGGAGAAAACCACCGACGAAGAACAGATAAACTTTCTCACACTAGGATCCACCAGAGTGGGATACAAACCTAGGCGGTAAGAGTCACTGTGGTCCGTAAGCGCCCACTTTGGACCAATTGGCCATCGCCAAAGTTTAGAGTTTAATAATAATATTGCCGATTTATATTTGATTTTTTTTCCTGGTTTGTTTTCCTGTTTCTTTTATTATCTTGTAATATTACACATAGATCTATATGATTTTATTTTAATAGAAATCAATTGAAGTGTTTCGGGCCAATAAAATCGTTTACAGACCGGCGTTCGGGCCGATCCGGTATATTATTTCCTTATCGTTATCCATGTTAGAATTTACACTTTCGATTTTTCTTCCGCTATTGTTAATATAGTTTGCGTTGTTTTTCAAAGCACTTTACATTGGGATTAAATCATTTATTAAAATGTATGTGAAATGTGCATTTTTTAAAAATATATATATAATTATATAATATATCCGACTTTACAATATAAAATTGTTAAAAAGTATAACCTAGGTAAAGTGTTGAATTTTGTCAGTCATAATTAGGTTGTGTGAAAGTGTAAAGAGAATATGTAGCTTCTCTTTGAGGGTATATAATATAACAAATAGTTCATGCATGGCATTTTGGGACCATACGACAGTTTATGGACCGGGTAGTCATCCTCAAAGTATTATATGGACTTCAGCTTCGCTTCGGTCCATATGATACTTTGGGGATGAACGTCCGGTCCATAAACTGCCATATGGTCCGCAAAGCCATGAACTAGATCTATATGTATTATTATTATTATTTTTTTTATTATACCAACTGGTATGTTTTCAATGCAAGGTATGTTAATGCTTAACTTGTTAGCTTTTGTACATGGACGATTTGTTTTTGACTGACAAGAGAAATAATTCCAATACAACTTAGTTTATCATCGTCATGATGAACAATTCCAACATAATTAGATGGACAACTCCAATAAAACATGTCTATTATCAACTACATATCAACGCAAACGATACAACTTTGTCTTTTACTAATTATAGTACATGTAATAATGGGTTTAAAGTCATGTTATTATAAAATAAAAAAACATTACTATTGAGCTGGTTAAGTAATGGTGTTTTATTCCCTAGTCAAGTTTCTTTGATTTACATCGGCGCGATTCTTCCTTGAATGGTTGAGGAAACCAGAGTAGTGTGATGAAAATCACCAACCTCCGGCTAGCGAACTTACAAACTTTCTCGAACTAGCATCTGCCCGAGCGAGATTTAAACTAAGGCGTCGAGAGGTATGTAACATGTCCCTGTTATTTTGACAAAAATCATTCTGTGCATGCAATTCCTCTAGATACTAGACCTACATAGTTTGATGTTTCTGACCGTTCAGTACTTTCAGTCTTTTGATTGTGAATAATATTGAACATATTGTTTGACATCATGCGACATGTACCATATATATGTTCATTTTGTCATGAAAATAAAATCTTTTATGCATATTAAGTATTTTCAATTAAAACTTCAAGTTTCAAATCTTTGCAAGATGTGCTATATAATAGGAAGAAAAATATGTAAAATTCTTTTATAAGCAATTTAGAACACCATCTTACAAAAACATGCAGTCCAGTCTTCAAAACGGATTTCCACAAAAGTAGACAAATTTTAATAACGTAAAATAATCACTTCAGTATCAATTGACTAGGAATTAATTGATGGGTTATTTTTTAAATCTGGCAATATTATCGTTAGCGAAAAGTCATTACGTGAAGAGAAAAATATTGGTTTTAACACACAACTGCAGCGATGTCAAGCCGGTATTTAAGCAAGATTTCACAATCAATAAATACACAGTATGCTATTTTAACTGATTCGCATTTTTTCCAATCAATACTCATCGATTAGGCAGAAAAAGCTGCCGTCAGCGAGTGTAAAATCCTCTTGCTCTAAGATGATTTGAGTTGAGTAATGGTGTTGAACGTCTCAGTAAAGAATATTTCACTTATATCGAGACGTCGCCAGCTATAGGCGAAAGTGCAGAAAGTTTGCCAGTGCGTTGCGCTGATGACATTATAAAGCAGGGTTCCTACCATGCACGCCTACCATGACATGGGATCTCGTTTCCATCCGAAAGAACCGTGACTTTCATTTTGTAATGCTGAGTGTTTGACGATAGAACAGTCACAACCCTTTTTTATGTCTTGCGTCAGACCCGGTCGGGATTCGAACGCACAAACTCCCACTTACGGAGCAAGTCTTACTCTAAGTGATATCGTTGAATTTTTCTTAACTAATTTCTTTGGAATTTTCCTTTGAAGGTTTTTTTTTACAAAAAAAAAATTAATTAATTAAAAATATTACAAATTAAAAAATAAAGTTTAAAAAAAATAAAAAATAAATGAAAATACCAATTTAAAAAACTTTAAGTATTTAGGGACCACATATATACGTGGAATGGCTGCTGTTTCATTTATTCCAATTCCCGACCAAAGTCGAAATTCTGCAGTCAGTGGTCCCGATATGTGCTTTTTTTTCCTTGAAGTGTCTGATTTGGTGTTTATTATTAAACTTTATTGTTTCATGTTATTGGTAACTTTAGCTGTTGCAAAAAACTAGTATCGATATTTACGTTGCAAATTTTCTTCTTATAAATTGGTTTTTAAGATTTTGCCCGAGTTCTGCTTAACATTTGCATAGTTTTATAGTCCACAATCTGATATCGATTTTAACCCCATACAGCGGGTATTTCGGTCTTCCTATTGATTGCTATAACATCTAAGCGTCCAATAAAAAGATGTATACTGGACGATAAAATGAAATTTAAACCACACACGTAGCGTATTGCTATTTTGAAACAAAGGGTTAGTGATATCGCTTTCATTGTGCTTATTTTTTTCTGTCAAATTAACGTCAAGGAAAATTGGATTTTGCTTCAAGGCTTAGAACTCTAACGTTGTTATCATTGTTACAATATCCCTTTTATAGAATTCTGGCGTTTTTCGTTTACTAATTTACAGGAACATTTAAATGTGGCACGCTGTGTGTATGTGTAAACATTGTGAAGAATGAACAGCTAACTCTTAAAGCTCGGAGACACCTCTAAGGCTGTAAAAGCTAATTACTGTCCAATATTATCGTGTAATTTTCTCCAACATGGAATATTTTCATAGTCGACTTAATGTTCTTAAAGGTCAAACTACTAACTGTAAAATATTAATATTGTATCTTGTTGTCGGTAAAGAAATGTCAAAAGTCTGGGAAAAGCAAACGGTTTGCCAAATTAAAATTGATTTTTTTTTCAATTTTTTAATTTTTTTTTTATTCTAATTTTTTTCTTAATTCTGTACTAAGTCTTTTACATAGAAATACAATCTATAAATATCTCGTAAAATTTAGATTTTTTTAAAAATTATTATTATTTATTTGAATTATTTCTTTTTCTTCTTCTTCTTCTAATAATAATAATCATTATTTTATATATTTTTAAAAAATCCTAATCAGAAATATATGCGTCAAGATCTTTACCGCCGAACCTTGACGCCAGTCTGTTCGGTTAAGAAACCTGCCAGTGTTAATCCAATGGGGCTTTTATCCTAACAAATAGTGTTCTGTAGTGGATTAAGTCAATTAAGATTATTTCTTAAAGACCCGAAAAAATGTTTCAATAATTCAATGATTATAATAAACATTTGAAGACGACTTAGTCAAATATATGAGAATTATTTTGAGCTTAATAACACGCGGAGACAAGATAAAATGGTGCCTTTTAATTTTTGTCGTTCATTGCAACAGCTATCAACAATATCTAAAGTTTTACTGTACAGACAAGTGGTCTTTATATAGAGATGGTTTCTATAGCCGGTTTTACTGTACAGACAGGTGGTCTTTATATAGAGATGGTTTCTATAGCAGGTTTTATTGTAAAGACAGATGGTCTTTATATAGATGTGGTTACTATAGAAGGCTTTACTGTACAGACTGGTGGTCTTCATATAAAGGTGGTCACTATAGCAGGTTTTACTGTACAGACAAGTGGTCTTTATATAGAGATGGTTACTATAACATGTTTTCGTACAGACAGGTGGTCTTTATATAGAGATGGTTACTATAGCAGGTTTTACTGTACAGACAGGTGGTCTTTATATAGATATAGTCACTATAACATGTTTTACTGTACAGACAGGTGGTCTTTATATAGAGATAGTCACTATAGCAAGTTTTACTGTACCGACAGGTGGTCTTCATTTAGAGATGGTCACTATAGCAGGTTTAACTGTACAAACAGCTGGTCCATATCGAAAGGTTGTCATTATAGCGGGTTTTACTGTACAGACAGGTGGTCTTTATATGTAGATGGTCACAATAGCAGGTTTTACTGTACAGACAGGTGGTCTTTATATAGAGATGGTCACTATAGCAGGTTTTACTGTACAAACAGCTGGTCTTTATATAGAGATGGTCACAATAGCAGTTTTTACTGTACAGACAGGTGGTCTTTATATAGAGATGGTCACTATAGCAGGTTTTACTGTACAAACAGCTGGTCTTTATATAGAGATGGTCACAATAGCAGTTTTTACTGTACAGACAGGTGCTTTTAATATAGAGATGGTCACTATAGCAGGTTTTACTGTACAGACAGGTGGTCTTAATATAGAGATGGTCACTATAGCAGGTTTTACTGTACAAACAGCTGGTCTTTATATAGAGATGGTCACTATAGCAGGTTGTACTGTACAGACAGGTGGTCTTAATATAGAGATGGTCACTGTAGCAGGTTTTACTGTACAAACAGGTGGTCTTTATATAGAGATGGTCACTATAGCAGGTTTTACTGTACAGACAGGTGGTCTTTATATAGAGGTGGTCACTATAGCAGGTTTTACTGTACAGACAGGTGGTCTTTATATAGAGATGGTCACTATAGCAGGTTTTACTGTACAGACAGGTGGTCTTTATATAGAGATGGTCACTATAGCAGGTTTTACTGTACAGACAGGTGGTCTTAATATAGAGATGGTCACTATAGCAGGTTTTACTGTACAGACAGGTGGTCTTTATATAGAGATGGTCACTATAGCAGGTTTTACTGTACAGACAGGTGGTCTTTATATAGAGATGGTCACTATAGCAGGTTTTACTGTACAAACAGCTGGTCTTTATATAGAGATGGTCACAATAGCAGTTTTTACTGTACAGACAGGTGCTTTTAATATAGAGATGGTCACTATAGCAGGTTTTACTGTACAGACAGGTGATCTTTATAGAGATGGTCACTATAGCAGGTTTTACTGTACAGACAGGTGGTCTTAATATAGAGATGGTCACTTAAGCAGATTTTACTGTACAGACAGGTGGTCTTAATATAGAGATGGTCACTATAGCAGGTTTTACTGTACAGACAGGTGGTCTTTATATAGAGATGGTCACTATAGCAGGTTTTACTGTACAGACAGGTGGTCTTAATATAGAGATGGTCACTATAGCATGTTTTACTGTACAGACAGGTGGTCTTTATTTAGAGATGGTTACTATAGCAGGTTTTATTGTACAGATGTAATCTTTATAAAGAGGCTCTTACTACAGCAGTTTTTACTGTACAAACAGCTGGTCCATATTTCGAGGTTGTCATTATAGCGGGTTTTACTGTACAGACAGGGGTCGTTGGTCCTTATATAGAAATGGTCACTTAAAAGATTTTACTGTAGAGTCAGCTGGTCTTTATATAGAGATGTTTACTAAAGCAGGTTTAACGGTAGGATTCAAAAATATAGTAAATCATTCCTATCCTATCTTAAATATATGTTAAATAATCAACAATAAACATTGCAATTAATTATAAGCATTGTCTTTTTGTTCGGTCTATTGAGAATTAACAGGTTTATGCAATAAAGTGCACAGTTTTCATTCAAGTTATTTCTCAAAAGACTGAACAAAAATTAAAGGCAATGCTTATAATTAAATTTTAAAAATTAAAAATACCGAAACAACAATGTCGAATGCAAAACATTTAATGTTTATCGTTAAACAATGAAATTTGCCCATGAATTTATATCGCCATTGTTAAAAAAGAAGTAGTTCGACAGAGGTCAAAACAGTCTAGAGGAAATAACTCTATGTTTTTAGCCAATAGGAATGCGTGAAAATACTAACATTTAATCATAATTAATTGTAATATATCACAACAGTGTCTCCATATCGATTTATTCCAATACACACATTGTATAAATCTTTTTTTGTCCCGTGTTGAGATTCTATTCAGTCTGTATAGAAGTGAAAATCGGTAATTATGGTATTAAGGTTAATCTCAACCCTATCTCCCGATAGAAACTGCAAATCAATAAATTCCTTTGTATTATATATATATCACTTTCCATTATGTGTTTCCGACAAGATATCAAATTTATCCATCTTAATCGGATGATTGATGTTAAATTAAGTATTTAGATACATATAATCAGTTAACTGCTTTGTTATATTCCAATACTTAATGCCACATTAACAGGTTTTTATGTTTCAGAGATACAAACCCCACATTTACACTCCATCTGCCCTATCGGGTTCAATACAATCTACGAAGCATTCTGGAGTATTAAAAACAGGTTTAGCAATTTGCAGATTACGAGATTCTTGCATTTGAAAGGTATGGACTCATTTTTACGCTTCATTTTCACTGTCGGGTTTTCACTACAATCTGCAAAACATTATCTAGTATTAAAATAATTTTCCTCAAAAAGATTTCTACAGTGGTAGGAAACTCATTTTTCACACTTCATTTGTCCTATCGAGTATCACCAAAATCTCTGTATTAAGCATTTTCTATATTAACATGTGCTTTACTGTTCTATTCCAATACTTAATGCCACATCTTTACTTAATGGCAGATTGCAAGATTCTTACATTTTGAAGGAACAAAACTCACTTTTTACAATTCATTTCAGCTATCTATGTAGGTATTCTTACTACTTCGTTATATTTCAATACAATTTGCAAGATAAAATGATCCCTGTATTTCTATATTTGAAAACCCATATTTTCATTTTAAACTTGTCATATCCTATATAAATTTGGGCATCAAGAAAATTATTTATTTTTACAGTATTAAAAGCCTTTTGTATCTTGTATAAATTTGGGAGCTAAGTAGAAAATAAATTATTTCGCAACATTGTAATTTTTTTAAATCTTGTAAAAATTTGGACGCAAAGAAGACTATTTTACATTATATAGCTTTTCATGTCTTGTATAAATCTAAAAATATATATTTCTAAGCATTGTAAGCTGTTCATACATATCTTGTTAAGAATTTGATAGCTAGAAAATAAATTTATTCTAAAAAAAATTTGTAAGTTTTCATGTTTTGTATGATACTGAACATCAAGAAAATAAATTGTTTTACAGAAATTTATATCGTGTATCAATTTGAACACCAAGAAAATAAATCATTTCGTGGTATAGCCAGGTTTATATTCCTTGAAATTTTTTTACATCGAGAATAATTATTTCACAGCACTGTAAGCTTCATATTTTGCATAAATTTTGACATCAAGAAAAAAAATATTTTACAAAATTATAGCTTTTCAATCTTGTACACATTTGGGCATCTAGAAAATAGATTATTTCACGATATTGCAAGTGTTTAATTTCTTGAGACTTAGAAAAATTATTTCATAGTATTATAACTTTTCACATCTTGTATATATTTGGATATATTTAGGCATTTCTGAAATCTTTACAGACAAACAGAACAGATATCATGTTGTCAGAACTAATAAAGCTTTCAACATCATTATTCTCGTTTATATATTTGACTCACTTATAAGGGCCCTTAAAAAGTTTTATGGCCGTCATCACAATATTGTTGATAAGTATGTAGTCACTGTATCCCAACTTATACTGGATATATTTGACTTACCATAGTTCTTTGTTCCTTTCAGTCTCAAAATTGACTTGCACGTGACGGGTGTAGCTAGCTAGACAGGAGGTGCTTACCCTTCCGGAGCACCCGGCCTCACTTCCTTGATGGAAGTTCACGTGTATAACATATTTTGCCAGTTTGCAAAGTTTTTACTTTGTTTTTGGGATTGTGACATGGACAAGGACTGGTATGTTTGTTTTATTTTGAGGGATTATACGTTGAATGTCGTATTTAGAAGCTACATGTAGGTTTATATAGTATATCAGAGAATCAAAAGTACCTTTGCAATAGATTATGTTATTTTCAATTATATGGGAGTTCTTGAGTCTTTTGGTATCAAGTCAAAAGAGAAAAAAATAACCTTCCTTATTCTAGATTTTAAATTCACAAAAATCAATTCAAGGAAAGATATAAAGCAAATTCATCTCAATGCACTACAAAAGTATTTGTCAGTGATTCTAACACAGTCCTCAAAAATGGCCTGCTGACTTTTTCAGAAAAAAAGTCTATTCTACATCTGGAATCAAACAAATGTGGATTTTCAAAAAATTTGAAAAACTACTTGAACATCTTATTTATAATATTTTATCTTCGGTAAAAGGTAAAAACGCTTTTGATATTTCTGCATTTTACAACACGATCCTACGTACGTTTAAAAAATCAATTCACTTGTCTTTTTTTTTTTTTTTTTTTTTTTTTTTTTTTTTTTTTTTTTTTACAAAAACTGTTACACAGATAACAGTATCTCCTGCTCAACAAAGATTCTTGTTAGTTTGTAATCACTATACAGACTGCCCCAAAAGTATACAAAATGCGAACAAAAATTTACTAAATAAACTAACAACAAAATGCTAGAGTTTTTTGATAGACAAATATTTGTTGTGTTTGGCAACATATAATCGGTATATCAATGGGCACGAATTGTACACGTTTGCTTGCCAAGTTGCTTCTTTATTCAAATGAAGCAGATTTTTTTTGCATCTTGTTAATGTGAATACCATCTATTTTAGTGAGCTTGAAATAAAAAGTGCGACTGATTTTCTATGTCCTGCTACATATTTGGACTTAAAACCTCAATTATGACACCAACGTAAAGTTACATCTGAATCTAAACGAAAAATGTAACATTTCAGGGATTTAGCAAGCTAATTAAGTCCCTTAAAGATTTTTATGACCGTCATCAAAATATTGTTGATAAATATTAAGTCACTGTATCCAAACTTATACTGGATATATTTGACGTCTCATAGTTTCATGTTTTCTCAAATTTGATTTTGCACGTGACAAGGCCTAAGGTGATTACCCTTCCAAAGCCTCTTCACTTTCTTGGTCGACGTTCACGTGTAACAGAACTGTCTAGTTTTCAAACTTTTTACCTTTTTTTTGGGGGGGGGGGAGGGGGTTGTGATTTAGACATGCACTGATACGTTCGTGTTTTATTTATAACTTAGTCTGGTAAATAGTTTTTAACAACTTTTAGGCTGTTCATATCTTGTGTAAATTTGGACACATTGTAAATTTGGACACATGGAATATAACAAAAATATTATAAATGCGTTCAGCATGGGTAAGACCTTAATTGTCTGTGAAAACGTACTTTTTAACCTCTGAAGTCTTCCACCATGAACTCCAACTTATATCTAATTAGTTAACAGAATTAATGTGATATGAATTGTTGATTTGCGCTTTTAATAAGATCTGTTATACGCTTTATCTACAATAGGATTATCTCTGCATTATAAGCATTTTTCTGAAATTGACTATTAATCAGGAACGAAATCTTATTCTGTGCCCTCGAGTAAAAGGTTTCAAGTACTAAATGAGAAGTATTACATCTTTTTTTGTTCTCAAGATATGTTGCAGCACGGATATTTATTGATGGGTATAGATTTTTTCTAAATAAATATTTAGATAGAAAGTATTTGCTTTTTTTTCTTCTTACAATAATAATAAAAAAATCAAATCAATGTCTGCGTATCTCAACATAAAGAGAACATAGGTTATGAGGTGGGGTAAATAAAAACGCAAAATATTGTGTAGGATAATCGTGCAATATTTTGAAATCCATCTTGATAATCACTTTAAAAATAAAACCATACCATCTGCATATATATATATATATATACGATTACAAAAAAGAACATACGTTTTGGAAGTGTATTGAAATTGCAAAATATGGCGAGGGACAATTTGTGCCTCATTAATGAATTCGTCATTATTGTCAATATAAACTAAGCTGTAAACAATATCAGGAATTCAAATTGTTCTCTCTGCTAGGACCATTTTCAGATCTTTTCTTTCTCATTTCTTTTAATATTCACAACAATTTCTATAATTAAATGTACTCTCTTGTAAACTTTATGTACGAAACTAAAAATTAAAATTATTTGATTACTATATTTTTGCAATTAAAATTATGATTAAAATTTTTGCGACATTTTGCTTATGTCGTTTTTTTCAGAATCTATATACTTTTTCATCAACAAATTGATAAAATAATTAAGAAATGCAGTTTTTTCGCATAAAATAAGATATAATACATATATCATCATTCATGTTTTAACTAAAAAATCAAAAACTGTAAATAAATTCTAAAATTGGTATAAACTAATTATAGTAAAAATACCCAAGAAATAAGCCAAAAAAACTTTATGGAAATAGTTGGATAATGTACATATTTTGTTGATAATCATACGGGGTTTTTCTGAACAAATTCAATTTATTTTGCTCTTTATTTACTTATTTATTTATTTATTTATTTATTTATTTATTTATTTATTTATTTAATTTATATTTTTTTTTGGTCAGTGAATATATAACACAAATACCTGTCAAATTTTTATGTGCCATATCTGCACATTTCGGAAAATCATTCCTCATCAGTGACAAAAAGAAAGGTTTGATAGGTAAAAAATATAAAGATTTATAGTTAAAACAATGTTGCAATGTAACTGGAAAAAATCTACTTTCTAAAGTACTATAAATTTACTATAATTGGTTCATCAATCATGTCTTGATTTTATTTGTATTTTGAACAATAGCTTTAAAATCGAAAGTTGGAATATATAACACAAATGCCTCCTTACTTTTGATGTGCCATATGTGCACATTTCGAAAAATCATTCCTCATCAGTGACACCATGGACCGAAAAGTTTAATAGATAAAAAAAAAACATTAGCCAAATAGTTGAAAAAATAAATCTAAAGTTCCAAAATTATATAAATCCAAATCCAGCTAAGGAATCGCTTTACACATTTGCTAAACGTTAGCATTGTTCCAAGTAATTGTAGATGCTACAATTGATGTCAAAAGACTCCCATCACAATTTATCAATTGAAAGTAATAAATTTAAATTTTCTTTATTTGAAAGAAAAGACTATTACGGAGACCTGCAAGGTTATTCAAGAATATAATAAATATTTATTATAGTTTTTATTTGAGAAATAATTGATTTTTTTCTCAAGTAATTTTTTTTGTATACCTCAAAAAATTAATTCATTTTTTTTAAATTTTATGTGCTTTAACGGAACATTTTTTATTCACTGTAGTTTTTTTAAACGAGACACTAAACAGGAAAACGAGGCTAAGATTATATTGTGACCTCTTTTTAGAAAACATAAATATTATGTAAATTGATATGGTTGTCTTATTGTTACAGAGGGGGAGCTTACCCTTCCTTAGCACCCGGCCTCGCTTCCTTGATGGCAGTTCACGTGTATGATTAAATTTGTCAGTTTTCAAAGTTTTACTTTGATTTTAAGGATTGTGATTTGGACATGGACTGCTATATTTGCGTTTTATTGTTATCTGATTAAATGATGTAGCAAGTTCTCAATGATTATGTCGTAGAAATGAAACAATTAATATCATTCAATATCCATAACTATTTCCAGTTGTATCTTAATTACCTAAAATTGATGTTTTTGAGTCAACGGTCTTTTATCAAGAATTTCTTTCAATGTATTCACCCTAAGTGATTATCAATTACGTAACATTTACAGCTTAAAGCAATTTATTGTTTTTGTAGCCTTTTTAAAGGCAATTATTATCACTCTTCAGGAAAAATATTATCTTTAATTAATGCCTTGGGTAAAATTACAAAAAAACAATTGTATTCATAACAATTTGTCACGTACACTTTTAGCTACATGTGCCTCATTATCATCTAAAATCTAACGGCAGTGATTTCCATAATGTGTTGAAGAAACTAACATTAACGTGAAGAAAAAAACTAGATTGCGCCAGAATTAAACACGTGAATAATTAATCAGGTTTTTAAGATGAACACTTTTAATAAAATTGAAATTGATCTCTATTGTAATACGCAATGTGTGTGTGTGTGTGTGAAACCCAGAGATAATTTATTTCTTAAACACATAAAACTGACAAAACTAATAAAAGGTGTTTAATTTGAAGTAAGAATGAAAAGAACCATGTGAGAAAAAAAAAACAAGTGGAATAAAAACGAGATATGAACTACAGGTTGGTAAACTCTCGGTTGAAAAGTGCAACTTGTTATATTAAAATTATTACGTGCAATATATCCTCAGAGAAAAGACGGTGCTTCCGGTTTACTAAAATGACCAATTATTGAATGACGTAATCTGGTTAATATCTTATTGTGTCCCCCTACAGTTGTTAATTTACGCCTGGTTGTTCAGATGGCAATACCAATCCTATAATTGCACGGATTATTTGGCGGCTAGCTGAGAGGAATATCAATAAAATTAAAAAAAAAAACACAAAATCTTCCTTTTAATTTCAATTTAAGGACTACTGATTTCAAACCTTAGGCTACGACAAATTGGGGAGTTCTTACTCAGTTTAGGGAAGTTAGAAGTTTTGAAACCAGGACTCGTCTTATCAACACAAGATTTATTTTTATTTATCTATTTTTAAAAAAAAATTATGTAATTTTTTAAAACCGCTGCAATAATAATAATTTCTACCACTTCATATTTAGCCTGAGACGCCCCGATATAAGTGAAATTTTCGGTGCCATTACTTAAACCCTTACAAAAAATTATCTGACAATCAATCAACAATTAAATAATCAATTATTTTTAAAAAAAAAATTAAGACGGCACCAGACATGAAGAGAATACGAATTAAATTACATGTATAAGGAATAATTGTAATTTTTTCGGTCTATAGATCAAATTTTTGGCAATATAGCAATAACAAAGACCCCCCCCCCTCCACTCAAAATAAAAAATTAATAAAAAACGAAAAGAAAAATAAGCCTTACAGCGAATATATATATTTATCATATGTTTACTAATGATATCACTATTTTTGTATGTGTGATAACTCGAATTTACACAAGTTGATATCAGCCCGAGTGATATCACACCCCTAGAAAAGTGATATCACACCCCTAGAAAAGTGATATCACACCCCTCATAAAATTCCGATAATGGCGGATTTTTAGTGTCGCTTCAGTTTGATACTGACTGTTTATGGTTAACACGATGAGCATGTGTGCAGTACATTCATGTATCAGTTGTATTTCAATTAATTTTAAACAGAGTTTCGGAATTTGCAAACATACAAACACATCGGAGAGGTACAACTAGTTTACACTGATTGTGCATGACGGCACTTGAAAACATAAACGATGCTGGCTTCAAGCTGAGACAAGTATGTCAAGACAAAAATGAGACATCAGTTCGAAGCGGAACTGTTCATCCGTACAAAATATCAATTAATAATATGTTGTCATCACTATCATCAATAAATAAACTTACAGAAGCCAAAAATTAAATCATTCCAGCTAGTAGCCAATTCGTTCCTGTACTTGTGCGGTGACGTTTCCCTGTCATCAGTGTAACATATCCAAAATATGATGCACCTGCCGGTTCAAAAACTCAGATTCCCTGTTGTCATCACGATCATGATTAATGACTGCATGACTGCAGATCTTAAAACTAATTTTAACAACCTTCACTTTTTAATAAAAAAAAAAAACAAATGCCTCTGTCCACGTCATGTTGGACGAATATGGCGACTGACTGACTGACATAGTTGTTGGAAGATCGACGTCAGCGGTTGCTTAGGGTAACATTGACGTATGACGTATGCGGTAAAAAATTATCTATGAGATCATGATAGATATAAAAAATAAAACCTGCTGACTGCTTAAAAATTTAATTATTATCAATTGTTAATTTTACTTCAAAGCAAACATATGATAAAAAGTTTATGATATGACAATTTTGATATCACACCCTTCATCAGCCCTCGAGTCCTAATATCAGCCCTCGGGCCTTCAGCCCTCTGGCTGATATCAGGACTCTCGGGCTGATAAAGGATGTGATATCAAAATGGTCATATAATTATATATATATATATATATATATATATATATATATATATATATATATATATATATATATATATATATATATTAATATATATATATATAATAAAACCTCCAGACCGACTTGATGTAAATTATACATAAGTACAAGAAATGCTCAGACACCTTATCAAACTCGCTGATCAATTTCTCAGGACAACCGTCGTTTCTCCATATCAAACAAAAAAATTATATCCGACAGGCCACTATGGTCACTACATGCAATGTTTTTGAAGCTGGTTTATTTTGTTAGCATTTAATTGATAAAAATGATTTATCTGTGCAGTTGTAAAACTTTAATTCTCACTCTCATAAATTCTGGCACAGATCATTTTTTTACTGTTCAAACGATAACTAAACAGAAGACCAAGCTTTATTTTTTAAAAGAAGATAGATAAATTTATCCATTTGTTTTGTGTTTTGACAAATAAATTGTGATGTAAAGGTGATAATATATCACAGGAAAATCAATCGTGTTAGATATCTTGTTGATATCAAACTAATAAGATTAAATCCGACTTATAACGTTTGCAATCAATCATAAAAATAACTTTATATTTTTCAGGATTCTTACTTAAACTTTCATTTTAAAGGCCAAATATATTATTTTGCGTTGCACATTACTATGAAACTATGAAACATACTGATTTATAATCATTAGTTATTGTTTTATAAATAACTTATTTATTTATGTATTGACACTTTCTCTAAATCAATCAAATTCTTGACAATATCATTCCATTATATATATTCTTTCAACCGTAAGCAGTCCTACCATTCCTATATTTTCCTACATTTCCTATAATTTTGATCTTTTCCTATATTTTCCTATATATAATTTTTAAAGAACCTTTTTATATTTCTTATACTTTTCTATATTTTTGTTACTGTTAACTATAGGTTTAGAACATACCAGAAGCAATAAGCGTATATGTGAGTAGAAATGTGCACTACATTCTATACATAAACATTAATAAATCAGTCTATGTACACTAAACAAGTAGAATGGTTTTTAAGTCAATCCAAAACATGAAATTATATGTCTATCTTCTTTGGACTGCAAAGGATAGTCTTTAAACTTTGTTGCATACCATAAAAAATAACATGCGGCAATGCAGAATTGGAACAGATTTTCCGACATACTAAAGGTTCTAAACATAAGACAGCTGCAAGTTCACAGACTACACTGAAATGTGTAGGACAGACGCAGACTAGGGTTTCAATTGTTGGCAAGAAAGAACAAAGATTAAAAAGAGCTGAATCAAATATAAAACCAACATTAACTATTTGCAATATAAGTGATAATGTTATCAAAGCTAAGATATTATGGTGCATAAAAATTGCACAATCTAATTACAGTAATAGTTTGTGTGATGACCGAAAAATTTATTTCACTGTCAAGTTTCCTTGTCCAGTGTCTAGTGAATTGGAGTTATCTCATGGTTAAGTGTCTTATCTAATATCAGATGGAATGAGTTTTTTTTTTGCAAGCAAGAGCTTGTAAAGGATGTACATTTATCAGATGTACATTTTACATTGCATTTTGAGGTAACAATGAAACATACTAGACTCACTACAAAAAAAAAGACGGACGGATTTATTGTTTCGTTATTGGTCATCCACTTACAATTAAGTTTGCTGTAGGTTCTTTGAGACCCTTTTTCTTTGACCATGCTAAAGGAATGATGTCGGTGAAAAAATGCTTAAATCACTTGACCAAGAAAATGTTAATCTAGAAGCTAATGACGTTAAGTAATGAAGGTCCAAATCTCAATAAGAAATTTTTCAGAAACACAGAGTCTGAAGTGAAGGGTAAAGTTTTTATAGAATGATAGATTTTTGGATCTTGTAAACTATTTGAAAATATTTATATAATTTAACTTAATGAAGACTCTTATAATTTCCTTTGAAATTCTCCATTTTCCGACTTTTCCTATATTTTTGGACCCTAAAACTGGCAGTACCCCGGTCAGAGACTGTTCTCTGATGTAAATGACAGAGGATAGCAACCAATTTGAACATTATATGTGTATAAGCATACTAGATTAAACTTGTGAAATGTCCGAATTCTTAAATAGATCGATTTCAAAACTGGTTGAGACAAATTTCGGATATCGTAATTTGTCCGTTTAATCAAACAATAAAAACCAAAATATTCGGTTTTTTAATAAAACAAAGACTATTTCAAAAAGTTTTTAAACATGTCATTTTGATGATTTGAATTTTTAATAGCAATATTAAAAATTGGGGGACGAGAAGATAATACTTTCCATATCTCGAAAACAAAAACCCAAACTTGTGATTTTTTAAAATTTCATTTTGCATCAAGCTTCCTTTGTGTAGGTTTTGAAAGAAACGTTGAAATAGGAAATTGATAATAAAGCCGATCGCTATGACGTCATCATTTTCTTGCTCTTAAAATGTTTTTCTTATGCCTCTTTAACTTAAAGATAAAAATTTGTTTCTTCTTTACTACCTCAACATAAAAGCATTGATTAGGATCATTACTGAGAAAAATTTTGAGTCTAAAATATTTGAAATTTTATATTCCCCACCATGTGAATCTGACGTCATAAAGTCTGGTTTCTTCCTACCTTCAAAGTATAACTATCAGCCTATGATAAACTCATATCGATTCTTACTGAAGTCAATCAAGAATTATATATATATATATATATATATATATATATATATATATATATATATATATATATATATATTATTTAAAAAAACTTCTTTGTTCTTTGTTTAAAAATTCATTGATTGAAATTAAAAAAAAAATTAGTAAAAAAGTATAAAAGAATTTTTTGTTAATTTTCATTTTTAACTTATTAAAATAAATCAGGGTTATAATAAATATCAGGATGATATATTTGTACGTAAAATATTACAGAATTTAAATATCTGTCATAAACCAAGATCAAACGTTGCGAAACTTTGGAAACATCAATATACAAGACAATAAAACACAAACATAATAGTCCTTGTCCAAATCACAAACCTTAAAAACAAAGTAAAAACTTTGAAAACTGACAAAATTAGTTATACACGTGAACTTGCATCAAGGAAGTGAAGCCGGGTGCTCCGGAAGGGTAAGCACCTCCTGTGAAACAATTTATTCCCACGTAAAACGCACATGAAAACGTAGTTCTTGAAATGCAAGTTACATCGAGTACTTAGTAATATCCTACGTCCTACGTTGCCTTCTTGTTCAGAATTTCGGGAACCTTTTTGGGAAAATTCTGGAGTATAAGAGTTTGTTATTTTCCCAAAAGTTGGTTTGTTCTCTTTTTTTTGGGGGGGGGGGTTTTACTATCAATATTGAAATGATCATCTTGATATAGTTAGAAAATAACTGTTAAGTCAAACATCAGTTTTTACTCTTCTCTGCTCTACTCGGAATGCATCGTATGTTACCAGACATATAAGAACTAATTTGGACGTCCTAGATGTGTTTGTGATAAAATTATTAATCATACTGTACCAACAAATCTAACTTTATTGACAAGATGATAAACATATCAATCAAAATCACAAACCCTACTACTGTAACAACAATTTTTATGTTTTGTATGGAACAAAATCTGTAGCAATCTATTAGTAAATAGAAAAGCCTAGAAATATAGGAGTTTGATTCCTTGTGGAAATCATCGTGATTATTTTATTTCCTATGATCAGATTATCTAATAACTGAAAAATTGTTACAATGAATGTTGGAATTATGAGAAATTTGTGAATCTTAATTTGAATTGATACATTTTATCATAAATGACTTTAAAACAAATTCCATCAAGCCAAAAGTGGTTAGATTGCTCAAACATTTGATACGGTTTTTAATGATGATTGTAAATGTACCACAACGATTAATATTGTATTTACAAAAGAATTGTTAAGACAATATAGTCAATGATCCAATGTTGAAATGTCATCAAATAAAACTGATGTTACGTGGCATAATGACAAGAAATAAATTATTTAAAAAGAAAAAAGAAATTTATCTATTTTTTTTACATAGTCTAATACGTCCGTATCATAAATATAAGATGACTCTTCCTATAAGAAATTTAAAAATGGCAGAAGCCATCTTATTAAAAATTTGCTATATATATATCGAGTCACAATAAGACGAATACGTGACATTCTACCAATTTTTATACAAGATACATCCGACTTTCTATTTTATATGGTCTGAGGTAAACCCGCTACCAGAAAACACCATTTCAATTTGTATGGATGTCAGAAATTGATACAAGGCGCAGACATCAAAATGGCTGCTGAGAAGGCTCAAGAAATTGAACTTTAATTTATTAGTGCTTAAAATGAACAAATAATGATAGACATTGTGCTTGCAATTTATTTCTCTAATAATTAAAAACATTTATTCAAAAGTACAGTAACAAGATCTCATCTAGGAAGAGAACTTACTTAAACATATAGGAGTAAATAGGAAAATACGAAATAGTCATGGTATAGCCACGATATAACCTGGATGTTGTCACATTGTAGCCATGATATTGCCCTAAAGATTTATGATATAACCATAATAGAGTGACGATGCTCCATTTTTTTCTTTAAAATTTAAACGTTAATGTATGGATCGGAAGTTTGAAAGATTTAATTAAAAATTTACGATAAAGCCAATATTCTGTTCACTTGGATATCTAATTGGATTTACGTCATTCTATACTACTTATTGATTTTTTAAATGTCATTGTTTCCGTAAATAATGGTTACTTAGTTACTGATACATTTAGTGAGCCCCTTTAACAAATAATTATACAGTATTCCATGTCATCAAACGATTAATTGAAAGTTATTTCATAGTTTCAGTAAAAACACGGTAACATTTGATTGGTCAGCTAAAAAACATCTAGATTAAAAGATCTGTTTCCAAGTCACTTGTTCTAAGTGGCGCATTATTCTTTTATACTCAATATTTTGCGCAAGGTTACAAGGTTACAACGGTTACAAAGGTAACATTGGAGAAAAATGGCAAAATTTCGGCAATTTCGCTTATAGGCGGCAACTTCTCGATATAATAATAAAACAAACATACCTGAAATATTCTTAACTGGGACGTTAAACAGCATTACTCAACTCAACTCTCAAGGCACTGGTAACAGAAACATTTATTTATCAACAGTATCTGAATGTTCAGAGAAAAAAGTGTGATATCACAAAAGATGTAAGTTCCTGTCTCAGAATATCAAGGTAATATTTTTCACAACAATGTAGCTTCTGTCATACCATTTTTTGAATTTAATCATAATCATTCAAAACTGTATTTGACAATAAAATGGTATATAACACTTCTATAATGACAAAAACTTATTTATGAACCAGATTCGGACTGTGCAAAATCATCCTTGAAAGTCGTAAAACAATTAGTCACTTTATTGCGTATTTTTATAAATAGCAAATATGACATAACACATAACAAATATAAACATATTTGCATGAAAAAAGACAACAACAGCAAAATCAAATAAACATAAATAAGAACTACTGTTTATAAAACCTACACTTAAAACGGAACCCGGATTTATGTAAGTTTCAATTTCTAGTAATACTGAAGTAACATAGTTATTTAGTAACGTATAACATATCAGCACTGAAAACAGTTATATCATTATTTAAACTATGATTACTATTTTCTTTTGTTTTAAATAGTTTTTTTCTATAAAATGGCCTATTTAAAGTTGACTTCATTAAAGTAAAGAGTGATCACGTGACTGTAGCACACTTGAAACGGATTGCTTAAGTACATCGCGATGACAGCTTTTAATGTTGATGTTAGAGTTCCCTCCGTTTCAAACCAAAATACTTTTTATATGATTAAAGATTCTTTGTTAATATCGGTCAATTATAAAACATTTCGTGACTACAATTCTAAATAGCCTTTTTACAATTTATTGCTGTTCACATTTCTGGCGGATGGTCATAATAATTTATATTAGTCAAATAAAGACTTAACAGGGTACCGGAATAAGCATTATCTTAATACACTATCAACCATCAAATCAAGTCAAAGCACCAAAAATAGCATAGAACGGACAACGGTCAATTGGTCAATATATGTTGCCGGCATGATTGCCTTTTAGGAACAGCAAACAAATTAAGTATTTCAAGGACCTAAAATTACCAAGATCGATCGGAGATGGAAACTGGTTTGATCTTATTTATTAAAGAATTACTACTTTATAGATGCTGATTGTAAATGTCAGAAGTGATAGACGGGACGGAATTGGAAACAATTTACGCTATCAGCATAAATATATTGAATGTAATCAGAAGTACATGAGACCTTTAAGTCAACATCTTTTTCATGTGGCCTTTTTTTTCTCAGCGAGGAGGATTTTTTTAGTTTAAGAAAATTGTGACATCACTAGGTGAGGTGACCTGAGTCATCAGTTCGGGAATGAACGATATTTTATTTATGTTATTATTTTTTTCCTTTCATCTCAAATTTGATATTACACGTGACATGTGTAGTAAGCTAGAAAGGATATGCTTACTCTTTCGGGACACCCGGTCTCACTTTTTTATGGAAGTTCACGTGTATAACTCAAGTTTTATTTTTTGTTTATCTATTTATTTATTTTTTTTTAATTTTTTAAGGGGGTTAGACATGAACTTGTATGTTTGTGTTTTTACATTTACGATTTGTTATTTTAAATTTGAAAAAAATTGATACAATACAATACAAAAATTAATAAAAAATTGAGTTACAAATGATTATTACAACGAACAGAAATAAAGATAGTGAAGCAGATTAAGTCTGGTATTGTTTAGTAATAAATGAACATTTTTACCTTAATTTTTACAATATTTTACTTTTTTTGAAAAAAGTTATGAATAAAATATTTTCCATTAAGCCGTCAGTCATTCAGTCAAATTACAGAGATTTATACCTGATCCTTTTATTGTCTTTTTCTATTTTTTTTAATTTTTGATTTCTCAGAACAATGTCTTGATACTTTGTATCTATATAACGTCAGTTAATTAATGTAGTTTAGCTAATCCAATACCAGTAGAGTCACACGTGACAGCATACATCCGGATTTCCGAGTTTCTTACATTGGTTATGCTAATTCGCACATGTCTACCTTGTAATTAATGTAATGGTTTGACCACAGACTAGGATATCAACATTAGTCTATTCCCTTATCATAAACACCACTGAACAGTGTTATTAGAAGTGCAGTCAATTGTGATGCGATACCTGTTGATAAAGTAATTGTCTTCTTGGTAACTGATACAGTTGTATTTTTACATCTTTATATCTGAGTAAAAAGTATTGTCAAATAAATAGCTGTAACAGTCGGATTGACAACATTGACAATAACTCGGACAAGTCAAATAAATAGCTGTAACAGTCGGATTGACAACATTGACAATAACTCGGACAAGTCAAATAAATAGCTGTAACAGTCGGATTTACAACATTGACAATAACTCGGACAAGTCAAATAAATAGCTGTAACAGTCAGATTGACAACATTGACAATAACTCGGACGTGTGAAATAAATAGCTGTAACAGTCGGATTGACAACATGGACAATAACTCGGACAAGTCAAATAAATAGCTGTAACAGTCGGATTGACAACATTGACAATAACTCGGACGTGTGAAATAAATAGCTGTAACAGTCGGATTGACAACATGGACAATAACTCGGACAAGTCAAATAAATAGCTGTAACAGTCGGATTGACAACATGGACAATAACTCGGACAAGTCAAATAAATAGCTGTAACAGTCGGATTGACAACATGGACAATAACTCGGACAAGTCAAATAAATAGCTGTAACAGTCGGATTGACAACATTGACAATAGCTCGGACAAGTCAAATAAATAGCTGTAACAGTCGGATTGACAACATTGACAATAACTCGGACAAGTCAAATAAATAGCTGTAACAGTCGGATTGACAACATTAACAATAACTCGGACAAGTCAAATAAATAGCTGTAACAGTCGGATTGACAACATTGACAATAACTCGGACAAGTCAAATAAATAGCTGTAACAGTCGGATTGACAACATGGACAATAACTCGGACAAGTCAAATAAATAGCTGTAACAGTCAGATTGACAACATTGACAATAACTCGGACGTGTGAAATAAATAGCTGTAACAGTCGGATTGACAACATTGACAATAACTCGGACGTGTGAAATAAATAGCTGTAACAGTCGGATTGACAACATGGACAATAACTCGGACAAGTCAAATAAATAGCTGTAACAGTCGGATTGACAACATTGACAATAACTCGGACGTGTGAAATAAATAGCTGTAACAGTCGGATTGACAACATTGACAATAACTCGGACGTGTGAAATAAATAGCTGTAACAGTCAGATTGACAACATTGACAATAACTCGGACGTGTGAAATAAATAGCTGTAACAGTCGGATTGACAACATGGACAATAACTCGGACAAGTCAAATAAATAGCTGTAACAGTCGGATTGACAACATTGACAATAACTCGGACGTGTGAAATAAATAGCTGTAACAGTCGGATTGACAACATGGACAATAACTCGGACAAGTCAAATAAATAGCTGTAACAGTCGGATTGACAACATGGACAATAACTCGGACAAGTCAAATAAATAGCTGTAACAGTCGGATTGACAACATGGACAATAACTCGGACAAGTCAAATAAATAGCTGTAACCGTCGGATTGACAACATTGACAATAGCTCGGACAAGTCAAATAAATAGCTGTAACAGTCGGATTGACAACATTGACAATAACTCGGACAAGTCAAATAAATAGCTGTAACAGTCGGATTGACAACATTAACAATAACTCGGACAAGTCAAATAAATAGCTGTAACAGTTGGATTGACAACATTGACAATAACTCGGACAAGTCAAATAAATAGCTGTAACAGTCGGATTGACAACATGGACAATAACTCGGACAAGTCAAATAAATAGCTGTAACAGTCACATTGACAACATTGACAATAACTCGGACGTGTGAAATAAATAGCTGTAACAGTCGGATTGACAACATTGACAATAACTCGGACAAGTCAAATAAACAGCTGTAACAGTCGGATTGACAACATTGACAATAACTCGGACGTGTGAAATAAATAGCTGTAACAGTCGGATTGACAAAATTGACAATAACTCGGACAAGTCAAATAAATAGCTGTAACAGTCGGATTGACAACATTGACAATAACTCGGACGTGTGAAATAAATAGCTGTAACAGTCGGATTGACAACATTGACAATAACTCGGACAAGTCAAAAAAATAGCTGTAACAGTCGGATTGACAACATTGACAATAACTCGGACAAGTCAAATAAATAGCTGTAACAGTCGGATTGACAACATGGACAATAACTCGGACAAGTCAAATAAACAGCTGTAACAGTCGGATTGACAACATTGACAATAACTCGGACGTGTGAAATAAATAGCTGTAACAGTCGGATTGACAACATTGACAATAACTCGGACGTGTGAAATAAATAGCTGTAACAGTCGGATTGACAACATTGACAATAACTCGGACGTGTGAAATAAATAGCTGTAACAGTCGGATTGACAACATGGACAATAACTCGGACGTGTGAAATAAATAGCTGTAACAGTCGGATTGACAACATTGACAATAGCTCGGACAAGTCAAATAAATAGCTGTAACAGTCGGATTGACAACATTGACAATAACTCGGACAAGTCAAATAAATAGCTGTAACAGTCGGATTGACAACATTAACAATAACTCGGACAAGTCAAATAAATAGCTGTAACAGTTGGATTGACAACATTGACAATAACTCGGACAAGTCAAATAAATAGCTGTAACAGTCGGATTGACAACATGGACAATAACTCGGACAAGTCAAATAAATAGCTGTAACAGTCAGATTGACAACATTGACAATAACTCGGACGTGTGAAATAAATAGCTGTAACAGTCGGATTGACAACATTGACAATAACTCGGACAAGTCAAATAAATAGCTGTAACAGTCGGATTGACAACATTGACAATAACTCGGACGTGTGAAATAAATAGCTGTAACAGTCGGATTGACAAAATTGACAATAACTCGGACAAGTTAAATAAATAGCTGTAACAGTCGGATTGACAACATTGACAATAACTCGGACGTGTGAAATAAATAGCTGTAACAGTCGGATTGACAACATTGACAATAACTCGGACAAGTCAAATAAATAGCTGTAACAGTCGGATTGACAACATTGACAATAACTCGGACAAGTCAAATAAATAGCTGTAACAGTCGGATTGACAACATGGACAATAACTCGGACAAGTCAAATAAATAGCTGTAACAGTCGGATTGACAACATTGACAATAACTCGGACGTGTGAAATAAATAGCTGTAACAGTCGGATTGACAACATGGACAATAACTCGGACGTGTGAAATAAATAGCTGTAACAGTCGGATTGACAACATTGACAATAACTCGGACAAGTCAAATAAATAGCTGTAACAGTCGGATTGACAACATTGACAATAACTCGGACGTGTGAAATAAATAGCTGTAACAGTCGGATTGACAACATTGACAATAACTGGGACGTGTGAAATAAATAGCTGTAACAGTCGGATTGAAAACATGGACAATAACTCGGACAAGTCAAATAAATAGCTGTAACAGTCGGATTGACAACATGGACAATAACTCGGACAAGTCAAATAAATAGCTGTAACAGTCGGATTGACAACATTGACAATAACTCGGACAAATCAAATAAATAGCTGTAACAGTCTGATTGACAACATTGACAATAACTCGGACAAGTCAAATAAATAGCTGTAACAGTCTGATTGACAACATTGACAATAACTCGGACAAATCAAATAAATAGCTGTAACAGTCGGATTGACAACATTGGCAATAACTCGGACAAGTCAAATAAATAGCTGTAACAATCGGATTGACAAAATTGACAATAACTCGGACAAGTCAAATAAATAGCTGTAACAGTCGGATTGAAAACATGGACAATAAATCGGACAAGTCAAATAAATAGCTGTAACAGTCGGATTGACAACATGGACAATAACTCGGACGTGTGAAATAAATAGCTGTAACAGTCTGATTGACAACATTGACAATAACTCGGACAAGTCAAATAAATAGCTGTAACAGTCGGATTTACAACATGGACAATAACTCGGACGTGTGAAATCAATAGCTGTAACAGTCAGATTGACAACATTAACAATAACTCGGACGTGTGAAATCAATAGCTGTAACAGTCGGATTGACAACATTGACAATAACTCGGACAAGTCAAATAAATAGCTGTAACAGTCGGATTGACAACGTGGACAATAACTCGGACAAGTCAAATAAATAGCTGTAACAGTCTGATTGACAACATTGACAATAACTCGGACAAGTCAAATAAATAGCTGTAACAGCCGGATTGACAACATTGACAATAACTAGGACAAGTCAAATAAATAGCTGTAACAGTCGGATTGACAACATGGACAAGAACTCGGACAAGTCAAATAAATAGCTGTAACAGTCGGATTGACAACATTGACAACAACTCGGACAAGTCAAATAAATAGCTGTAACAGCCGGATTGACAACATGGACAATAACTCGGACAAGTCAAATAAATAGCTGTAACAGTCGGATTGACAACATGGACAATAACTCGGACAAGTCAAATAAATAGCTGTAACAGCCGGATTGACAACATTGACAATAACTCGGACAAGTCAAATAAATAGCTGTAACAGCCGGATTGACAACATTGACAATAACTAGGACAAGTCAAATAAATAACTGTAACAGTCGGATTGACAACATTGACAATAACTCGGACAAGTCAAATAAATAGCTGTAACAGTCGGATTGACAACATTGACAATAACTCGGACAAATCAAATAAATAGCTGTAACAGTCGGATTGACAACATTGACAATAACTCGGACAAGTCAAATAAATAGCTGTAACAGTCGGATTGACAACATTGACAATAACTCGGACGTGTGAAATAAATAGCTGTAACAGTCGGATTGACAACATTGACAATAACTCGGACAAGTCAAATAAATAGCTGTAACAGTCGGATTGACAACATTGACAATAACTCGGACAAGTCAAATAAATAGCTGTAACAGTCGGATTGACAAAATTGACAATAACTCGGACAAGTCAAATAAATAGCTGTAACAGTCGGATTGACAACATTGACAATAACTCGGACAAGTCAAATAAATAGCTGTAACAGTCGGATTGACAACATGGACAATAACTCGGACAAGTCAAATAAATAGCTGTAACAGTCGGATTGACAACATGGACAATAACTCGGACAAGTCAAATAAATAGCTGTAACAGTCTGATTGACAACATTGACAATAACTCGGACAAGTCAAATAAATAGCTGTAACAGCCGGATTGACAACATTGACAATAAGTCGGACAAGTCAAATAAATAGCTGTAACAGCCGGATTGACAACATTGACAATAAGTCGGACAAGTCAAATAAATAGCTGTAACAGTCGGATTGACAACATGGACAAGAACTCGGACAAGTCAAATAAATAGCTGTAACAGTCGGATTGACAACATTGACAACAACTCGGACAAGTCAAATAAATAGCTGTAACAGCCGGATTGACAACATGGACAATAACTCGGACAAGTCAAATAAATAGCTGTAACAGTCGGATTGACAACATGGACAATAACTCGGACAAGTCAAATAAATAGCTGTAACAGCCGGATTGACAACATTGACAATAACTCGGACAAGTCAAATAAATAGCTGTAACAGCCGGATTGACAACATTGACAATAACTAGGACAAGTCAAATAAATAGCTGTAACAGTCGGATTGACAACATTGACAATAACTCGGACAAGTCAAATAAATAGCTGTAACAGTCGGATTGACAACATTGACAATAACTCGGACAAATCAAATAAATAGCTGTAACAGTCGGATTGACAACATTGACAATAACTCGGACAAGTCAAATAAATAGCTATAACAGTCGGATTGACAACATTGACAATAACTCGGACGTGTGAAATAAATAGCTGTAACAGTCGGATTGACAACATTGACAATAACTCGGACAAGTCAAATAAATAGCTGTAACAGTCGGATTGACAACATTGACAATAACTCGGACAAGTCAAATAAATAGCTGTAACAGTCGGATTGACAAAATTGACAATAACTCGGACAAGTCAAATAAATAGCTGTAACAGTCGGATTGACAACATTGACAATAACTCGGACAAGTCAAATAAATAGCTGTAACAGTCGGATTGACAACATGGACAATAACTCGGACAAGTCAAATAAATAGCTGTAACAGTCGGATTGACAACATGGACAATAACTCGGACAAGTCAAATACATAGCTGTAACAGTCGGATTGACAACATTGACAATAACTCGGACGTGTGAAATAAATAGCTGTAACAGTCGGATTGACAACATTAACAATAACTCGGACAAGTCAAATAAATAGCTGTAACAGTCGGATTGATAACATTAACAATAACTCGGACGTGTGAAATAAATAGCTGTAACAGTCGGATTGACAACATTAACAATAACTCGGACAAGTCAAATAAATAGCTGTAACAGTCAGATTGACAACATTAACAATAACTCGGACGTGTGAAATAAATAGCTGTAACAGTCGGATTGACAACATTGACAATAACTCGGACAAGTCAAATAAATAGCTGTAACAGTCGGATTGACAACATTGACAATGATTCGGACGTGTATCTTGTTTTCTATGAATTCAATCAAATAGAAATAGATGTTAAGAGATGTTTGAAAGAAAAATAACATGACGCAATTTAAAAATTATTATTATTATTATTATTATTATTATTATTATTATTATTATTATTATTATTATATTTTATTGTTATTATTGTATTTTATTATTACTATTATTATTTATATTTATTATCAGTATTATTATTAAAGATAATTTGGTCTAATTTCGATTTTTATCGATTTTAAATTCACTAAGACATTTTATAATAATTATATCGGTATAATCTGTCATGTTCAGTAGGCTTTTTGGATTCCAGTTGTTTAACAGGGTACCTCGGTTTAATAAACCAACCAAGATCTGTTCACCTCAAAATTATTGAGAAAAAAAACTTGACCGAAACGTGAAATATCTTTACTTTACTTTTCCATCCCCCAGAACTGACTGCCTTGAAATAAGTAAAACAGTCGCGACTTGAGTGTATAACATTACTAAGTCCCCTGTTAGTTCACCAGGTTAACTCCTTAACCACGTATGTATCGTAAACGTTTACTGTTATAATCTGCTTTTCAACAACAACAACAACAACAAAAAAAAAAAAAAAAAAAAAAAAAAAAAAAAAAAAAAAAAAACTGACCGGTTTGAAGCTAATGAAAGAGGCAAGGTTGAGGCGTTAGTAGCCATTACTCTCTCTCTCTCTCTCTCTCTCTCTCTCTCTCTCTCTCTCTCTCTCTCTCTCTCTCTCTCTCTCTCTCTCTCTCTCTCAATGTGACAAGTCAACTTATTCAGAAATTACTGCATAACATAACACAATTTTACCTTATCTTTTAATAAACGTTTATATTTTGATACGAATAGCATAATAAACGAATCGACAAAAAGATGATTTTAAGCATATGCATTGGAATACTTAAAGACCGCACCCAGAGTTATTTTAGGCGCGCGCTTACTAGACATACCGCCTCTGAGGTTAAATTCAGCACCGGAAGATAAATTTCCTTCACCAGGGTTGACCCTTTTCGATATATGTGTACAAATATCCTAGTTTGGGCGTAAAACACCATTTCTTCATTCCACTCAAGAATGAAAGGATATACAAAGCAATAAGTAATGAATTATTTTGGACACATTTCATTCTGTAAGAAGATACTTGTGGCATGATCAACTGTTTTTTAGTACTTTTTCTTGATTAGTTCTTAATAATTTCATCACATTAATACATTTTAGTATTTTAAGTCATATATGACGCAAAATGATTCTTATGGATAATTTTATTTAAGAAAAAACTTCTTTTTTGAAATTGAATTTAAAATTTTTAAATTTGAATTTTAAAATGTCATTTGATCAAACACTTAGTAACAAAAGCACGTAGATTGGAATTTTTAACCAAGGGAACACACACACACACACACACACACACACACACACACCGTTACCATCGAGGTACGTGAAATAGTGATCTATCAGGTTTCAATTACGATATTGGTTTTATAGGCTTAGTGTAATTATATTTACAACGACAGATTACCATTGTATTTAAATATGATTTCTATAGAGATTTGTTTGGTGACGGTAGGCTACTGTGTTTACTTTATTTGCAATGATTCTGATTAGTCGTTCAGTTTTAGAACTTTTTAAAAATTTTTAGCATTATTGTTTATACGAATTTTGATTAAATAAGCAACTGCAAAAATACTAAAAAATCTACTTTATTCTCATTATAATTTGCCTAGAGCGTGCGCACGGATGTACGGGAATTCCAATAAATCGAAGGTGAAACATGACAAATTGCATTAATTGTCCGTCATTAATATCCAGATGTATTCGCAATGGTGTTACGTATCTCTTACAAAGTCACAAATGACAAATTTAATGAAATTCTGTGTTTAATTTTATTTTAAGATTTAATTTATTTTGGAGCTCTTTAAGATAAACTCACTTTTACACAAATCACGGATGAAAACTTTATACACTGATATTTCAGTCCTATATAATTGAATTGAGTAATGGTATTTAACCTCGCAGTTATGAATATTTCACTTATATCGAGACGTTGCCAACTATAAGCAAAGTGTAGAAATTTTGTCTGTGCGTTGCGCTGATGGCATTATACAGCAGGGTTCTTTATCGTGCCACGCCATGAAACAGGAACTCGTTTATTTTAAGTTCACATCCAAAAGAACCGTGTTTTTCATTTTGTAATGCCGGGTAATTGGCGAAAAAAAATCACTACCCACTTTCAAGTCTTGGGTCAGACCTGGTCAGGATTCGAACCCACGACCTCCCACTTACGGAGTCCTATATAATATAGCCCTGTAAGATTGAATTTATTTCATCACCCTCCAAGATACAATTTACCTTTTCTCTGCATGCCAGACCAAATTTAATTTTGGTTTGTATAGACAACAATCTGCTTATGATTTGAAATAGGACAAAAACGATTTGTATGTTATAAATTACCTTGAAATATGTTCATAAAAACAAACCTCTCAATTTTTGTACCAACATTAAACTCGAAACTGTCAATTGAACTGATAAATATGAATAAAACATGACAACATATTACGCAATTTTAAATTTGTAACAATGCAAAATCAATGTTAAAAGCTGTTGAAAACTACATTATATATTAATTCGGTGAAGGATCGAAACACTGTCTATCTAGATTTGGAAATAAAAATATATTTTTAACTCAAAAGTGGTGTCAGCAAGAAAATTACAGGTAAACCCAGAATCGTTGTCACCATGAACGAGTCAAATTTTTAGGTTATCGAAGGTTTGGCAGTAAATTTAGGGAAGGCTTATCACAATAAATCAAGTGCTCCACTTCCTTTTTTAATAATAATAATTTTTTGAGCTAGTTAAACTTTTAGATAAGTTAATTCATTATGAGTTTAAGATTATGACGTAATTTTGTATGAAATCCAGATGGTATAGTGGTATCATTTATATCCAAAATGACTCGCGATTGGCCGAGTATTCTTAAGCGCGCGCTTACGGATGAGAGCGCCCCTCACCGCCTGGGTTCGAATCCCACTCGAGAAAGTTTGTCAGTTCGCTTGCCGAAGGTAGGTGGTTTTCTCTGGGTACTCCGGTTTTCTCCACCATCCCAGAACTGACCATCTCGAATTAAGTGAAAGAATCTTGACTCGGACGTAAAACACCATTACTCCACTCCGAGTTGTTGCGGCCATTTCATGGAAAAGTATCAGGGTTCGAAATAGATAGTCACCAAATCTATATAAAACGAACACGATGATTTGTTAGGTAGATTTATAGAAGCATAAGCCAACATTAAATGAAACATTGACAGTGATTGGTTTAAATGGATGAAATTACAACATAAACCGACATCAGAAAAGTACAGGCATGTTAATTTGCTAGGATAAAAAAAAAAACATCAACAAACAACTAGATAAAATAATGACACGAACCAAAACCGTTATAATACACTGAACACGATTGGATAAAAACTAGAGCCAATTAAATCATCACGTTTATTTCAAATACATTCGGACATTTAATCAATTGAAATCGGATTAGAAGAGGATATATTCATAAATCTTTGATAAATCAGAAATTGCTTACGTTTGTGAGTCTCGATCAAAGAGGAAATCATTTATAAAGAAAACATTCCCTCTGGATTTTAAGAATTTATAAATTGATTTTTTGATCAAGTTTTATTTATTCTTTTTGTGGATAATTTGATTTTTAAATTTACAAATTTGTAAATTTAAGATAATTTTTTTATTTTATAAGAAATTAATTTTCCCCTTTTTGATAATTTTTTTCCGGGATAAAAGAAATCAGATTGAAATTTATAACTTTGAAAGAAGTCTTAAAACTATGATTTGAATCGATTTCCTTCTTTAATACTTTTTTCTTTTTTATTCACCTGGTACTGGTTTTAACGATATTGATAACTGGGTCTTTAAAAAAATCTTGAAGACTTAATTGCAATATAGATTAAGCAACCGGAAAATAATACACTAGGTAACACGCACTTTGCATTCAATCGAAGTTCTAGTAATTAGTTGGGCTTTAATATTATGAAATGCAATAAACAAAAACAGCAAATGAAACTAATCAAAAATTTAAAAAAATAGAAAATAATAAACAAAAGAAAGGAAATAAAAAAAAGAGAAAGAAAAAAGTTGTAACTGAAAGAATATACTATAATTAGTCAATGAAACAAAGGGTTGAGTTGAGTTATGGTGTTTAACGTCCCACGTCAAGAATTATTTCACGGGTTCTGCTACCGTGACACGGGTCCTCGGTTATTTTAAGTTCCCATTCGAAAGAACCGTGACTTTTATTTCGTTATGGCGAGTGCTTGGCGAAAGAACAGTCACTACCAACTTTCAAGTCTTGGGTCAGACCCCGTCGGGGTTCGAACTCACAACCTCCCATTTACGGAGCGAGCACTTTACGATATGTGCTACTGTTTTGTGCTACTTTCGAATTTTTATAAAATAATACAATTCAAAAGTAGCACATGACACTACCGCAGTGGTCTAATGAAACAAAGAGCATGATACAATGTATTTTTTATAATTGTGGTTATGTAACTATTGTATGACCCACTAAAACAATCTAACTTTATTTTACAACTTGTGATCCATTACTATCAAAATGTATTCAAACAATGAATAAAAATCCACTGTTATAAAGTTATAATTTACCGTGTTGAAATGCTAGTTTTTAGGGGACACAACTATAACATCGCTAGTCATTATTATTAAGGATTGTGGCAGTTCCAAACTTGAGAAAACTTGCATTTGTAACTGATAGTAAAAACATAAATTTTTTAACGATGCCAAATACAGAACTAAGATCATTTTGATTATTAAACTTAAGTCTTAAGTCTTACTTTGATATGTTAAAAAATCAGTTACTCATTTTCTTATAATCTCACTCCCACCCCCCCCCCCCCACACACACACACATATATATATATATATATAGAGAGAGAGAGAGAGAGAGAGAGAGAGAGAGAGAGAGAGAGAGAGAGAGAGAGAGAGAGAGAGAGAGAGAAGAGAGAGAGAGAGAGAGAGAGAGAGAGAGAGAGAGAGAGACAAAGAGAGAGAGAGAGAGAGAGAGAGAGAGAGAGAGAGACAAAGAGAGAGAGAGAGGGAGAGAGAGACAAGAGAGAGAGAGAGAGAGAGAGAGAGAGAGAGAGAGAGAGAGAGAGAAGAGAGAGAGAGAGAGAGCAAGAGAGAGAGAGAGAGAGAGAGAGAGAGAGAGAGAGACAAAGAGAGAGAGAGAGAGAGAGAGAGGGTTCCACAAAATTGACACTTTTACTTAATATCTTACGTTAATTTGGGTCAATTAACCCAGATTTGCGGGTGTTTTATATTTTGATAGCGTTGTTTATTTGTTTATTTATATTTTAAATTGTTCTAGTAAATTTCAGAGGTGACCAACGAGAAGTCCCGGTCGTTTTAAGTAAGACAGAGCATTTCTGTTTGCTAAATTTGACCTAAACTTCCCTGAATAATGATATATAAAATCAAGAATGCAAAACCTCTGTTGATTTGGATCGATATTTTATTGAGTGTTATAACTTGTTTTCACTAATAAAATAGTTATAATGAGAAGAAGATGGTTTTTACTAAAGGTGGAAATTAAAAATATCACTAAAATGAAGATTTAATGAAGCGTAAAAAGGTACATGTTATTAAATGCAATATTTTGATTAAAGCCCAGAATGTGCGTTACGGTTGACTTATCATTTCAGTTTCATTAGTGTTACACGATTGTGGGTTATTTACGTTCGAATTGTTACAAATCAACGCAATATTGACGATCTCAAAAATCGAACATAGGAAAACAAATCTTATTAGAATTTTGTTTTTATTAAGGATAATTAATCCATTTTGTCAACTTTTAATACAAGTTTCTTAATCACGAAAATCGTATGTGTCACGGGTGTAGTCAATTTAAGGGGTTTTACATCTTAGTATAGATTTAATCAATTATATCGAGGCGATAAGTTATGAGATTGGAGAGGAAAACGGAGTGTTTGGAGAACGGCAAATGAACTGCAAACCTACTCCCACTATGATTTTAGTAAATACCGATGGTTTCCTCCGGACACTTGGTTTACTCCGACATCCCAGATTGTCCCAGTTAAAGTAAAAAAAAACACCATTAATCCAATCAAATTCAATTTATAAAAAACATGCAACATATTCTGCCGATTCTGACCTAGGTCTTAAAAGCATTGCGATCTTCTGCCGATTCTGACTTAAGTTCTCAAAGCATTGCAATCTTCTGCTGCTTCTGACCTAGGTCCTCAAAGCATTGCGATCTTCTGCCGATTCTGACCTAGGTTCTCAAAGCATTGCGATCTTCTGTCGATTCTGACCTAGGTCCTCAAAGCATTGCGATCTTCTGCCGATTCTGACCTAGGTCCTCAAAGCATTGCGATCTTCTGCCGATTCTGACCTAGGTCCTCAAAGCATTGCAATCTTCTGCCGATTCTGACCTAGGTCCTCAAAGCATTGCGACTTTCTGCCGATTCTGACCTAGGTCCTCAAAGCAATGCGATCTTCTGCCGCTTCTGACCTAGGTCCTCAAAGCATTGCGACTTTCTGCCGATTCTGACCTAGATCTTAAAGGCATTGCGATCTTTTCCCGATTCTGACCTAGGTCCTCAAAGCATTGCGACTTTCTGCCGATTCTGACCTAGGTTCTCAAAGCACTACGATCTTCTGCTGATTCTGACCTAGATCTTAAAAGCATAGCGATCTTTTCCCGATTCTGACCTAGGTCCTCAAAGCATTGCGACTTTCTGCCGATTCTGACCTTGGTTCTCAAAGCGCTGAGATCTTCTGCCGAATCTGACCTAGGTCCTTAAAGCATTGCGATCTGAAAACACACTTTAGATCACTCGGTCAGCATGTCATATCGAGAATCTTAGGATCAAAAGAATGTTTTACAGGAAATTTAATACAATATTATTCAAACTAATAACGGAAGAGAGAGGAGAGAGAGAGAGGGAGAGAGAGAGAGAGAGAGAGAGAGAGTGTGTGTGTGTGTGTGTGTGTGTGTGTGTGTGTGTGTGTGTGTGATAACTTGGGTTGGATTGAGTTGTTGAGTGCCCAGAGAAAACCATCGACTTCCGGTAAGCAAAATGACAAGTATCTCCTAACCTGGGTGGTGAAATGTGCTATGACCCGTGAAGGCGCTTTAGACCAATCGGCTACCGAGGCTCTTGAAGAACTTGGAAATTATTACATGTACAACTTTTTCAAAATTGATTTCCAATAAGGTATGATTTAATTTTAAGAGGCCTTAACTTTGCAGATCAAACAGAATTTTAGGCGTCAACAACCAAACATTTATAAATATCTTTAAGGCTTTCTGAAAGAGTAAACGACATGTAGTTAAGTTATGCATGGGTGATTATAAGATGAAACTGTGCTATTTCCCATTAGATAAAATGTCAGAGGGCGAACCTTACAGGATGAATAATTTTAATATAGAGTTAAACTCTAGGACTTTGAAGATATATTTAGGGATCAAGGATAAAACTGAGAACAAACAATAAACAAATAAAAGTAAATAAATTAATAAAATAAATAAATAAATAACCTCGGAAATGAATTTCTCGAGGAAATCTTTTAAAATCAGCTTATAGAAATGTCACGGACGTGTTATTTAGACCGTTTTTCTGTTGCAATTCCTGATACTATCATTTGATATATGACATATTTACAAACACTGTTATCTTGTGATTACCAGTCACAACAATAATAAATACAAAACAAAGCTTAAAAAGGCCAAGTTTAATTGCAAGCTTCTCAACTTTATTGACAGAAGCAACAAATATATAATGGTGAAAATTTTCCAAAGGTCAGTGGTTAAATCAAAGCATTTCGGTTTCCTCCACCATCTCTTAAATGACCACCTCGAGACAAATGAGAGAAATATGACTACGGCTTAAAACTTTTTTTTTACTACTCTTCACTTTTCAAGTTGTGTTTCACACAAATAACTAGACGCCATCTAGCACTGCAATGTAGACAGGTCAGAAAAAATGAGTTGAGTAACGGTGTTAAACGTCCCTGTCAAGAATATATCGAGACGTCGCCAGCTATAGGCGAAAGTGTAGAAATTTTGCCTGTGCGTTGCGGTAATGGTATTATACAGGAGGGTTCTTTATCGTGCCAAGCCTACCGTGACACGGGACCTCGTTTATTTTTAAGTTTCCATTAAAAGAAACGTGACTTTCATTTCGTAATGCCGAGTGAATGGCGAAAGAACAGTCACTACCCACTTTCATGTCTTGGGTCAGACCTGGTCGGGGTTCGAACCCACGACCTCTCACTTACGGAGCGGGCACTCTACCAACTGAGCTACCGCAGTGGTCCAGAATAAAATGGATCGTTTACCTACATTAAATGTTATCTGAACTCTAGATTTATAATTTAAAATAGTTTATGTCTAAAATGTCAGGTAAGGCTCTGTTATAATTTTGTCATTTTTATGTTTATTTATATCTAACGTTGATGTTAAGCAGTTAAGTCTGAAAACAGAAGGATAAAATCCAACATCAAAATCATGTCCGTCCTGTTATGGAATTAAAAAGAAAGTCACGTGTCTCAATGCACGTTCCAAAATATAAAGACAAGAAATGGAGTAAGAAAGATCAGCTTATATCTGCAAGCAGCTGAAGCTAAAATTAAGCAATATAAAAGCTAGTTATAAAATATAGCCATAATGCTTCTTACCTGCTGAAAAACGTCTACTTCAAACTGTTATATAAGCGCCCTGTCCTGACAGAGTAGGGTAAAATCCAGTATTCTCAATATGGAAATACTATCAAACACTTATATATGTATATGAAATCTGGTCCATACAGCGACCCGATAGACTAATCATTCTATCTATCAACTGATCAGAATCCGATTCTTCCTATCAATTTATTGCCTAACATAGCCACCTTAATGAAGGAAAAAATCTGGTATGGTACAATTTCCCGTTCCTAAATCGATCCATTAATGAAATTTCTGAAAGCTTTAACGGTTTGCTAAATTTAACTTTCAAGAAATGTAACCTCATCATGACATGTATCCATTCATAGTTAAACATATTGATAACGAATGTGCTTTTAAATTTTTTATTTATTTATTCATTCATTTATTTATTTTTATTTGACATTTTTAGACAATCATGTGTGTTCTATAAGACAGTAGACGGATTGTAATTATGTTTAATGACATTTGCTGTAGCTAGCAAAGTTTAAAGTACTTTTGAGATAAATAAAATTCACCCAGCAATCAAATTTTAGTGTGTAAGATCTCACACTCCTGGTCCCCGTCTCAAAATTAAATCTTAACTAGATTTTCTTAGCTTAAATTTAGCAAATTTTGGCAATTTTTTTGAAACGAAAAACAAACATCGTTGACAAAAACGGAAAACAAAAAATGTTTTAAAATTGAAGTGATTTTTTATAATGACATCTTTAGTTCATAAATAACCTGAAATATACCATTGTTTTAGATAACATATTTGCCAGATTCCAGTTAGGGAAGACTTGGGAGAGTCCCCTTTCTATCTTCGAATTAAAAGCTGCATGAAGTTTTTCAATTTTCTGAATGTTTTTTATATTTTCTAAGAATATATATTTTATTAAAAAAGATATCTTCTTACCACGATCCGTGACATTCATTTTCTAAAATACCATTTCTTTTAGCTGTTAATAAACGGAATCCTCTGACCGGTTGGTCAATGTTTAACGATGGTAATTAATATTAGATCCCAAATGCTGCATCTCGCTGGGTAATTACTGTGATTTCTGTATTTATTCGAGCTAAATGTTCAACTAAATGTAAAATTGTTCATTAGGAACATCATTAATTAGATTAGCACCGTTTTAATTTTTTCTTTGAAAAACTTAATGCAGCTTTAATTTAACGACGCGTTATCTGTGGTAAGAAAATAACCTTGACTGTTGTAATATGAAACACCGTTCTAATTTGATTTGAATTGATTTGATTTAATAAGGTTTAACTTCCCAGTGAATAATATTTCGAAACGTCACCAGCTATAGGAAAGGTGGCAGAAATTTTTACCTTTGCAGTGCGTTAACGGCAATTTGCAGGAAGGGTTCTTTAGCGTGCCACGCCTGCCATGACACGATACATCCGTTTTAAGGTCTCATCCGAAGGACCCGTGACTTTCATTTCTTAATGCCAAGTGCTTAACGAAAGAACAGTCCCTACCAATTTTAAAGTCTTAAAGGCCGGGTTTCAACTTTCAAACCCTGAACTTTTAGATACGAAGCAAGCACTTCCGTTGCAATTAATCATGTAGGTATTTTAGTGTAAGTACTGTCAATTGCAATATGCATAATGACGGAAATATACCTTGATAAAAAATTCATAATTAGTAAAAGAACCGTCAAATAAAATGCATGATGACGGAATTCTACTGTCAGAGAAGGGTCCATGAGTGGAAAGTTCTGTCACCAAAAAATGCTTATTTCTAAACCAACGAGATCGTTTGCAGTATGTATATTTAATTCATCTTTCGCGTTTTTAAAGGATTATAATCTATAACCAATTATAAATTATAACCAATGCTCCCTTAAAAGCATATCTAAATTTGAAATGGAATTATACTATCTAACAATGAACGATCGACCAGGATTGAACAAATAATTTCCTGTTTTATGCACTATACAATTCTAAAAACTTAAAATTCTCTTTTCTTTTGTTCATTTACAGTGTTGTCTCGAAACGCATGTATTTTACAGGAACAAAATCATTTTTTCTGCCGAGCCCTACAGGCGCTAATCAAGAAAATTAATGTTCACGTCAAATTTGTGTACAAGAATAAACTGGCGTCTGTAAAATATTTAACTATGTTTAAAATCAACACAAATATACCAATCCATGTCCAAATCACACACATAACCCCCACTAAAAACACATAGTAAAAACTTCGAAAACTCAAATTTAGTAATACAAGTGATATTCCATCAATGAAGTAAGGCCGGGTGCTTCGGAAGGGCAAGTACCTCCTGTTTATCTCTATTGTTTAACCAATTATAAAGTACATTTTATTTTATTTTAATTTATGTCTTATTTTTTATTTATTTATATCTTTAGGATTCTTTGCAAATATATAGACAATTTTATTCAACATCAATTTTACAAGTTTTATTCTAAAGCGATATCTATCATGTTATGCAATGGAGTAAATAGACAATAAATTTAGGTATAGGCGCCCAAAATATTTAAGTGCGTGTTGTATTAAGACAGTACAATTTTCATAAGGTGTTGCAGTTGCAAAAATTGTAAATTTACTTCTGCGCCAGTAAGATATACATATCGTGAAGTATTTTTGAGAACAAATTTGTCTAAAAGATTAACATCTTAAAAATTATTTATTTATTTATTTATTTATTTATTTATTTATTTATTTATTTATTTATTTATTTATTTAAGAATAATGTAAGTGTTTACAGGAAACTGATCAAATAAGCTCTGAAAACAGTTATAACATTATTAAATCTCTGATCGCTATTTTTCTTTTGTTTTTAAAAAGTTTTTTTTTTAATATAAAATGACCTATTTAAACCTGACTTCCTTAAAGTAAAGAGTTATCACGTGACTGTGACACACATGACACTGTTGGGTTGAGTACTTGACGGTAGTGGTTTTATTATCTTTGATGTTGAAGTTCGAGTTCCCTCTGTTTTTAAACGGTTTACCTTTTTTATTTGCATAACTTTTTTCCTTTTTTTTCCATTATGTCGCTCCAGTTTTAATTAGCTGACTGAAAATTGTTAGGTTTTCAGTTTTTACAACTGAACCTTTTTGCCAGACTGGAAAGTGCTATTTTTCATTTTTTTCACAAAGAAAAATCACGTCTATAAAAAAATTATGATGTAATAAAAAATTCCATTTGTTCAAAAAACATCACCTATAAAGCACTCTTAGCCAACATTACAGAAATTTAAAATGCTTAAAATAAATGCAAATTAATATTTACAGGTATAATAAAAAAACGTCTGAATTGTTTAATGTACTACAATCATACTACCTGTAAAAAGGTATTTAAAATCGGTATATCAATTATAAATAGTTCCATTTAACTAAATCAATACTGTATGTACTGTCATTCTACTTTTATATCAATTTATTTTCAGTTTTGACACTTTGCCTCAATGGGAGCGTCTGAGAGTGGGAGGTCGTTGTTTCCAACCCGACCGGGTCATACATACATACCGCTTATTAAGATACTGTTACCTCGTCTCGTGCTCGGCATCAGAAAAGCATCGACTGTTTCATCCAGTGCCAGGCAAATAGAAATTTTCTTTATAATGCATATGCGTGCTGATTGAAAACCTTTACACGATGATAATATATGTTTTAATTGTGTCGTTTGTTATTGCGCGCTAGTGCAGTAAACCATAATGTACACTCACACGTCACACGCATGAATGGACTAGATCTTGGATATATCCTTGAAGGTTACAAACTTGTCTCTTGATGCGAATAGCTGAACAATTGCTGATGAGACGTAAACAACAATACAACAAATTTTTATCATCCAACTAAATGTAAGTTAAAAGTAGTAAGGCAGAAGAAAAATTCAAGTAATAAAGTTTTACACTCCAACAAACACCAATTGGGGCGGTCATTTTAGAGGAAGTTGAAAAATTTCAACTAGAATTTGGCTCTAATCTAGTTGCTTCAGACCACTCGACAACAAAAGTCTTCACCGAAAAAAACTTAGAGTGAATTAATTATGCATTGCGACCCAATCAAGAAAACTTACATTGTAGATTGAGGCGGTCATTTCAGAGATAGTTGAGAAAACCAAATTATCCAGAGAAAACCACTGACCTTCGAAAAGCAAACACATAAATTTTATATCGCTAGGATCTGCCCAATCTGAGGTTTAGAAACATTAAGATCAGACCATGATACTATTTAACACATAATAACGAATTATGTAAAAAAAAAAAAATTTGTAATCAGCATACATATAGATTATAAAGAAGATTACTTATTCCTAATTTGTCAGTGTAAACTTCTTTTAATATGAACTTTATGTGATAGTGCTATTTACAAATACGCGATCGTTATTGATTTCTCTTATATATGTAAATAGAAACAATTACTCAACAGGATGCATAGTAAAATGAATGAAAATATTCCACATTGAATATAAAATCTAGATCTCAAGGTCAAAACAAAAACATTATTGTATTCTAATGGTTGATTAGTTGATTGTTTTTATTTTATTATTATTATATATTTTTTCAATGTTTGTGGGATTATATCTCATAGATTATCCTAAACAAGTTTATTTGGCGTGTGAGTTTGTGAAAGTGTTTCGGATTTGCTTTATATGAGTGTACAATTGTGGTTACTGTCACGTGCAGAATTTAGAAATTTTACTGAAAGAAATATTGAAAACTCTGCAGTGACAATTTCGTGCGCAGAATTTTAGACATTTCTTTTGGGAAAGTTTCAAAATTCTATAGGTTGTCGATAGTGATAGCAACGATTTACTGATTGATATTTTTGTACGGATAAAGTCTCGGTTGTGGTTTCAAATGGAAGTCTCATTTTTTCCAGACATATAAACATGATTTGCCTCAGCGCGAAGCCAGCGTCATTTATATTTTCAATTGCCGTCGCGCGCAAACAGCGTAAAGTGTACATCTTGGATGTGTTTGCAAACTCCGTCAAGGAATACTTTAATTCTGAAAATGAAATGTTCTCCACAATGCACACCTAATTATGAAAATGAAATTAACTCCACAATGCACACCTAAAAATCAAAGTGAAAGTACTCCACAATTCACAACGAACAAAATAAAAATGGTGGTAAAACTAGCATGCAAACTAGGCACCGGCGGTTATCATTGGCATCCAGCTGCATTGCTTTGAGATCAATGCGCAGTTCTGTATTTTTTATTTCATGTGTAGGGTTGTATTTAAATGATTACGTTAATGTTATGAACATTGCACTTATTTCTTAATTCAATGATCGTAATTTTTCTGTCTCTGGTAATAGGCACTTCATTAAATTCACGCAATTTTCTTGCTTTCTATAGGCTCGTGGTAGAAAAAAAGTAAACTTTAACGAACGGTATATAGTTTTTTTTTAAATTTAACAATATAAAATTAAATTAAGTCGCATTCTATATCGTCAGCTCCATTTGCATTCAACATTATATTATCGAGGATAGAAAAAAACAGCAGAGGTTGTAGAAAATCACCTAAACATAGAAACTTTTGCACACTAAGATCTGCCACCACCAAAGTTTGAATACGATAAGGTTGCGACAAGCTCTGTTATCTATAGAATTCTTGACTTGAGTTAAATGTCACGTGATGTAGTTAGAGTATTTTTTGAGAGCTCTCAACATTAACAAATATTTTACATTTAGTGTCTATATTTTAAGGACCAATGTCATAATATGTTATCCGTTGAATTGGATATTCATGGATTTGATTTTCGTAATTGAAGATTTTATAATCCGTGTTAAAATGCTTTTGTCTCCCGTTGCCTTATTTTGATTGTCTTTTCCTGTTCTTCAAGGATATTTATTACTCAGTAGGCAGTACTTTGTGCTGTCAGAAAATATATCATTAAGCAAAATTTTCAGCCGCCTTATTTTTTTAAACCTTTGTTTATTTAAAACTAAGGTCTGTTCCACCATAAAAAGCATTACTAAACTGGATTTGGATTGATATAATTTTGAATCTTTTTAAACTGTTTGGTTTATGTTTTTTATCTATCAAACTTTTCGGCCCCTAGTGTCACTGATAAGGAATGGTTTATCGAAATGTGCACGTTTGGCACATCAAAATTTAGCAGGTATTTGTTTTTTATTTATTCTATTGTCTTGTTAACCTTCTGACCTTCTGATATTAACTTGTATCATCTTCCTGGTTGCGTTGAATGTTGCTACCAACATGTCCTTCAGTTTTTTATTTATTATTTAATTTTTTTTCCACTATACTCTTAGTTTCTTTTTTTAAATATTATATTGATAGACATTTTAGATTAGTTTTCTGACAGAAAATAAATGAAATGAAACTAACTATGAAACATCACATAAATAAACAGATAAATATATTACAAGAGACCATATACAATATGGATTGAAGAGATAATGTTTGTTTATGAAGGTTACTGTGGTAACAGTGTAAAAATGGACAAAAACTGTAAAATATTTGTGATTTATGAACCTTTGAAAAGCACAACTTCCAATGGTTTTACAACAAAATTCTAAGTGTCAAATCTAAGATAACTAGGTAATTAATTAATTTTCTTCGTGTTTTTAACTTGATTGATAATTTTTTCTAGCAAATCAAGGATACTTTCTTTGATATTCTCGTTTAACATTTAAATCAAATTAAATTAAATTAATTACCAACTTGATCATGTGCTCGGGAATAACCGAGCACATGATCAAGTTGGTAATTAATTTTATATTTCAGTAAAGTGGAGCGTAAAAAGTAATTTTACATCGGATTTAAAAAGAAATTTTCGAGATCCAGTCGTAATCACGGCTTTTGATTTAAATTATTTTTATTTTTATTTAAATTTTTTCCGTCACGTGATTAGCTTGTGTTTAAGGTATAGTCCATGAACTTTTTTTAATATTTATATATTATTTTTTTTTAAGAAGAACACAACGCTGGCCATAGAATTTTCTTGACGTAAATCTTAATCTTTTAACTCAAAAAAGGAATTGTGTTAAGTTTGTGAGGTGAGAATTTCGTAAACAAATAATGTTTTTAATTTAAGGTCGAGAAATGTGTTGTTACAATAGAATAGTTTTATAGAGAACAATATTTTTGTTCTTCGTTTGAGCCTTATTTGATGTATATGAGTCATAGTGTCACTACTGAGGAATGAAATTTCGAAATGTGCACTTCTGGCAAATCAAAATTTAACCGATACATACATATATATATATATGTATGTATCGGTTAAATTTTGATATATAATATATAATGTGTAACCCTTAAGTCCATGCTTCACCTTAAATCACGTAATGGCGTTGTTTTCATTTTACCTCACATAAACATTTTGGTGACCAAATTCTTAATTGCTTTTTACAATCATATGATGTCAAAAAGTGTGTAAACTTGAAGTTTTTAGTTCAAATTAAAATGCAATATCGTGCAAATCCATCTTAAAGTAAACCGAACACATACTAATAAAACAATAAATTACCTTAAACCAAACACGTCTCTAAAAGTAGAAGGAAATTTGTTACGGAAAAACAGGTACTCGGTTGTAGCAATAACATGAAGCAACAAAAATGCTGAAAAAACTATACAATTAATTAATTAATATAATCTAATAAAACAATTCAAACATAACAATATATGATCAAAACATCATATCTTGTCACTCATGATGAATGATTTTCTGAAATGTGCACTTATGGCACATGAAAAGTTAACAGGTATTTGTGTATATATATTCGAGAGAAATTCAGACAACACATTTCTTGTAAAACGAAACAAACATTTATAAAAGAAACAAGACGAGAAAAACCAATAACATATTTGGATTACTTGTTCCAGGTTCACAATCATTTAATCAATGAGTGTTCACTCAACTCAAATTATAGGATATTTCATTATCAATGTTTAAGACATTACAATATCTAATGTTATATTTTAATTGTTTGGTGTTCATTAGTTGAACAAAACAAAACATTGCCTCATAAAACATAAAATTCTAAAAAATATTGATGAAAGAATAATGGGAATATTCGAGTTGAGTGTAAACTTAATTGAGTAAATAATTGTGAAACAGTTAACCAATTCATCAATCAGTGATAAAGACATTTGTTGTTCATTTCAAAAAATCAACAAAGAACTTTCTAATATAGACTTTTTCTCTGTCTTTTTTCGCAGTATGTATCCAAATGTGGGACACTTAGCACACGTGTCGTAAATTTGATCATTCTAAATAAGAAGATTTTTAATTAATGTCGTTCACAAGTATAAAATAGGCGAGATGGATGAGAACTCTATAATTTGATTGTTTTATCATACGCTTGCATCTTGTTGTGGTCGGGTCACAGTTGCTGTTGCTAATTGCATTTTTTTTTAAATTTACCTTGACCGTTTTTCTCCAAAAATACATCGAAGTCACTCGCTTTAATTAAAGGACCATGTTAAGAGATAAAATTATATGATTAAAAAAAATCAATAATGTCGTATTAACTTTAACACAAGTTGACATGTAACATATCCTACCGTAATTTATATCAATATATCTAAAATCTAACATCCTTCCGGTTTAGGAACATAAAAGTATTTTAGATCACGAAAGTAGCTAGCAGAATGCTAGGATCATTTGAAGGTAAAGAATTGTGATCCATACACTGCAAAGAAACTTAAAAAAAGAAATTTATTAACTTAAAAATATGACGTCATAGAAAATGATATGAAACAGAACGTGACAGCATCATTATGCGACATATACAAATATTCACTCTGCATATAATCTTGATAATAATGGTTTAAGGGAAAAAATTACCAAGAGGCTCTTCCATTAAACAATATTTTCCCACCTTAATTTTTGACCAATCAAACTAAAGACATCAACTTTACGTTTGTTATTCGACTGGTAAGTTGTTCTCAACTCAACCTTCGTGAACAACAGTGTTTATAGAAATGAAAAAGTGTGTTGAGCACTTTACTAGTCGAATGACAAATACAAAACTATATTCCGTGATCTGATTGGTCCAAAATAAAGGTGGTAAAATATCGTTTACTGAAAGAGCCTCTTGCTAAACGGAAAAGGACCAGTCGAATACGGCTATTGTTTTTATTTGATCAGACATACAATTGTGTTTCGATATTTTATTTCGTAAGCGGTTATCTAAATTTTGTTTGACACTTTTATAAAATTCATTATAGAATAACTGGTTGTGACGTCATAATAAGCAAATAGTTTATGTCATACTGTAATAAACATAGTCCAAAGAAGCTCATTTTTCTTATTTATACATTTTTGACGATCACAAAACGAACAATGGAAAACTTCAAAGAACTGTCACATGTGTACTATTAAACAAAGCTAATATAACATTTTCAATTCTAAGCCAAAAATAACTGGTTACATAAAATTATATTCTTATTCTCATAAAATCATTTTAAGTTTAATAATATTTTGTATTTTATTATCAATTGTGATTCCGCAGACCATAGAGCGTCTAGTCACCAGTGGTTTAAGGCACTTTGTTTCAAGTGGAATGATAAATTTAGCTTATTTATCAGAACCGTTTCTTTTATATTTTTTAGTCAAACGGACACTACGTTCTGCTTCAGGCAATCTATTTGCTTTAGAACATATTTTTTGTTTATTATGCTAATTTTATCCAATATTTCTATGTTTGCCTTTGGGAGATCTGTCTATCTAATAACCAATAACTGTGCTTGACCACGTATTATCGGTCAGACAAGAACTTAATGATTGAATCAAAAAAAGACATATATATATATATCTAAATCATTTTCTTGTCAAAATCTGAAAAAAATTATTTCAAGGTGGATAGTTGTACAAACATTAGGTACATATATGAGGCAATAGTTTTTTTTTTTTTTTTTTTGATTCTTCTTAGAGGTTATTAAGTCATAATTAGGTAAAACTTTTTTTTTTAATTTTTAGTAGAGAAATTATATACTAGTATACAAACTGACCTTTGTTGAGTTTGTTATGGTAGATTATCGCCCTAAGCAAAAATACCTAATAACACCTAAGACGTGGTTTAATTTTATACATTTTTAAAGTCTATAAAGAACAAATAAAGTAAACACGATTTCATTTATATCAAGACAGTCATTTAAGAAATAGTGGAGGAAACAGGATTATTTAAAGAAACACATCGGTTCATTAATTGATCTTACAACAATCTCACAGTGGACACTAGTCTTAAGGGTCTCGAATCTGAATAAAGGAAGGGCCCGGAACTGTAAGGCGATGTTTTAGGCCGACCGACCATTAAGACAATACAGTAAAGACAAAACATATTCCTTCTTATGACCAAACATACTTCAACCATGTCAAAAAAGGCAGTGAAACGATATATTGAGACCAGTAATCATAAAAAACCAAATATTTGTAACCAGAACTATACATTTGATAACACTTAATATTAAAAAGACGGTCATTTAAATAAAAAAATTCCGCTTTAATGGATTTTGCTCTCTTGAGTCACCAAACTTATACATTTATTTTCATTACCATTAGTCTCTCAAATGGAAAACATGAATAAATTTCTTAGACAATAAAAAGAATTCAACGGATTTAAATGTTTCGCCCGGTTTTTTTTTTATCGTTAAAAAATACATTATTTTAACATAAACTTTCACATTTTGACACGCCGCCGCCTGCGGCACCGGAAAGCAACACCCAAGTCTCGCTTTATGGCAATGCATGGCTCGAGAAAAACCAACTTTCATCATAACAGGTATTTATAAACTATATTTTTGTTAAGCTGACATAGCTATAAAGATTTTCATTGCATTTTGATTTTTAACGATATTTGTTATATTTTACGAGTACAAACGTCTTTAAAACGTTCTGATATGGCATGACGGAACGTCAACCATAATCGTTAAGAAACCACTTATTTTAACTCAAATAAGCTATTGTTTTAGAGATTAATTTTATGTCATCAGACGACAGGTAATAAGGCTTATCTATAAAATTGATCAGAATTTTGTTTTAAAATGACGTGATACTAGACAATAACATAAGGATTTAGTTTCTAATCTGACTGATTAATTATCATTATCCAATCAGTTCATAAATTATTAATCGTAAAATGTCATTGCTTATACTAAATAGCGAGACACTAGTGTCGTTATATATGCATGTTGCCTATTTCGTATCATTTTATATTTATATGTGACGTCATCGTATTCTTTGCTTGCATTACATATATCGCCTTTAGAGACTTATAGACTTGAATTCAATTGAAGAAGTTCCTAGTTGCGAGATGGATTGTCAAATGACGTTATTTCTCTAGGAAAGCCGTTATTGAAAAAGCTAATCGCCTTAATACAAAAAAAATTTGCCTTTAGGGTGAAACATTTTAACTTGAGTTCTGGAGAGATCATAATTATGCCTGGGAACTGAAAAAATGGAGATATTCCAAAAATGTGTAAAATCGAAAAACTTTCGACCTTTTTAGTATATTATACAGCAAATATACAGAAACAATCCAGGACTCAAAGAAACAAATAGTTTGACAAAAAATCTTTAGCATGAATAATACAGTATACAGTGTTTATTGACAAAAGTCAGACATTAAAAACAGCTTCCCGCAAAATATATTATCAATCTAATTTACTACGTAGTAGCTATATGCGTCCTGTCTGCGATCAGCGCTTCCATGTTTAAGATCGTATATTTTTGGCGGGTTTCCGCACAGTTGAAAGGCAGCCTAAAAACATAAAAAATATCGATTAGAATTGTAATTAATCATAACAGATTGGTCTATGTTTATATCACATTCAAAGCAACGTATTTTTGTTATTGGCCTAGTACGTTTAATACGTGAACTTTCACCTGGGAAGTAAGGCCGGGTGTTCCGGAAGGATAAGCACCTTGTGCCTAGCTAGGTTCAACCGCTACGTACAAAGCTTAAATTTTTTAGAATGAACTATAAGTTGTCGAATATTATCAATACAACATGGCATGCGTGACTTTATACTTGTCAACTACATTGTGATGACAGCCAACTGCGTGATCATCATATTCACTTTCTCAAAAACAATCGTATATTATAAGCCAATGGCTTTCAATAGTCAAAAGTGTTAGTTTTTAAAATTATTTTGATAAAGTTTTACACGAGAAAGTTGTTATGAGCCACTTGTCAAAAAGTTTGATTTTTATAAGCTCTCTTACGGCACTATATCCCAAACTACTGCACTTAAACTCAAAATTTTGTTTCGTAGTGCCAATGTGTTTTCGTGCAATGAACCTGTTTGGCCACATTACCATTGACTTGATTTTTTTAGTGCTTTTGTCGCGTTGGTTATTGCGAAATTCATATTGTTTCATTTATAAAAATATAATAATGAATAAATGTGGTTTAAAAATCTTTGTTGTACAGTCTTTTGCTATGATTATGATATTGAGGATTAATCTATTTTTTTTCCTCTTTTAATTTTTCCTCAATATTAAGCTCTCATTTTGGTCGTTTTCTTGTGACAAGTGTGTTTGCTGTTTGCTCTACAATTAACCTAACTGAAACATTCAGTAAACTTTCATAAGAAACAATTAGAAAACCATAAACACTTATAGCATTGACTTGGGAATGGGAAACAAATACAAGAAATTCATCATACAGGTCAAAGGTAAATGGTTCAAGGTCAAAAACATACAAAACGAACAGTACAAGACAGGAAAAACAAACATTTTGGCAGTCAGGAATTTTGAAAGAAACCAGGGGAAGTTTTATAACATAGAAGGAATGTTAACCTTTTTTCAATTTGTTGTACTATAGGTTTCAGAAAATCGCTTTGCTAATTTCATTGTTCAATTACACCCGGCCTCACTTCCTTGATGGACGTTCACGTGTATAACTATTTTTGCCAGCTTTCAAAGTTTGTACTTTTTGGGATTGTGATCTGAACAAGGACTAGTATGTTTATTTTATTTCATTACAAAATTAAATAAAATTATAGGAAATATATATCAAATATATAACATTTACCTTGAATCCATCTGCAGTACATTCAACAAGTATACCAGATAATTCTGAAGCACTCTGAACATACGAATCAAACACAAACGTGGCTATTGGTGTATAAGGTGGAATTTTCTTGCAGTCGCTTCCAACCTGGAAAAAGTCGATAAAACTGATAAAATTAAAACTTTATTTTTGAGGATCGAAATTTTATTTTTTTTATATTCAAGCCGAAAAGAAAAATGTGTATCAATTAAATTCAATACCAAAGAAGACGTCAATATTCTATTCAAAAGATTCGGTCAGCCCTAGCGTTTTTCCCTAGAGTCTGTTGATAGACTGCAAATGTGTTAACGGATCATTGTTTGTAAAATAAGCAGCTTTTTGCCCAAAAGTGACCCTAGACTCTGAGTCTACCTAACACCAATGGGTTCTTATGTTATGAAATAAAATATATTAAAGTGGTTTCTTAAGTATAAAATCAACTAATCCAGTTTAATGAGTGATTTTTTAATTTAAAAGTTTTATTTGATAATAAGTTACAATCTACGAACACTTATATTTAATCCTTTGCTAAGGGTCCATTTCTGTGTCTGTTTTTGTAAAAAAAAAATTTACATGTCAATCAAAGAAAAATGCAATTCTACATTATTACGTTCATATTAAGCAAAAATACAAAACAGAATACCAAAATAAAGCCAATGACTTAACAAGTAATCCAACTAACGATTTAGCACCGATGATTCCAATATCTCGATACAAAAATAGTTGGTGTACCTTCTTTATTATTATATTTACAAAAAAACAAAACAAAATACTTTGAATAACCTACATTAGCTCCCTTGGTCCATTTTGAAGTAACTGGAACATTACATGTGTCCATTACTAGAGCTTCAGACTCGGTATGTGATCCATCAGAGCAAATACCAGCATTTTGATTAGATACTTTGGCACTGTGAGATAAAGTGGTGACGAACTTTAGCAGGTTGCAACTGTATGCTAAAAATTAATAAATAAGATAAAGAAAAAGTTTATTTTTGTCTTTCTGGAAATTACGAAAAGAGTAGTAGTGTAGCCTTCTTTTTATCGTATTTATTGGTGTTTTGAAACCAATCATTTATCATAAACATTTAGGCAATACGATAGCAAAACAATTGTGGTCTTAAGCGTACGCTTACGGATCACAGTGCCTGTCACCGCCTAGGCTCAAATAAAACTCGGAGCAAATCTTATTATGAGAAAGTCTTTGAGTTTGCTTTCCAAAGTTCAATGGTTTTCTTTGGACACCCTGGTTTCCCCACTAACCTAGAGCTTAACCCGATTTAAGCGAAATAATTTTATAGGAGGGTACCACTTCATTACACAATTCCACCCAACTAAATAAAATATTGAATTTTATAATGTCAGTTAAATGGTTTAACTATAGATTGTTATAGAAGATAATCTGAGATGATGTTACTTTTAACACTATTTAAATCTGCTCGACAGGAAAATGCTATCCCCGGATTTTGTGGGTATGTTCTACAGATTATATGCTAATAACATTACTACTAATGGACAAAAAACTTTTTCATAACGGATTTAAAACGATTTTCTATTATATTAAAATGCCAAGGAAAATCTCAGAAATTCCATTGCGTGTATATAAAATGAACTTAAAATGTTCAGAAGAGAGTTTCAGTAAATAATGAAGATACATAAAGTTTCATTGATATTAGGTATAAAGAGGAATAACTCCGCCTAGATAAGGCCTGAAAGGTATGTTTACAAGAGAAAAGAAGAAGAATGCTTCCATTCGGGAAATGTAGTTTCAAGGTTGCCTTTCCTGATTTTAAGGTATAAAAACTTCAATACAAATACACGTGCATCAAATCACGTTTTTCAAATATAAATGTTCTGCTATACGATTAGTTTCGAGATTTCGAATTTTTTAAGTAACAATGGTAAAAACCATTATAATTTATCGAGTATTCTCTAAAAATAACTATCATCGCACAAATTGACCTTTGCTTTAGTGTCTGTTCTGTTCTTGAGTTTGTTTTTTTTTTTAATTTTAAATCAGTGGTCAAAATACAAGTGTAATTTTTCTTTTCTTGCTTCTCTTGTTATAATTTTTCATATCAATAAAATTTCGAAATTCATCTAAGACTTCAGTTTGTTCCCTCACTCAAAGCATTCCTTAGCTGGATTTGGATTTAAATATTTTTTTAACTTTAGAGTCATTTATTTTAAATATTTTGTCTTATGTTTTTTAACTATAAAACGTTTCGGTCTTAGTGTCACTGATGAGAAATGAATTTCCGTAATGTGCACATCTGGCACATAAACATTTAACTGGTATTTGTGTTATATATTTACTTGTCGACGAATTTCTTCAATTTTTGTATCAAGATTATATTTGCGAATATAGCAGAATCTAACAATTAAACAAAATCTTACAGATATTGATCATTTGGGTTGAGGTTGCTAATGTAGACATTGTTGTTGGTACAGCTGTCACCTGTTTTGTCGTTGGTTGTGCTGTTGTTGGTTTCATTGTTGTCGGTTTCATTGTTGTCGGTATCATTGTTGTCGGTTTCATTGTTGTTGGTACCATTGTTGTTGCTTTTTGCGTTGTTGCCTTTTGTATATGTGTTGTTGCTTTCGTTGTTGCTGTAGTCGGTGCTTTCGTATGATGGGCATGATGTGTAGTTGTTTTTGACAAGTTTAAGTCGCCTACGATAAATAAAAATCGACTTCAATTATTCTTGGTTGTTTTGACTATTTAAAAGATTAAGTCATTCGTAACGAATAAAGGGATTAAGTGCAATATTACTTATTTTCTGCGCATGACAGAAGGTAATAAAGCTATGAGAATACATTTTCAAGACAGTTTATTGATTACATTGTACATAATCTGATATTTAAAAATATTTTTATCTTTACTAATGCTTTGAGAATCTTAGAACGCTACAGCTTATGACATTTATTGGACAAATCAAAACAACAGTATATTTATAAGCAATAATCATGTTCAACCGGGCATTTAACTTATATAAACACATTCATTTGATTTATTAAACAAAATCATTGCAAATAAAAAAATAAATATTGAAATAAAAAAAAAAAACTCTGTTAGAAGAATTTATTTAGCTGCTTATAGGTAAAGTGCGAATCTTCATTTTGCGAGTACATGAAGAACAGGTGTGACAAAACGTGTAAAAAGACGCTAGTAAAACTGCAAATACCTGTCATACGCTTGCAGAAAAAATCAAAATGAAAATATTATAAAACTATAAGACATTTATTGGAACAAACATCAGATAGATTGAAGCAACCAAAAATCGATACGGCGATATAATTTATGAAATGAAATATAATGAATATTACAATGTGGGTAACACCGTGTATGTATAAGTTAAAAGGTTAACGGCGAAAGGCAAAATCTGATAATTGATTTATGATGTTTCATGCTCGGTTATTTCAGAATGAGATCGCAACATTTTACCGCTGTTCTGGCCACGTCGATTACGCTGCGGTGCTAAAGCAGAGGCTGGCTCATAAATTTCCATTTTCATATCGCTTTTTGATTAAGCGAACTTTCATAGTGACAAATGTATTGCAAAATGACAGAATATGCAAGTTATCTAAAGTATATATCTCTTTATTTTCATTATTGTTTATGTTTTGTCTGTTTAATCCAAACTTTTAAACCTTTAAAATATCACATTTGTTTCGTACCTTCGAGTAATATATATATATATATATATATATATATATATATATATATATATATATATATATATATATATATATATATATATATATACCTGTCATATACTTTTGCCTATTTTCTATCTTACAATTAAACATTAAATTATGGACTCAGAAATCATTATAATATGTCTTCATTAATTTTAAAACACATTATAAACAAACTTTTCGGTAGACATTATTAAAATAAACAGTGAGGTGTGCCGAGGGTAAATTCTTAAACGCCGATGACCCATTGTTTTTAATTAACCAGGGTGGTAAAGGATTATCAGAACAAAGAAACACGTGTTTTTATATAAACAAACATACTCAAATATAACGCTTCGAGGTTTTATTAAAATAAAGCATTCAAAATTAGGACGTCCATGTTGGCATGTGTACAACTGATGTTCGTCTTCATCTCACGAGTTTAGAATGTTGGATTACATATAATCACAGTTCTTCCAATTTGATGTTCCAGTCAAGGTTCAAAATGATGTATCAGTCACGATTCCACCCGTAGCAAAATTCCGAGTAGGAAAGAAACAGCAAAAAATTACCGCTAAATGAGAATGCGCTTTAATTAATCAGTTACGATAACAACTTCCGGTTAAGGGAGGTAACTCAATTTACAATAAATATACAGAATACAGACGTCGGAAAATAAATGCGACAAGAAATTAATGCGATTAAACGGGCCTCGCATTTTTCGCATTAAATTCTTGCTCGCATTAATTTCCTGATTTACAGTATATATATATTAGTTTAAAGAAACAAAACATAAACAATATAAAAGTAACATAAACCCTGCTTAAAAACTTTTAACTTATAATATTAACTTTTTTCAGTTAATAAATTTGAGATTAAATTTATCTCGAAGAAGTCTATGCCTGATATGAATTCATACCGATGGCATAAGTATCATCAGCGATATAAATCCCTTCTGGCCGAGAGTATTCCACGCCATCTAACGAATCAGAGTGTTGTCTATAGCCTCAGTTTAAATTTCATTTCCATTAAAGTAACAGGTATGCTTTTAATCTCTTATTCAAGAACAGAAATAAAATGTTTCATCACTGTGTAATATACATTTTATTTTACCTATTTGGTAATTTTTATGAGTAAGAACTTACTTTCAAGTTTCTGTATGATTTCCATGCGGCATTTTTCATTCATATGATTATAAACTAAATCTCGCACGTGAGGGTCTGTATGGAAAGGAAAAACAAAAACAATAATAAATCGCTTACATAAAAAACAAATATATAACCGGATGTTTCATTCTTATAAAAAATGGAACAAATATGACGAGATATGACATATATGACCGGAAGATATATATTTTCATAAACAATGAAAACAATATGATAGGAAAGTACATATATGACCGGAAGATATATATTTTCATAAACAATGAAAACAATATGACAAGAAATGGCATATATGACCGGAAGATATATATTTTCATAAACAATGAAAACAATATGACAAGAAATGACATATATGACAGAATTTTTCATTATCATAAATAACCAAATGTGAATCAAATATGACTAGATATGACATATAAGACCGGATGTTTTACTCTCAAAATTAATGGGACAAAGAGGAGAACTTACGTGTGTATAAACACATTTTTCGAACTTTTTTCATCAGCGGGTTTAATAAATACTACATAACCATATACTTAAAATTATTTTAAGGAAAGAACAATGTTGACAATATAGTGCCCTTTTTAGACAACTAACTAACCTGTTGACCTTTCAAAATTTATGTTTGTTGCCGATCAATATCATTTTACGACTGTACTTTAAAAATCTCAAGTGCATTTTGTGAAAGAGAGAGAAAAATCTAAGTAAGGTTAAACATTGCAATAGAAGGCTCTGAAACAAATTTAATGGATAATGCACTAACTTACACCGATTTATATCAAATTGACATCTTGTTGACTACATGAAATTATTGATATTCAAAACTGTCGAAATTACAAGTGATCCAATTTTTTTACCTGTAATTTAAGTAATGAAAAGCGCAAAAAAGTACACATTTATTTACTTACAGTCTGGAACGGTATTGTAGTGGTAGTAAGCCTCGTCATGTACAGATTTACGCTTTGTTAACTCTCCTGTAAATATTATATAAAACAATTTACAATACATTTATTTTACATCTGTTTTTATTAGCATTTTTATCGAATACGACAAATATCTTTGCAACTGCATTTAATGATATTTCATGCATGCAAAACAATTTTTAAGCTGTAACTAATCTGAAGTAAAGGGTATTGTCACGTGTAGTGGAATTGTTTACAACAGAGATACAACGCCACCTAGTAAATAAAATCTGAACCTTCGACAACATTGAAATAAAATGCAGAACTCTTTTGTTTAATTAATTACAATAATAACATCAACTGAACAACAATAGTTCGATAGTAAAGAAAGTAAAAACAAAATAAGGCTCAATGGGACCTTGGTTTATCTAGAGTTAAGAAAACTAAATTATTTGAATAGAATGATATAAAACATAGTCATATATTTAAATAAAAATAACTGAATCAAGTCTAATAGAGTTTTGGTGATTTATAAAAGGCAAACAATTGATAAAAATACTTACTTTTACCTGGTAGAGATGAAGACGAACCTGTTTGAAGACTTACTATAAGATCATAGTACAGTTGCACAACAACTGAAAATACACCATGGTAAATTATATTCAATTTCCATGCAAGAGTTTATTTATTTTATCCATCTATCTATTTAATTATTATTATTATAATAATAATAATTATTATTATTATTATTATTATTAAAATTATTTTTTATTTTTTATTTTTTTATTCATTTTTTATTTATTTATTTGTTTATATGGCAAAGCAAGGTTGATTTAAAATCTATGAATATTTTATGGACCACTAGTTTTGCAAACAAACAATGTTTCAATTCTTTCTTGGTATAATTAAATTATTTCCAGTAAAGGAAATATCAAATAAATCACTTCGGTACCGCTTATATAAGCTTTATATGGGCGTGTTTATTGTAATTTGACCTACCAATAAATTAACAAACCTATCATATTTTTGAATGCAAACTTACAACTATCAAAACTACCATCATCATTGACCTATCCTAAATAAACCATTAGTCATTTTAAACATACCTACCAGATTCTTTATCAGATGTAACATTCCATTATCTTAATCAAATCTATTGTCATGTTAAAAAAACTTAAATAGAGCTGTTATTATTTAAATGGACCTTTCGTCATTTGAAACAGGCCTAGAGCAACCACAACAGATTAATCAACATAAATAAAAGGGCAACCATCAAAATTATAGAGCCTCTATTGTCTGAAAATATTGTCTTACACAGGCCTATAATCATCTTAAGTAGAAATATTGTTATCTAAAAAGATCTGTCATAAATTAAACAAATACATCAAATACAGGCTTACAACTAACAGACCTAATATTATCATCAAACTTCTATCCCAAAGAAATAACAGTTGCCATCTAAAATATACCTATCATCATCTTCATCAGATTTAAACAGGTATTTTATGATCTTAGATAGATATATTGTCATCATGACTAGATGTTAACTTAAATAGGCATGCATTAATTAAAACTGACCAAAGTCGTCAAATATAGGCCTAGAGAAAACTATAACAAACCTTAAACAATCTTTAACAAATTGAGAGCAATCTTAAAGTATCCAAGAGCAATCTTTTACAAACATAGAACAATATTTCTAACAAACCTAGAGAAATCTTTTTGACAAACCTAGAGCAATTTAAGTGGATTGAGGGCAATCATAAACGAACACTGAACAATCTTTATAAACTTAAAGCAATCTTAAACAAACATAAAGCATTCTTTAGCAAACATTAAACAATCTTTTACCAACCTAATGCAATTTTATGTAGAGAGCAATCATAAACAAAATCTAGACAAACTTTACCAAAACTTATGCAATCTTAAACAACCCTAAAGCTGTTTTAAAACATTTAGAGCAATCTTTAAAATCCTGAAACCATCTTAAACAACACTCAAGCAGTTTTAAAAAAATTTAAAGCAATCTTTAAAATCCTGAAGCAATCTTAAAAAAAACTAGAGCTATCTTAAACAAACCTATAGCAATCTTTAACAAACCTAAGGTAATCTTTAACAAACATTTTACATTTCGAATTAAACCTAAAGCTAACTTTAACAAACCTAAAGCATATCTTAAACAAACCTACTGAAAATCTTATCAAACATGCCTTAATTTTAACAAACCTTAAACACACCTTAAAGAATGTTTAACAAACCTAAAGCAATCTTTTACAAACCTAAAGTACTCTAAAATAGAATTACTATCGTCTTCAATAGAACCTTAATTAACTTACCATTATCATCACCGTTTTTATGCCAATCTTCCCATAGCAAATTCACTCCTAATGAAAGAAAAAGTAATATATTACTTGCATTTTGAAATAATTATAAAAAACATTAAATGATCAGCTTTAGATGCGTTTTGAATAAAATTATAAGAAAATTCATTTTTTGTATTCGGACATTGTTAAAGTTATTTAATTGTGATATTCTGATATTTTGTGAATTAGGACAACAAGATTAATGCATTAGTGTAAAACTGCTGATTTTGAAATCTATTGGTTAAATTGATAAATTCCCGCCATTTTCCAACAAACGATACAAAAAATTACCACAGCACCCTTTTTTAAATTCCTTTATTGTATAATTAATTTTATAGCTTATAAATTGACAATATTTCGAGGACTACCATTGTAAGCTGAAAAGTCACATAAGATTGTAAAAAACACTTATGAAACAAAGGCCTTTTTAAATCATTTCCAATTTTAAAAGTAACTGATTTGTAACAAATCATGACTAGTTTGTAACAAACCACACCCAGTTTCAACAAACATTAACCGTGCTTGATGCAAACTAAGCCCTGATATTAAGACACTGCGCCCAGTTTGTGATAATCTTCGCCAAGTCATGCTTACTATCTTTATTATCTACATGGTCACAACCGAAACTATCTGGACCGCTGCTTCCGCTTGATGAGTGGTGGCTGGTTTGAGAATGCTCTTTACAGTAATTTTCTGAAAAATAAAAAAATACAAATTTTCAGTTTCAAAGAAATTTTGCTGAATAAATGTAATTATCATTAACACAAGGTCACGAAAGCCTAATATTTAAATAAGTTTTATTTTCTTGAAATAAAAAGAGATAATTACGCCTTTATTTTTTATCTTTATTTATAGAAAGAGTTAAGTAAGAGGCAGCTTTCAATAATCTTGTGTCGTTAAACCAACAAATACAAGTCCAAAATGTGCTGTAAAAGAGCCTATTATCTTACATCAGAAATCGTACGCAATACTTTTCTTCTTTTCCTTGTGCTGGTAACTGTACTGAATCAGTTTTTAAAGGTACAGTTTTTCATTTGCATCACTATATTATTGTATACATGACAAAAATACAAAAATGAAATAAATCAATTTTAATCGGTCCGAATTTTCTCCAAACCTGGACTAGAACGACTCTGCTCGTCTCAGTTTTTCACTAACTTCACGTTATTTTCTGCGACGTTCTTTTGTTGTTGCGTGTTTTATTAGATATCAATAATACACTTTTACTGTTGTTTTTTTTAATACTTTACATTTAGCAAAATTTTCAGCTGCCTTAAATTGTAAAATTTGTTTAAAACTAAGGTTTGTTCCCTCATGCAAAGCATTCCTTAACTGGATTTGGTTTCATATAATTTTGGAACTTTAGATTCATTATTTTTAACTGTTTGGTTTATGTTTTTATTATCAAACTTTTCCGTCTTAGTGTCACTTATGAGGAATAAATTTCCAAAATGTGCACATCTGGCACATCAAAATTCAACTGGTATTTGTGTTATATATTTAACATTAGGATTTACCTCCTCTACTTTTATTTACAATTCTAGTTATTAGTGAGCACAAAGCAGACAATAAAACACATTTCACGGAAATTCATTTCAAACAAAAACCCATTTCAGCTTACCTGAGCCGAAAGCTTAGATGAACTATTATTTTCCATTTTCGTCCGTCGTGCATCATGCGTAAACTTTTAACTTTTGAATCTTCTCCTCCAAAACCACTGGGCCAAAGTTAACGAAACTTGGTAAACATAATGCCCGAAGACCTTTGAGATTTGCACAAATGAAAGAGATATGTCCCCTTGAGACCCCTTAAGGGGGGAATAGTGAAACACTTCAAAACTTTAAAAATCTTCTCTTCTGAATGTACTAGAGATATACCTTAGTGATTTCATGTATAATATTTTTAGATGATCTAGTTTTAAATGTTCATAAATGATGGCAACATGAGGCTAAAAATGGGGAAACTGCAAAGCACTTGCAAAATTGGGAAAATGCTAAAATTTACAAATATGTCAATATATCTTAAAATCTTTTTACTTTCGGTATAAGCATGTATATTAAAGTATTGTGAACATATTATTAACATGACGATCATTTCGATATATGATTCAAGGTCATACGTTCAAAAGTCAAGTCAAAGCAGCAAAAGAAGACTTAAATTGCTAAATATCTTGATGTTTCTGATAAAGAATTTTGGCAGTTCCTAACTTCGGAAAACTTGCAAAGGTTCTATACCTAATATTGGTATATAGTCTATTTTACTAAGCAAACAATTTTGGACATATCTTCAGGTAATCGTTAAGGCCCATGGACTTCATGTTAATAATGTCACTAATTCTTACTTACGTGCCCATTCGCTATGATGTTCATGAGAGCAATCAATACGAAAACTTAAAAATCCTGACACAGTTGACAAATCTGAAAAAAAATGTTTACAAATGCAAAATAAGGCTTTTAAAAATTGCTTTTGATGAAATAGGGTCTATTTTATATTGGCCGCTTACAATCTGGTGGCTGTGTTATATATGAAACCATGTAATAGCGGGTTGTGATAATATAAATGTATGATCACTTCCTCTGGACATAAACAAAAATTTTGAATTTGACTGTATCTCTTTTCAATGAAACATACAGAAAATCTGTACATGTATTGGAATTCCCGAAAATTGCAAATTGGGTTATGCAAAATACAAAATATGATTAAACCAATGGAATTCCCCTGAGCTCAACGTGATACCTAATAGCGTTTGCGCGGAACAATTATTTCAACTGGCAATGGGTAATTATTGTTCGAGTTATTGAGAACGTTATTTCTCCTTCTAACAAATTCGTAATTTAATTCAAATTGTTAAATTTAATTTAAGCACTTTGATCATCATTTTAGGTTTATTAAAATACCAGCGACCTATAAAACGAATTTCACGACGTCAAAATTTGTTTCCCAATTAAAGTCGGGGACTTTAATTTTTCGATGATTTCCAAGTGACGAAGCACTTTTACAACCTTATAATTGCTAACGTGGTTTCAATTATTCGAGAATTCCGATTGGTTATTTGACTCAAGTATTACGTCGTTTTTTGCAATGATATTTCTGCATAAACTTTATCTTTAACCTGAAGTACTTTAGGTGTTTTCGAAATCTATAAAAAGCGACAATAACAATGGCGGGTTATAAAAAGACCGGCATTGTGTAAGATCTAGGCAAGATAATTAATTGCTTAAACTGTTTAAAAATTGAAATAAAATCAGAAATGATAAAATAAATGTTCGTTAAATATAAAAAAAATCATTAAAAACATAAAAATGCTAAATAATTAAATAAAAATCGCATGCATGCCTGTGGTGGGGAGGGGTGTCCCGTCCAAGCACTAGAGAGATTCCTGTCAAGATGTGATCCAGAAGCTCGGCGATCGTTCTGTAGGCAGAAAATTAATTCAATTTGGTAAAGTTTGGTACCTTCAATAAGCTACAGTAGAGACTTCTATACATATGGAAAGAAATATCACCAATATTTTACATATGAAAAATATCCCCTTCTTGGTTCTTTACTTCAACCATGTGTATCTTTAAATTCAGACTTTCCCTCATTGGAAAACACATCAGAAAAAAAAACGAAACATCGCACTTTCACAGTCGTTATCCTCATCCTCATTAAGTTAATCTCACGGGTTTCTAAGCATTCAACAATTGCCAGTTTTCTTTCGGCTTTCTTTAACAGTGACTTTCTAAGACATATAAGTCTTACGTTATGTAAGTCTGAGTGAAATATTAAACCTATTTGCGCAAATGCAGAAATCATTTTTAAGACTTTTGTTAAGTATTTTGCTCAAATGCAATTGCAATGGTTACGGTTTTTCGACTTTTCGACTGCTAGGTAGAATTTGAACAAATTGACTAAGACGGCCAAGGATCATTAGGCTGAACCAGATATTATCCATTTTAAAATAGACATCAATTTCTATTTATATAAAATTAATTAAAGCTTTAAATAGTCTTTAAACATACTTACATGTCATAATTAAACAAATCCAGAAGTTGGTCATTTTTTTTATTTTGTAAAGATCTTTAAAGTTTAAACATATAAAATGTTTAAAAAAATTTTATGTGGAATGAAAAAACAAAAATATGAATACTTACATGTCATAAATAAACAAATCCAGAAGTTGGTCATTTCCGTTTTATTTTTGTAACTGTGGTCATACACAGCCAAAATTTGTTTAAGTAAAAGACAGACCTTGAATCCTGATCCAGATTTGAACAAAATTGTCAAAGGTTATCTTAACGTTATCTAAGATATATAAATATATATATGCTATCTCGGACACGAGGCTGTAGTGCTTACTAAAAGAAAGTCAGATTATATGTCACTGTGGAAAGTGCGAAATGTATCTTATGCAACTATTTTTATCCACTGGATAAAAATACAAAATAAATAAAAAGTTGAAATTGTTCTATTCAACAGCAATTATTACTTATACTTTTTGGAATGTTTAAAACAAGGATCTGCAAGACAGAATCATAGCTAATAATGTGAAGCCAAATCTCTTCCAATTACGGTGGCTCAGTTGGAGGAGTTCTCTTTTCGTATATGAGAGGTCAGGGGTTCGAAACCCGGCCGAGATAGGCCAAAACTTAAAAAAAGGTAGTAACTATTATTTCGCCAAGCACACGGCATTTAGAAGGAAGTCACGAGGTCCTTCGAGAGAGACTTTAAAAAACCGATGTCCCGTGTTACGACAGGCATGTCACGTTAAAGAACCCTTCCTTCACATTGCTGCAAAGGTAAATATTTCTGCCTCTTATCTAAAGCTAGTGACTTGACTGGGACGTTAAACCACACTTAATCAATCGTTTAAAACCTCTGGAGAGATTGGAGGTGTTGTTCTAGTATGTGATAGTTTCTGTGTGTTGCTATCGACCGGTGGTGATGATGGTTAAGGTGTTGAAGTCTTTCTTATACATGAACAGTATACAGTATTGCAGGTACCCGCCAAATAAATGATAATGATGTCAAAAATGCTAAGAGGTTAAATCAAACTTCGTGTCCGCATTGTAAATGCGATATCAACATTAATTTAAATTTACTTATTACAACAATATTTTATCAAGAAGTCAAATCTCATCATCAACGTTCTTAGTTGCACTGTTATTAGAATATTATTACTTTATTATGCGGTTGTTGCACGAGGGTAAATATTGAAATAATGTCAAAAACTAAATATCGAAACTTTACTCTGACGTTTGTTCAAGAAGTGTTTAAGATAATAGATTTTAAGGTGAACGGTTTTTATGTTATTATTAAGAAAAGTAAATTTACAAAAGCTTACTAGAAATGTCAAGGAAAAGGTCATATATATGTTAAGATTTAATGCAATTAGGTAAAGTGAAATTTTATTGATATGATTATAACATGCTAAGACAACACGTCTTATTCTAAAAATAACCACAAGTCATGTCTATGTGGTCATATTAAAGGTTACACTAGGGTATGGAAGAAACTGTAATTATTTTTATTTTACATCAATTGGATTATGTTTGACACATTTTATATACATTTAAACTTGAATTTGTGGTACAATATAAAGTTATGAATTTTAATTTTAATTTTATTTTTTTTTGTTTTATTCTTTATATATATATATATATATATATTAAAAAAAGTTTAAATTTGATAAAAAATGTTGAGTGATTATTATCACATAGTCATTATATGCAGTATCAAAACATAGTCATTGAATCAATGTCTACGATAAGTTTCTTATCAATTACAATTGTGCAACTGAGATAAGGGTAAATTTTAATTTAAAGGCTTGGTAATAAACTAAAATTGTTTTTACCTATAACGTAAGTTCGTAGTGCTTTCGTTACTATCACAGTTTCTTATCATTAATATATAATCACAATGTATATTTAGCCCTAGTATTTAATAAGAAACACTAGTTTATAAGAAGCGAAAAACAATTTTTCCTTGTAAATTGACCAAATTTTAAAGTTGTTACTTTTTGGGGGGATTGTGATTTGGACATGGACGGGTATGTTTGTGTTTTATTTTTCTTACTTTACTGCACTTTACAAAATAGATCATTATTTTTAATTGAAAAAAAGTTCTTTTTGTTTTCAAAACATTAGTTATTGCAGTTCTTATTATGTATTTGTAAAAGAAAATAAGTATAGAAGTTCATCGATTGTTCGTTAGGAATGTATTTATTGAAATAAATTTTTAAAAACGAACATTTTGTGAGAAGATAACATTTATTGATTGCATTATACAAAAGTCCCATCAGACGTAATTTAAATGACGTCATTATACACCAAAAAGATGACATCAATTACCATTGGGATCAGAGTAATAATACACTGGTGATTCATTATGTATTTATACGACGTCTTTTATATGACGTCAAACATACCAAAAGGATATCGACGTTCACCATCGAGAAAAGAGACACAATACACTAGCGTTTTATAATGTTATTACAAAGCTCTATTATATGAATTTTTTGACATATGAAATAATAATAATAAATGCAAAAGTCATTTGAAGTATCATTTAAGATAAATGTTTTGTTTTGACATACTGTTAGTATGTATTTTTGTGATAATTTGATATATAATTGTACCATTTAGCAAAATTTTCAGGCGTTTTCAATTTTGAAATTTATTTAAAACTAAGGTCTGTTCCCTCTTGCAAAGCATTCTTTAGCTGGATTTGGATTTAAATAATTTTGGAACTTAAGATTCATTAATTTCCAAATGTTTGGCTTATGTGTTTTAACTATCAAACTTTTAGGACTAAGTGTCCTTGATGAGGAATGTGCACATCTGGCACATCAAAATTTTAACTGGTATTTGTTTAATATATTTACTACCCATGAGCGGGTATCGCCGCTGATGGAGTAAAACTCCCCAAGGGTATCCATAACTCAGTAGGAAGTACCTTGTGCTGTCAGAAAATGTACCATTTAGCAAAATTTTCAGGCGTTTTCAATTTTGAAATTTATTTAAAACTAAGGTTTGTTCCCTCTTGCAAAGCATTCTTTAGCTGGATTTGGATTTAAATAATTTTGGAACTTTAGATTCATTAATTTCCAAAGGTTTGTCTTATGTGTTTTAACTATCAAACTTTTAGGACTTAGTGTCACTGATGAGGAATGAATTTCCGAAATGTGCACATCTGGCACATCAAAATTTTAACTGGTTTTTGTGTAATATATTTACTACCTCTAAGCGGGTATCGCTTTTTGTGAAGTAAAACTCCCCAAGGGTATCCATAACTCAGTAGGCAGTACTTTGTGCTGTCAGAAAATGTACCATTTAGCAAAATTTTCAGGCGTTTTCAATTTTGAAATTTATTTACAACTAAGGCCTGTTCCCTCTTGCAAAGCATTCTTTAGCTGGATTTGGATTTAAATAATTTTGGAACTTTAGTGTCATTCATTTCCAAATGTTTGGCTTATGTGTTTTAACTATCAAACTTTTAGGACTTAGTGTCACTGATGAGGAATGAATTTCCGAAATGTGCACATCTGGCACATCAAAATTTTAACTGGTATTTGTTTAATATATTTAAATCTTATTTAAATTGAATTATTTCAAATTAGTTTATTTCCCAAGAAACCACCTAAATATATATTTATTTTATAACATAAGAACCTAGTTTAAAGTACAAGACAAAATATCTTAGTAGGCAGTACTTTGTGCTGTCAGAAAATGTACCATTTAGCAAAATTTTAAGCCGTCTTAATTTTTGAAATTTATTTAACACTAAGGTTTGTTCCCTCATGCAAAGCATTCCTTAGCTGGATTTGGATATATATAATTTTGGAAGGTTAGATTCATTATTTTTTAACTGTTTGGCTTAAGTTATTGTCTATCAAACTTTTCGGTCTTAGTGTCACTGATGAGGAATGAATGTCCGAAATGTGCACATCTGGCACATCAAAATTTAAACTGGTATTTGTGTTATATTTTTAAAGTAAAAGCAAAATATCTCAGGGGCAGTACTTTGTGCTGTCAGAAAATGAACCACATAGCAATATTTTCAGCTCTCTAAATTTTTAAAATTTATTCAAAACTAAGGTTTGTTTCCTCATGCAAAGCAATCCCAAGCTGAATTTGGATTCTTTGATTTTGTAATCTTGGATTCATTAATTTTTAAAAGTTTGGCTAATCTTTTGGATCAATCAACATTTTCGGACCCAAGTGTTGAAGAAAATACCTTCGATATGTGCATATATGGCAAATCAAACATAACAAGGGTATTTTTGTATATATATTTATATATATATATATAAATATATATATATATATATATATATATATAGAGAGAGAGAGAGAGAGAGAGAGAGAGAGAGAGAGAGAGAGAGAGAGAGAGTTTAACTTAGGAAATGTAAAATTTTAAAAAACGTATCGTTTCAACCGATGCTGATTAAAGTCATATAAAAGATGTCTACGGATAATATATATGGAAATGACCCTTGCTATTTCATAATGATGACAAGTGTGTCCGTGAACAAAACAGGCAATAAGATTTTATTTTACTTATTTGTCACCGATAGGAAAATAAACCACGGGTAACTTGATATGTATTCCTGATTTAAGAAATAAAAGATTTATTGTTTCTAGTAACGAATTTTTATTTAAATGCAATCAAAAAGGCTTGGACATCTTGGCTACTACTACTTATAAATTCTTGAATGATAAAAGCATAGCCGTATTTTTGAGGACAAATATATGCTTCCTAGTAACTTGCTTTCATGACGAATGTTTAGTAACTCGAAAGTAAACAATAAACAATATTATGTTGCTGGGCCTTTATACAGGTAAAAAACAAAATCAGGAAAATCCCCTAATCTACGTAGAAATGGTGTAAATGTCTGTGGGTCGATTGCTCGTATAATATAGAAGACATCCTTTATAACTGAATTAATCTTTATTACAAAGAAGGAACACTTCTTTAGTCTTTTATTGTTTCAGTAAAACAAACAACATCGTGATGGTCGCTGCTATTGTAGTGTAAACGTGTTCTCCGTTCTCTTTTCGACATCCTAAAAATATTATAAATTCAAAGTAAATAATATATCAACAAATAAAAGAGTATGATAAAATTAAAGACTTTAAAAACATTTATATCGATAGTAAGTAAATTTAAAAATGAATCCTATACGTTTTACTTATACAACCTTCAATCTCAGAAGCCCTTTCTATTAAACACTAATCCAGGAGAGATTCAATGACAGACCGATCCAAAACTTGCGGGGGTTTTTATCATTCCATGTACGTAAATTATTTATATAATAATGAATTCTTAAAATGAAAATCAACGAAATTAAACAAAAACAACAAATACATGCTGTTTTTTTGATCATATTTTTGAAATATAATATTTGTTTTATATATTAAAATAATGCATCGCTGGACCACGCGTAATACGATACGCTGGATTGTTTGTTTATTTAAAAGAAAAAAGACATAACCATAATCACAATTAAAAAATCTCATAGCCATTAATCTTTGAGTGATATGGAGATATATTCTTTGATTGATATGGAGATATATACTTTGATTGATATGGAGATGGTTTTTTTTATTTATATGGAGACTGATGTATTTGTCGATTGCTATTCGATTGATATGGAGATGTAATTTTTAATTGATATGGAGATGTATTTTTCGATTGCTATTCGATTGATATGGAGATGTAATTTTTAATTGATATGTAGATGTAATTTTTAATTGATATGGAGATGTATTTGTCGATTGCTATTTGATTGATATTGAGATGTAATTTTTAATTGATATGGAGATGTATTTGTCGATTGCTATTCGATTGATATGGAGATGTAATTTTTAATTGATATGGAGATGTATTTGTCGATTGCTATTCGATGGATATGGAGATGTAATTTTTAATTGATATGGAGATGTATTCTTCGATTGCTTTTCGAATGATATGGAGATGTAATTTTTAATTGATAATGAGATGTATTCTCCGATTGCTATTCGAATGATATGGAGATGTAATTTTTAATTGATAATGAGATGCATTCTCCGATTGCTATTCGATTGATATGGAGATGTAATTTTTAATTGATAATGACATGTATTCTCCGATTGCTATTCGATTGATATGGAGATGTATTTTTTAATTGATAATAAGATGTTTTCTCCGATTGCTATTCGATTGATATGGAGATGTAATCTTTGATTAATATGGAGATGTATTCTTCGATTGATATGGAGATGTAACCCTCGGTTGATATGCAGATGTTTATCAACTTTCAAAATTGACATTTAATAGTTAGATGGTATTGCTAATATTATTTCCATGATTTTTAATTTATGTTCAATATTTATCAAACAGTAGACACATTAGAACAGTTTTGGTTATTATTATATTAAATTCATTCGTTTTAATCCTCTTTCACTTACACTGAACTACATATTATTAGGTGTGTAAATTGGACAGTTTTCCAAGTTTTTACTTTGTTCTGGGATTGTGATTTAGACATGGACTAGTATCTTTGTTTTTTATTAGTAGTAATATATATATTTGTTTACCATTTCCTGCGGCATCGGCACTCACAACTTGCAATCTGCCTAAAAAAGAGAAAAAAAGTGCTGTCTTAATTTCATAAGAATACTTAATTAACCTATATAGTTCACTATGCCCTTCACTGCTTGAACCGCAGTGTCACTGAAGTAAAATAAATCTCTCTTAGAAGTACACATATGGCATATCAAATCAAACAGGTATTTTTGTTAGCTATCTACCGCTTGAAGAGGTTCTTGTGTGAGAAAGGTTCTCATTTTACTTTCTGAAGATCAAATCCTTTCTTTTCGTACCTATTTATTTTTGTTATTACATCTCTAATTAACTGTAAAGACCATTTATACCTTATACATTCCCTTATATGGAATACAAAACAAACATGAGCTCGTCACGCATCTGCATATATTTTTAACCAAGGTATTGAATTAAATTTTGTCATTAAATTGGATAAAAATATACGGCTAACGATTATGACTAATGCGGCTTTGACTCTATTCAATATAGTTTGGGGAGGTTAGGCATGTGCGTGTACGCCTGACTTTTCCCCTGTTTTTCGTCCTAGATTGACCTCACGCGCTAAAGTGTACATCAGCATGATAGATAAAATATAGAAAAATATGAAAAATATAGACAGAAAAGTGTTATAGACTTTTGAAAGTTGAATATCTATAAATATTTATAATTCCAAGATTTTAAGATTGTTTACGACTTTATTACTAGATAAAGAGAAAATATAAGAAATCGGGTAATCATTCTCATACATTAGAATAAATTAAACAAAAAATAATCCGATGATTTATTCTTCTTATGCAATGTGAAATTTATACTTGCCCCTAACATTGCTATCGAAAATAGCATTCAGAGTTTGCAATAGACATTAATGAACTTATTTTAAAACGTGGAAAAAATCAATGCCAAAGAGAAAGTCAGCGGACCACTGTTGATTATTATTAAACTTGGTTACACAAAGATTGTCACTGATGACTCATTTCGTAATTGGTTATTACAAGTGATAACAGTTAAATAATTTTTTTACCTTGGCAAGTCAGAGGTTTCTATCTGTACAACTAATATCATGTCTTTATTAGTCTATCAATTTCAATTTTAGGCAATAAATTATACAAAGATAAATAATATATTGATCGAGTATACAAACAAACTCGTTGACCTATGGTTCTTAATAATTTGTTTCTAATCATAGCGCCTTTTATCGCTATATCCTGCTTTTAAATCGGGTTGAACTGTGCATAAAAGTTTGCAAGTTAACTAATCCGATCCGTGGTTAATTTCGGGTACGGTATTTGTTTTAACCCAGAACAGGTTTCCTCCAAGAAATGACAAAACCTTGACCGGTGCATCATCACAATTGCTCTTCGTTTAAGTCCAAATCAATCCATTTTCATGCTAATAGCTGTAGTGTTTGATTTTTATTTTTTTTTTTTTTAACTTTTTTATTATCCGAAAACAGAAACGAGTGTTTGGTAAATTGTGATGTTCATAAAACCAAATTAATAATGGTGCATTATAAAAGCAATACAATCTATACACCATTAACAGCTTTTGGGAATAACTCGTTTCGTAACAGGTAAGATTTTATGTTAAAGTTTCGACCATCAATGTTTTTCGGAATAAGTGGTGGTAATAGAGAATAAAAGATTTTTAAATGCCAACTTTAAGTTCGAGTCGACGTAAATATGCCCGACTCTTCACGTCTTCGGTTTTTTCGCGCAAAATATTTTTATTAAATGATTCTTACCTTTTGAGAACCTCTTCTCAATGGGTAATGTGTGAATAATAAATATCTGTTCGTAATATCCTAGTTGACATTTAAACATCATTTCCGGTTCACTTAATCGTGTTGTATACTTCAAAGTCTGGTTTCTATGGTATCGACAAAGGTCGTTCAACGGGAGAGTAAGAGATGCTTAGAATAAAAAAAATTGTTATGTTTTTATTTACTAGGTATCTTTCAGAATTACTTGCAATAAATAAGTCTTACGTGTTTGATAATGATGAACAGGACATGTTAATTTTTTTACTTGTCTTTACATTTTCCTTACACAGTCACACAGTGTAAGTGTGGGTATCTTTGTTATTGCTTAAATATATTAAAGCCATCGTCATAATATTTTCGATAAGTATGATATGGCTGTATCCAAAATAAGCTGGAATTATTTGACGTTTCTTAGATCCATGTTTCTTTTATTCTATATTTGATTTCACACGTACTGAATGTAGCTTGCTAGACAGGAGGTGCTTACACAATCATACCCTTTTGAGGTATCCGGCCTTTTTAACTTGATTGAAGTTCAGGTGTTTAATTTATCTGCCAGTTTTAAACTATTTTATAGTATTATAGAAAGTGTGATTTGTAGATGAACCTGTATGTTTGTAATTGCTTTAAACTTTGCTTTTGGGACTGATACTTGAACATCAACCGGTATATTTGTACTTGTTTTCAAACGTTTGTTCACAAAACAACCCAATGAGACGTGTATTATTTTATTTAACAATGCATTAAGATAAAATGAAGATTTTGTGAAATATTTTACAGTAACTGACGGTATCAACTATTTACCATTTTTTCGGTTAGGAAAAACTTCTTAAACTGGACAATTTAGTTTTACGTGATCTTCTTTCAAGGAAGTGAAGACGGGTTCTTCAGAAGGGTTAGCTCCTTTTGTCTAACAAGCTACATTCGTCACATGTAAAGTCAAAGATAAGAAAGAAAGGAACAAGAAATTATGGTAAGCTAAATATATCCAGTATAAATGTGGGTACAGTGACTCCATACGTATCAACAATATTGTGATGACGGCCATAAAACTATTTAAGGGTCTGAATTAGCCTAGTCTTGCAATATCCTTCAGTCAAAATCTTAATCGGTCAAAAATGTTAATTATAATAATGGAGATGGTTTAAGATAAGTTGAGCTTTTTTTCCGCACAATTCTAACAACTAACAGCAAATATGCCTTACATTGTATCATTATGTTTTATTTACTGAATAAACATATGTTTTAAATAATCATTATTTTCTGTTTTACTTTTGAAATTTAAGTTAAGTTAAAAGATAGTATCTTAAATTATATAATTTATAGCGATTTATACACAATGAATATCTTATCTGAGTCATGAACAACACAAGGTTTGGGTGATTATCACGTGATTAAGTTTACTTTCATTTATGTTTGATTTGTTTAAAATAGCAAAAACACCGAGAAAAAGAATTATGTAACATTTTCTGGTTAGCACCTTTTACTTATATAAGTAATGCCATGATTTTACCGTGCACTAGTTTTTTGTAAAAAAGGGAGCGAATACTATGTCAACAGGTTACATTACAAGGAAATGTTTTATTTATTTATTTATTTTTTCTATGGGGGGTTATTTTGAAAATCACACACACACACACACACACACACACACACTATAAATAAATAAATATATATATATATATATATATATATATATATATATATATATATATATATTTCTTGAGGAAAAACCAATGTGATGGTTGATGACCTTCCAACAGTACTATAATGACACCACTAGATATTAACTGTATAGGCCGTTAAGTCGGAAATTAAATTATCTGCTGTACCAATACGAATTTTTAAAAATTTTTATTACGAATATTATTTTATTTATTTACTTGTTTATTTAAATAATTTATTTATTCATTTATTTAATTTTCTTTGCTACTAACTTATTTGGCTGTTTTTTATTAACATTATCATGGACAAATTGTTTTTGTACCTTTATCATCTCATATTTGATTGAAGATATTTATCATGTGAGTCATGATCATGTTTTCATAGCACAAAATGCAGTTCATCACATGACTAATGCTTTCTCCCTCGACTTTGGTATGACTTTATTGTTATAATATGATTTTCAAGCCAGTATGTTAATGTTGGTGCACAGACATTTTCAAGAGATAAGGCTCTGACAAAAGCTTTATTATCTAAAACCACAGCAAATAATATAAATCAAATGATTTAAAATCTCATCTTAATGGTTGTAAGTCGTCGTAAAATTAAATACATCTGACGTCATTGTTTTGAAAAATGGGGAAAATATTCATAAAGATATTCATGAAGGCAAATTTTTAATTATTTATTTATTTATTTATATATTTATTTATTTATTATTTATTTACTTTTTTATATTTTTAATTAATTGCTTAAAAAATCAAGTTATTATGAACAATAAGTGTAAATGACCTACCTTCACCGACAACTAGATTGGTCTCCCTTTGATAAGTTTTGGAATCCGGATTGTATCTAAGCCAGTACAATGGAGCTGCTGGTTTTCCAACTGATCCTTCACAGTTTAATGTTAATTCTTTTCCAGGAATTTCCTCTATCTCGTTATTTTCAACACGATTTGATTGTAATGTTATTTTCGGTTCCCCATGTATTGCTGTAAGTAGCATACCAATACAAAAGTTAACAACATACATTTACTTAAAATCTGCGAACAGTGGTGATGTCTAAGTTCCAATCAAGATTCTTAAAAATGCATTTATTTTTGCGATGCTGAGGAAACTCGCGTGCCCGGGGAAAACCACCGATCTTTGACAAGTTAACAAATTTTCCATCATTAACATGTTAATTTGTAAAAGCGGAATTGAGTTATTGTGTTTGAAGTCCTAGTTAAGGTTCTTTCACATATCGAGACGCTCAGTTCTGGGATTGTAGAGGAAACCCAAGTACCCAAAGAAAATTATCCTTCGACAATTCACACTAGAATTTCGAATTAGAACCTTGAAAGGGTTGGAGGTATTGTGATCCGTAAACGTGCAAACAATAACAATAGCCAATAAAATTCATTAATTTAGTAGCTTACCGTCTTTTGTCTGATAAGAAATGTTCAACCAGTCGGTCACTATAGAATCATTAATGTAAGCAAGTAATCTCTATTATAAGTGACCAAGCCATGTCAGGTACAGGTCAAAATAATTATATAAACCAACAAATCATAAAAATAATCGACAATAGCCACCATGAAAGCTTCAATGTACGCATGTTTATTTCATACCATGTGACAACCAAGTCATCTCAAGTACAATTTAAAATTATTATTTAAAAAATCAACAAAACTTGAACAGCATTATTAAGTTGGATGTCATTCTAAAAACTTTAATATTTTACAACCACGTGGCCAAAATATGTTGTTACATTTTCAAACTTTATGCAAGAAGTGTTAAGAAAAATGAATAATTTACATTGAATAATTCACATTTGATTAATTTTTAAAAAAGCCGTGTCATCAAACAGTTTCTTTACATCTAAATAAAATAATGTTTTCTGTGGAGTTTTTAGGAACTATTTGTCAAACCATATTGATTTAATTGCGCCCCCCCCCTCCATAAAAAAGATATTTATTTTAAGCAGTGATGATTCAAACGTGACTCAATGTTGTATATTTATTTAAGTTGTCATCTTCCATTTTCACAATGACGGCAAGATTTTTTGTTTTTTTCCGTTCATGAAAGGGTTTAAGTTCACTGAAATGGTTGATTAGTTGATAATATAAAACAAGATTCTTTGAACCTGACCTTTTGGTGATCTAACCTGAACTCGACGTTCGGAATCGTTAAATAAGACAAGCCACCTCAGGTGTTAAATTCTCAGCTAGGGCCTTATAAACATAACTGTAAATCATTCATTTAATTCTCTAAAATTATTCTTACTTACAATAAACCAGCATTTCCTCTGACGTCTTATATTTCCGGAAAGTTCCATTCCTATCATATCCTTCTATTACACACTGGTATCTAGCCTCGTCTCCACATTTCACGTAATCAAAATCAAGTCGCAAAAACGCTTGATCTGCATCGTTTACACTTCCGTTTAAATGAATCCTCTCCGCTTCATTTCTATACATGCTCCCCCATTCAAATTCATCTCCAGCAAGAAGTGATACCACTGGTTTATAGTTCTTTGTTATTGATATCCACTCGATAGTTTCGATGTCAATTTCACCAGATGCGCATATCATATAACACGGGTTCTCTTGGTCAAGGTACGATATTTTGCTTGGATAGATCCCAAAGTCAACTTCTGTTTTGAAAAGAAAGCAAAATAAACTTTTGCAAAATAATAAATAAGAAATAAGTAAATAAATAAATAAGAAAAATTTTTAATTCAAGAAATAAATAATAGCTGGTGAGAAACTGGGTATAGAAGGTAAAGTAATCTTTTCTCGATGCAAAAACATAAAACCATACTTGGAAACGTTCTACAAGCCAACACGGAACAATATGAACAGCCAAACTGGTTCGAAACACTCTATAAGCCAACACGGAACAATATGAACAACTTACCTGGTTGGAAACACTCTATTAGCCAACACGGAACAATATAAACAGCCAAACTGGTTGGAAACACTCTATAAGCCAACACGGAACAATATGAACAACTTACCTGGTTGAAAACACTCTATAAGCCAACACGGAACAATATTAACAGCTTACCTGGTTGAAAACACTCTATAAGCCAACACGGAACAATATGAACAGCTAACCTTGTTGGAAACACTCTATTCGCCAACGCGAAACAATATGAACAGCCAAACTGGTTGAAAACACTCTATAAGCCAATACGGAACAATATTAACAGCCAAACTGGACAAAATATTTGAAATAAAGTTTGGTTAAGTAGTTTCAGGTCAAGTGAAGATGTTTCCACTTATATCGAGACAGTTCATGTATGGTGCTCCACCAGATTCCGAAGCAGAAAGAAAGTGTTACATGCCGTATGGCTTTAGGAAGAGAAAAATTGTTTCACAAAGTTGCCAAGTGGAAGAACAGTTTTTAAATTCCAAATGCTTTCAGTATAAAAAGACTGTAACCATCAAGTTTCCAATTCGGAAGGAAGTATTGCTTGGGAAAAAATCATCAACTTCCGGCAAATTAACTGACATACTATATGATCCAACAAAGTGGGACATGATTCTAGGCGTGTGCTTTCCACTAAATAGCGGACCAGTATCCCTCAGCATACTAGGACCCAAGATAATAAAGTCCCCCGGTATCCCTGGACATATTGAGACCCAAAATAATAAAGTCCCCCGGTATCCCTCAACATACTGGAACCCAAGATAATATAGTCCCACAGTATCCGTCAACATACTGGAACCGAAGATAACAAAGTACCACGGTATCCCTAAACATACTGGGACAGAAGATAACAAAGTACCACGGTATCCCTCAACATACTGGGACAGAAGATAACAAAGTACCACGGTACCCCTCAACATACTGGGACCCAAGATAATAAAGTCCCCCTGTATCCCTCAGCATACTTGAACCGAAGATAACAAATTACCACGGTATCCCTCAACATACTGGGACCCAAGATAATAAAGTATCACGGTATCCTTCAACTTACTGGGACCCAAGATAATAAAGTCCCCCGGAATCCCTTTACAGACTGGGACCCAAGATAACAAATCCCCCGGTATCCCTCAACATACTTGGGCCGAAGATAACAAAGTACCTTGGTATCCCTCAACATACTGGGACCCAAGATAATAAAGTACCACATTATCCCTCAACATACTGGGATCCAAAAAAATAAATTGCCCGGGTATCCCTCAATAACTGGTATCCAAGATTGTATAGTTCCACGGTATCCCTCAACATACTGGGAGCCAAAAAAGGAGTCCCCCGGTATCCCTCAACATCGAAGACCCAAGATAATAAAGTCCCCTGGTATCCCTCTACATACTGGGACCCAAAATAATATAGTCCCTCGAATTTAAAATGAGGTTTAAAGTGATAATAAAGTAAATGAGAAAAGTTTTAAAACACGGGTCGTCACGAAAATAACGATGACGATTTTTTACAAAGTGTTTTTTTTACACAGGTGACAAGAACTATAGTTTAAGCTGTATTATAAAGGACAAAAAATAAAGTGTAGGGTTAATGATGAACCATCCTACTTCCCTAATATGCCTTAACTTTAAAATGATTTTTAAGTTGTATCTTATGTTTATTCAAATATTTGTAAAACAAGAAGCAGGAAAAACTTAAATAAAAAATACCAAAATATTGATTTCTTCGACAGGGCTTGGCTTTGATAATACAAAACATGTGAATTCGTGAACAATTACACGTAATTTTATTGGTTAAGAAATTGCATAATTTGATAATTATGGTAATATTGTCAATTTCATTGCAATTTTTTTTAAATCATAAGCACCCAAAAACTTTTGAAATGGTTCTCTTTAAATACCTTTCTTACTTTTAAGTAGTTTTAATTTACTAGAATTCGATTCATTTTATTTTAAGGAACTTTGTCTATTGTAAAGTAAATTTTTTTGAGTCTAATTGTTGTTTTTGTTAAAGCAGTACAAAAGTGATGAGGCACAACATTGAATCCTGTGTTCGTCTAAAGTTGTTATTTCGACAATGTCACTGAATACAATTTTAACATTTAATCTAGAGTCCTGCCAAAGAAGACGGCAAATTATCCAATACACTAAAATGTCATTTTCAAATTTAATCCAGTTACTGTCAAGAATTGTGTGTTGAATAACAACCCTGAATATCACTATAGCACTGCAGGCAACGTGCGGCGAAAGTTCTAAGCTAAACCATTCCACTATTTATTCTAAGATTTGCATAGAAAACTTGAGCCACACCAATTAATATTTTTTCATTATAAATCTAGTGTCAGTCAAAAGTAGGTTGTAGGTATAAAACCATGTTACTGAATACAATTTCATTCACCTAAAGATGCAAGTTAAACCATAAATCTGCACATATCTATTTAACATTAAAATGTCATGCCAATAAAACGTTCAAAGGCATTTCTGGTAGTTTTGATATACGGAGTAATTATTTGATTAAAATACATCTTTTACTGCATTTTGTTTTGGTCAGGTGATGTTTAACCGGAAGTATTCTTAGAAATAATATATTTGCCGGTTTTATAGAAAATATCCCCCCTCTCTCTCTCTCTCTCTCTCTCTCTCTCTCTCTCTCTCTCTCTCTCCTCTCTCTCTCTCTCTCTGTGTGTTTGTATGTATGTGTGTGTGTGTGAGAGAAAGAGAGAGAGAGAGAATTTTATTTGTGTTGAAAATAACTTACCTTTCGATGCAAAAACCACTGATCCCAAACAACTCGTATAAAATACCAATAAAAACAACATCATTTTTACTTTCTTACCACTGTGTTTTAACCATTGTTTATATTTGCGTAATTACAAATACGGGTATATATATACCTAATGTAGGTAGATCGGTCAAAGGTCAAACTCGAAACACCGATAAGATGCGAGGCATTCCTCGGTAACGCCGTTGCTAAGTGTTGCTAGTGAAGGACTGGTTTCTAATGATTCAACTCTCAAATATTTAAAGCGAGTAATATGACTGTAATTTTAATCTCTTGCCTTTAAATCTAGATACGAAAAAATGTTTCACGAGTGTCATATTTTCACTTCAAAGTTCTTAAATAAATAAATAATGATCATTAAAAGATATCTTAAAATCATCTTTAAAAAAATAAACAATTAATCGACATTTCAAGAACATAACAATTTGGTTTGCTGCACATTATATCTTCGTAGAAACGCTTGCGTCGCACTTTCATTCTGGTTCTATAAGAGATTATCTCTTGTTCCGTAATCCTCATTATTTTTTTTTATTATTATACATTAAATAAAGAAAATTCATTTATGTTATAAAGATTTTGTGATCAAGCCCAATTAAGAATTTAGCTGTAGCTGTTAGTATCATTAAATTTTCGACTACTTATTAAAAAAGATAAAAAAAGGAGATTATTCTTACATTCAGTGGGATTTTATACTTCCGGTTCATTCGTGGCGAAAAGTTCAAATTGTCGCAGAGAGTCTCAAAATAAAGAGAATAAAATCCTCTAGGCTCGAATTTCGTTCAGGGAGATACGCGTATGATAAAGTTTGTTGGCTAGCTTGCCGAAGGTCAAATATTTTCTCCGGGAACTGTTTCCTGCGCTGTCCAACAACTTACTGCCTCGATGTAAATGAAAGATTCTTGACTGGGTAAAAAACACCGTTACTTAACTCAACTCTGGTAATTCCGCCAGAAACCAATCTTGGCGAGTTATAGTGTCAGTTTATAAATTTGCTTTTCAATGGTAGGTATTTTCCAAGGTTCTGTATCAATTTCGAAGAGGGTATAGGCATGCGTCGACTTGAACAAGTGACACTACAAAAATAGAAGAACGTATAGGCATGAGTCGACTTAAACAAGTAACACTACAAGTTGGAAAAGCATTTAGGCATAAGTCGACTTGATCAAGTAACAGTACAAAGTTCGAAGAGCGTAAAGGCATGAGTCGACTTAAACCTATAACACCACCAAGTTGAAAGAGCGTTAGTTCTGAAGTCGACTTGAACAAGTAACACTACCAAGTTCGAAGAGCGTTTAGGCATAAGTCGACATGAACAGGTTACATTACTAAATGAGCGAAGAACGAGTCGACTTGAACCAGCAACCACCTAGTTCGAGGAGACTATAGGTTAGGGACAAGCTTTTACAAGACATGAAAAATGCAAATACTGTTAACTACTATCATTTTAAAAAGACAGAAGATAATTTTTCTGCGTGCACGCTCGTGTGTGTGTGTGTGTGTGTGTGTGTGTGTGTGTGTGTGTGTGCGCACAACAAATCTTCTTATCACTAGATGTTACGTTTGCGTTCCATCCCCGGTCTTGTGTAATGGTTTCAACTATATACTTTATAAGGGATTTCATCTTCACTATTTTTACAGAAAAATAATTATAAAGCACTCTTTTATGTTGTATGCGCAATTAATTATATGCAATGAAATTATGACCTGCTGCCGACTACTAACTAAAATACCGTTTAATTTCATGATAAAAAGTCTTGTATCGTAATGATTCAGATAAAATATTTCGTATCTAAACGAAAACAACCAGCAAGTTACACAGTGGAGCACCAGGTACTTCAACAGTGACAACTGTAAAGAAATTCGAGAGAACAAATAGTTTCAAAGCAGATAGCAGAATAAAACAATTAATTGTATCGTATGAAACATATCATCATCATCACCGTCATCATCATCGTCGTCGTCGTTATTATTATTATTATTGTAGTAGTAGTAGTAGTAGTAGAAATAGTAGTACGGGTACTTACAATTTAATCGACGATAAAAGTTGTAGGGTGAAGCTTTATTATGTAAAAAAAAGTTTAGAGGTTAGTAAAAGTACATCAGTCATACATTAAATTGACGTCTTACCTGTGTCTACCTGGAGACGTAATTACGATTATTAATGACTTAGATTATTACATAATCGTAGTCGAAATTACAACATCTATTGATGATTTGTGGCGTTATCAATATTTCAGATGTTTATGTAAAAATTTTTATGTTTTATTTTCGCTTCATTCGTTCGTGAAATTATAGACCAAATAACGTAACTCTACCAAAAATAATTGAAAATACAAATACATATTTTTTTTGTGCAATAGAAAAAGATATTTGGTGCTGAAAACATGAAAATTTGTCAATGTTTCCAAAAAACGCGAAATGATAAACTCAAATAAGAAAAGCACCTCCATTAGAAAACAGCCAACGGTTTATTAATACGCATTTATGATTTTTTTTTTTTTTAAAAAAAAAAATTGTCAAATGGCGCGGTTTAAATACAATAAAAGGAACTCTATGTTTTACTTATTTTACAGTCAGTGGTTCATCGCTTCTCACATGATATTAGGTCAAAATTTTGCCCAGTGGTGTGAATTAGATACAATGTATAAACCATATAATTAACTTTTTTTTTACAATCAGTGTTTCACTTTTTTCAGATTTAAGGATGGTGATGTAACCAGAGAAAACCACTGACCCTCGGCAAACACACTGACAAACCTTCTCAATTATGAGTCAGGTTAAAATGATAAAAATGTCCTTGGTTATTATATAACTAGGATTGTAGTGTATCCTCAAGCTATAATCCCACTTATTTAATAACCAGTGACATATATTTATTATTTTAGCAATTCATTACTTGACCTAGATAGATCCAGGGATGTTGTATCCGGTTTCTCTGTTTTCATTCACCATCCAAGAACTGACCACATCGTGAAATAATCCTTGACTTTGGATTAAAACACCATTAATCCACTCCATATTTTACACATCTGTATGTTTACATAATGGAAATTTCTAAGTTTACTTGACGAAGATCAGTGGTTTTCTCCACGTATTCTGGTTTCCTCCGTCATCTCAGGGCTGACTGCATTGTGAAAAAAATAAAATTTGATTTGGACTTTAAACATCATTACTTCACACAATTTTTTACAAATCAACATATTTATTATTTGTTATTTTCCACAAATTAAACCATTACAGAACTAACTACATCGTAAAAGAATCTTGACTGGGGATTACGAAAGCATTTCCCCACTCCATTTTTACAAATCTTCTTTGGGAACTCCGTTTTCCTCCACTACAACTTTAAGTTTAATAAATCTTGACAGTGACGTCATTCACCATAACTCCGTCCCAAGTTATAGGGCTTTACAGATAATGGTTCCAAAACCCCAGTCACACAAATTTCCAGTTGTAAATGATGATAGTTTATAACAAATATTGACATATAATATTTTCCCGCTTGAATTGGGTTTTGATGTAGTGTACTTAGATGAAATTCGGGTTATCCAAAATCATAAAATTAAATATGTGTGGTTTCATGCATGAACAACCACATAGCATAAATCCAATTCCTCCAACTGGAAAAGTCCAGCGTTTTATTGTGTTACATCCTTTGGGTGAATAGCATGGTTTAATTTTCCTGATTGTGATTTGATTTCCAAGGCAAAAACAGCGGATGGAGATAATCATTTGGGATTGAACGGAGATTGCTATCTGAGCTGGTTTGAACATCAGCTTTTGCCTGCTTTAAGGACTTTATACATTACAAATATAAATCGTCCGTCACCAACGGGTATCTCTCAATAAGTTTTCCTTCTGTCGGCAGCCGACATTTTAGTTGTCAATGTAAACATTTCTCCGTAGTAACGACGCTTGATGCATAAACTCTTTGACGTTTAAAACGTTTGATTGATGCAGACTGATATGAGTTCGACCTACCAATTTTTTGTTTCATCTGCGCATGAGATTCTAAAATGTTATCCTGGAGCATGTGAATTACTGCTTTAAAATGTGACATTGATTTTTTCAACTGGCTGTCATCCAATCAGATTATTGGAAATTTACATAAGGTGTGAATAAAACACCATTACTCCACTCCACTTTTACAAATAGACATATTTATTTTTCCGTTTTCTTGCCCAAATAAATGTTTTCCTTCGGGGTGTTCCGTTTTCCTCTATCATTCTAGAAATGACTGCATCGTTAAAAAATCTTGACATTTGGTTCAAAATATCATTACACCACTTAACACCTGGCAAAATCAATGGGGTCTGTTTTCGAATTTAAAAGATTGAGTTCTCAGTTCTCTAAAACCCTATCTCATATCACATGTTGGTTTAAAGAAATAAGCATGGAAAATAATCAAACATACAAAAGGTTTGTTTAAGACAATCAAAATTTTTTTTTTTTTTTCGTTGCTGATCAACTTCCGATGTTCCGGTACATGTATTTTTTTTCGTTGTTGATCAACTTCCGATGTTCCATAACATTTTTCCGTTGATGATCAATTTCCGATTTTCCCGTTCATTTTTTCGTAGGTGATCAACTTTCGATGTTTCGGTTCTTTTTTTAATCGTTGGTAAACAAATTCCGACGTTCCAGTAGGTTATTCTTTACAAATCTCAAGTCTAGGTTACATGTACAGGCCTTTTTAGCTCAATGCCTCAAAAACATCTTCCCTTGTAGAAAAAAATATCCAAAGGCAATGTTTCTTAAAGGAGACAGTTTACCAAGACCTCACATATATGTGAATTAGGAATATATTTGTACAAACAGGGGATTGCAACGAATGATAAGTATTTATGCTAAACTGTAGAATGTATATGGATCAATATAAAAAGAAAAAATGCAGCTATTCTCTGCCTCTGACCCCAGTTTTCAGTTATTAACTAAACTGAATGAACACTCAACTAAAATAAGGGAATATTTCAATGTCACTTTTAAGACATTACACAGTTAAAATTGAATATCTAATGTTTTATTTAAATTGTTTAGTGTAAGGTTGTTAACAAAACAAAATATTGTTTTATAAAACTTAAAATTGATAAAATTTTCACGAAAGAAAAATGAGAATTTTATTTGACTGTAAGATTTTGAAATTGTGACCCGCTGTTTCTACTAAAACATATCAGCCTAAGTTAAAGATTCACAGATAAAATTTTCTACACCTGGACAGTACCCTGCATACATAAACCCGGTCCTGTACATCTTACCACACTCATTTCCGGATGTATAACTCACAGACGGTTCAAAAATGTTATCATACCACTTAAATTGTCCAGAAATCGGATCATATTCCAATCCAAGCCAAAAATTTGAACTCGGTGAAATATCAGCATCTAAAAATGATAAGGAAAAATTTTTAAAAATTTTAAATTGTTTAAGACGATGTTTTGCAATTGAAATAAAACATACCAAGCAACAGCCAACGTAACTAAACACGATAAAATAGAAGAAAATGTTTGTTATTTTATTTCACTTAAATTTCCCAAATTCTGATTGGTCAAAGGAAGGGACTTAATTTTGTTTTTATTTTACCAATTGTTATAACTGAAGTGGTAATATTTATGAAGCATGCCCCTCCTTAACGACGGGAATAATGGTAATATTGCCGACGTGTGTTAATAAAAATGACGTGCGTCCGTAATTTATCAAGTTCCGTTCTTTTCAATTTCGACATTTAGTATTTCCGGAAACCGTACTACAGACGAAATTGTAAACAAACAGCTATTAAACTATGCCGTTGGTCAATATTTATTACTGCTGAAATAAGTACCGGGTTACAGTGCTGAAACTGAAAAGACATGAAATATAAAAACGCAAATGCCACCTTTGGTTTTGGTTGTTATTATATCAATATAACATTCATAAGAGGGTGATATTGCATATTTTCACCCTGAAGAACCATTGTCAACCGAGGCGAGGGTGAAAATATGCAATATTACCCTCTGATGAATGTAATATTTATTTTATTATGCCAAATGTCTTTCTCCAGATATTCTCTTAAACTAGGATTCCCTGTTACTTAAAAAAAAATATTACTGTACCAATCCATACACTGCAGCTGACTTCTCCTGGCTGCTATATCAGAAAATTTAATAAAATACATGTACAAAGTTTAAAACTGCGATAAAAAAGTTTAAAAAGTTTAAAAAGTTTAAAGGTTTTAAACTGTCTTCGTTGACAGAAGCAAATCTCAGGCTGACCATTCAGGTTGTCGTCTGTCGTCTGATGACAGGTAGTCTTGATCGAGGAAACGCTTGCATATGAATAAAAAGTAAATTATTAAAAGATCATAGCCATCAAACTTTTAGCTGCTTGTGATCGAAATACGTTCGGTTGGGTGATTTAGGATTCCTTTTGCGCATGTGATATTTTTTGTAATATTACCCGTTACCATCACTCCTCAACTAATGTTACCCTGAAGCACGCGCGCCATTCTTTATTCTTATTTTATTTTCAAACAGTTATCCAATCAAATTACTTGAAAATTACATGAGGCATAATAAAGTGAATTATTCAACTCTGGGAATTTTTTTCCATCTGGGGATAAACCACTATAACACTCAGAATCAAAGGCAGTGTGTTTATGGTGTTAAACGTCGTAACTGCGATTTGTCAGCTATTTGCGACGAGAAAAAGGTAATTAATCACATTTGATAAATCTAAAAAAAAAGTCCGTGTATACATGTGATGTGCAAGTGTGTATTATGGACTGCATTGTAATAGCGCGCACTAGGGCGACTGTTTTGGTAAGGTGTGTCGCAGACAGGCATACCACTCCGCCAGTCTGTTATCTTGGCAATTGGTGAACCAGTCGATACTCTGTCCTTTTAATGATCAGCGCCAGGTGAGAAAGCAATATCTAAAATTTTAAAATCTGATGTACATTGTATGATCCAGTCGGATTTCGAATCCACGACCTTTCATTCTCGAGGCGGACGTTCTTCCACTGAACCACCATGGTGGTCTGATAAACTGATTGTATTCCTATCAATGTGTCTCATATTATACTCACAAACGCAGGAGATGTAGCTTCGAATTAGTTTAGACACTCCACTGACGCTCAACACAATTAGTCTCGAGTTTTCTGACTGACAATAAGCTTTTGCGTTCGGATGCGTTTTTATGTTAGTTGTGTAAACTTTAAAGCATGGACTGATGTCTGTAGCTGTATCAATCTTGATATAACTTAATTTTCCGCAAACTGTTCAATAACGAAAATATACCAAGGTAAAATTGCTGTTAATTGAATTAAAATTAAACTTTATTTCTTTTACAACGATTTAGAAACAGTTGTGCAAATTAAATTCATCTAGCTCGTTGGCCCGAATTGTAGCGCGAGTGAGGTCTTATTGTTGGAGGAAAACCGGAGAACCCGGAGAAAAATCCACGTGACCTCATACCTTATCACATACGACGCTGGGAATCGAACCCCGGTCGCATTGGTGATAGGCGGAAGCGCTAACCACTGCGCCACTTGAACACCCCGTTGTTACAGAATCAGAAAGTGATATATTAACGCTATGATAAAAATCGATGAAATTGGGTTATTGTCAGAAAAACATATTTTTGGAGTTTTTTCAAATCTTGCCAAAAATATAAAAAATGGACAAAAACTTTTTATTACATAAAAACACTCTTTGAGCTTTTAAAAAAGAACTTAGCTTTAGTAGAATTATGTTTATGAACATTTTGCAGAAGTAACATACCTGACGTGGTATATGGACATTTTGTTGTTACAGGAATAGGAACTTCTGAAAAAATAAAAATAATAAAAACTTAAATTTACAGCCTTGAGTAAACAAAATAGAAACAGATAAGTTAAAGGCATATCGATTTTATTTATTTATTTATTTATTTATTTATTTATTTTATGTCGCTTCAAAATTCAATTTTGCTCATTTGACAGTACGCTCGTGTGAGCGGTTTTTTTTTATAGACCAAAATCAAAAGTTTTATAACCACTTAACGCAATATCGTGCTGAAGTGTTTTATGACTATTTTTTTTTTTTTTTTTTTTTTATTATGATTATTATTATTATTATTACAAGTAGTAGTAGTAGTAGAAGTAGTTCGTATTTTTATTATTGAGTTGAGTTGAGTAATGGTGTTTGATGTCCCAGTCAAGAATATTTCACATATATTGAGACGACGCCAGCTTTAGGCGAAAGTCGGTCGGGTTCGAACCAACAACCTCCCATTTACGGAGCGAGCATTCTACCAACTGAGCTACCGCAGTAGTCTGTATTATATTATATTATATTATATTATATTATATTATATTATATTATATTATATTATATTATATTATATTATATTATATTATATATTATTATTATTATCATTATTATTATTATTATTATTGTTTTTGTTGTTGTTGTTGTTGTTGTTTTATCTTGTTATCGGTTGCGTAGAGTGTCCCTAAAACATACTATCAGTCGTAAATTTCAAAATGTCTTTCTTGACATCCCGTTGTTGTGCAAGATAAAAGGAAAAGACAAAAGAAACTAATTATATATTTACCTGTAGTAACCGGTATCTCTACAACCTTTTCGTATACATAAGTATTTCCCGAGTATACGAAGTTTTTTTCGTCTGTAATCGCCTGAAACACTTTACATTTACCGGTGATTTTATTAAAGAAGATAATGCTACAACCAGGTGTTTGGCTACAAATTGATGAACACTGAATCGCAGAAGGACTGATTGTATCAATAATCGGAGTTTCTTGGTACGTCTTATTCTGGTAATCGGGTTTAAGTGAATAATAATCTGATTCGTAACCATGGAAACACTTAAAAATCATACAGAAATAAAAAACACATAGCAACTTCTCCTTCATGTCGATGTTTTCCTGGCAGAGAAAAATTTGTTTTAAGCGCAAGAAGATATCCACTAGTTTTATATTGTAAAAATATCTAAATCAAACAACTCCATCAACTAAATAATTAATAAAGTTAATTTCTGACTTAAAATTTTGTGAAGAAATCAATTAACTTTTTATTAAAATAGTAATAGATCTTAAAAACGCTTAAATACGGCAGAACAATTAAACTTGTCGAAATATTTAATAATTAATTCAGCTCTTGCGTGTCGAAATAAATTTTAACGGGCTTGTTCGACAATTTGAAAAGAACATTGATAAAAATAGTTACATAATCAAACAATAGTATTATTCTGCTGTATTTTTACTTTCACGATTTTCTAAACATTTCTATGAAAACTATGCTTTTTATCTATCACCCTATCGACTCAAAATAAAATACAATTATTCCTTATAATTAAATTCAAAAATAAAAACAATATTCATAACATCAACTTTATCTTTTAATACAACTTTGCACATGAAAGTACAGAATCGCGCAATAATCTCAATGCCATGCAGCTGGATGCCTATGACAACCGCCGGTACTTTTGCAAGCTACTTTCAACGCCATTCCTAAAAATCGTTCGGTGTGCATGTGTGTAGTACGTTCATGTATCACTTGCATGTATTTAAATTATTTCTAAACGGAGCTTGCAAACATGCAAACACAACGAAGTGGTACAATTCACACTGATTTCGTGCGACGGCACTTTAAAATATAAATGACACTGGCTTCCAGCTAATGCAAGTATCTGTACAAAAATGAGCCATCCGAGTTCGAAGCAAACTGTTAAAATTTGGTAACAAAGTTTTCAGTGAATAACACGTTTTTATCACTATCAACAATTCATCAACTTACAGGTGGTTCCAGTTGGTAGCCAACCGTTGATCACACCCAAATTCTCTAATGACGCCCAATCATGTGTGTGGTGCTTTTTTCCTGAGTTTTATATGTTTTCCCCAACATTTTGTATTTGAAAATGACGCCTACAGTCATCAGTGTCTGGGACACTTTGTCGTGATTTCACTACTCTTTACATTTTTTATCTAGGAAGTGTCAAAATGATACAAACGTTACTGACGCCATCTACAGTTTTTTGTGTAATATGACTTAAGAAAAGCACATTTCGATCAATTTAGAGTAAAAGTTCTTATAATGACTAAATCTATTGCCACAGCCATCTAAAAATTATATGAGACAAGTCACTTCCTTTATATTCTGTTCATATGCAAAGTTTTTTTAGGTGACGCAAGTTAAAGAATACATACGTGACCACATACAATGTGCTTTCAAAAGTGAACTTAAAAACAATCTGCTTAAATGGACTTAAGCCTATTTTATTTCATTTGCAACATTGATAATTACAGAACACTTGCTATTTTATGCATTAATAATCACAATTCTTGTTATTTACTATTTTATGTACTCCAACGGAAAAGTTCAAAAACAAGCGATACTTTCATCAGGTTTTATATCATCAATTGTCGAATATTAAACAGTAAACTAGCACTTCATGACAGAGCACATACCTGTACATAATTGTACAGAAATTCTTATCATAAAATAACATTAAAGTGAGTGTAAGCAGCCCCAGAATTCATTCGCGATAGATTACCAATACATACGATTTTATGTAAAAAGTAAGAAACCATACTTGATTGTTTTGGCCTTGCATCAGTTGAAATAAGTTGTCAGCCCGCCAAATTTTAAAATTGTAGGTCAACTGTATTAGAAGTATTCAATTTTTCACATTAGAAATCCAATTGCGAATAATGTGTTGACAAGGTTTGTATTATATTTTGATTTATGAGCTGAAAAACGTTAAGGCACCATTTTTTAGCAGGAAAATGTGCCATATTGATTATATGAAAGTGCATATTCAAATGTGTAACATCATCCTGTTATTAAAGAATTGCAAACAAATGGATACATATGTTACTGGCGGTAACGTATGTTTGTGGTTTTCATATTGTTTTTAATTCTCATTTAACCAGAATTATTTTTATGTTATAATAAAACAAACATACCAGTCTTTGTCCATATCACAATCCCCAAAACAAAGTAAAAACTTTGCAAACTGGAAAATATGTTATACACGTGAACTTCCATCAAGGAAGTGAGGCCGGGTACTCTGGAAGGGTAAGCTACACCCGTCACGTGCAAGTCAATTTTGAGAATGAAAGAAACTAAGAACTATGTTAAGTCAAATATATCCAGTATAAGTTTGGATACGGTGACTACATACTTATCAACAATATTGTGATGACGGCCATAAAACTTTTTAAGGGCCCTGATTAGCCTAGGCTTGCAATATCCTTGTGTCAATAATTTAATTGTAAATAATTTGCTTCATTGCAGAAAGTCCCCATAGTGGGAACAAGCTCTACCGTACCGTATTAACTGTGAAACATATACACCATACGCAGGAGAAGCAGGGATATTACTGCAAAGAAACGGAAAGATGACAAAAGAAAAATTGAAGTCATCACGTTTGTCGTATAGCTTCAGGTGTAACCTTTCATTGGTGTCATAATTAAGGTATAAGTCCAAATGTGAAGCAGAACATGGAGAATCTGTCGTGTCTTCTATTGCAAGCTCACTTTGATAGATGACATTCACATATTCTCCAAATTTGTGATTATTTAGAGATAGAACGTCATCTATATATCTGTATGTGTAGTTGAATGATTTAGCGACAGTCTTGTCTCCAGATTTGAAAAGGTTCTCTAAAAATTCTAATTCATATGAATAAAGAAACAAATCAGCTAGCAAAGATTCAGTTTGTGCCCATTGGTATACCGATTGTTTGTTGAAAGATAATATTGCCAAACCCAACAAATATGTTGTCTATCAAAAACTCTAACATTTTGTTGATGGTATCTTCAGTATATTTTTGTTTGCAGTATGTATGGTGTTTTACAAAATAACCAGAATTCCTTTTGAGCACTAGATATTTACATCTTGGTTTGCCGTTTTTGTAAAAGAATGAAAAGTGAATGATTTGTTTTAGACGTTCTTTCAATTCAGCATGAGGGATAGTGGTGTAAAGGGTAGAAAAATCAAAAGTTTTTATACTTTTTACCGAAGATAGAGTATTAGAAACAAAACGATAAAGTAGTTCTTTAGAATGTTTTGAGAATCCACATTTGGTTGATGCCAGATGTAAAATACTGATTATTAAACTTCAACATAGAATTCTTAGTAGTAATAACATTGAAAATTGCAGAGTTTTGTATTATTTTAGCAATGTGTATGTGCAAATTATTGGTACAGTGATTATGTGCAACCATTGAGTCATATATCATTTTCGTTAATTTTTGTTTTTCATTTTGCGAATGTTTAACCCGTTTATGTTGTATTACCAAAGTATACTATAAAATTACAAAAAAATATTTTTCAAAAATTAAATGCTTTTATAAATGAACAAACAAGAATGTTAACCTTATCAGAGCTATTTTTGTTATCGGTAACGTATGTATCGATACATTTGTGACCTCTTTATTTTGTCTTTTAGAATAGTTAAATCAAGAAGTGCAATCCAAAAGGCGTATAGAGAACCTTAGAAGGTACAGGGGCAAGAGTGTTTAGAGAAAGAACGATTACGCTTGAAACAATATTACACACCAGCAGCAGAACTTTCCAATAGAAAGGGAACGGAAAGAAACTGTAAGAACAAATTCAGGAATCGTCTTTCACGGCTACGCAAAAGGCAATAGGATGAAAACACATCATGTATAGACGAAAATAGGGGTTAAATATATATTTTTAAGAGAGCTTATTCAACTAAATTCTTTGCCCGTGATGATATTAGCCGTATGCAACCGGAAAGGCACACGCTAAGAAAACTGAGTGAAAAAAAAACAAACAAGAGTTTTAACAGATTACATGAAAAATCTTTATGATAAGTATAGAAAATCCAGGTTCAAATATCTCTCACAACATTTCAGTGTTTAGGACCAAACAACATTCAGCTCACGTCATTTTTTTAAGAGATAAATGTCAGTGTGTTCACCACCAATATATAGCTTTAAAGGTTTAACCTATTAAAATAAACTGAAATCAAGATATCACAAAATCCAGAAGCCTTGATTTCACGTCAAGATGAAACAGATCAGGTATTAGAAAACTAACCAGAAAAGATAAGCTATAAGGTTTGGAAAAAAATGAAGTTGAGCCTGGAAGGATGCAAATGAAGGTAATAGAAAATGAAAGTTCAGAAATGAAATCAAGTTGCAAATAAAATCATTTGCGGAACATGTCTTTGGGGTTAAAGAACAGAACAATCAAGTCAAGACACTCAAGGATAACTTACCAGACGATGAACTGAAGCTTCAAATAGATTTCGCCGAAAGTTATGCTTATACATCATTAAACGAAATCCAAACTGCTTACTGGAACCAATCAATGGTCACCCTTCATCCTATTGTGGCATATTAAACAGAATCGTCTGGATTCAAACATCAAAGTCTTTGCTGTCAGTGACGAGATGTCCCATTCTGCTAGTACAGTGTGTGCTTTTATTGATAAAGTTATGTCATGCTTGGGGCAGATGAAACCAAATTTGAAAACAATACTTCACTGGATAGATTCTCCATCTAGACTAAAATTATTGCGATAGCTGGTTGAAACAGATATCGAAACAGCACAAACTACAACGACAACAGTAATAGACATGGAAAAACAGACAATGACAATAAAAACGATTTGGAACAAATCAACAACAAAAACGCAAATCAAAGTAAAGAGGATCCTGTTTTTGTACCCAACGTTTTCAAAATTAAGAGTATGTGGCCGTTATTGAGACAAATAATGGTATAGACAAGAATACTGATAATGATGATTATAAAATTTCTTGACACGCACAAAAGGAATGTTCGGATGCCATTTAGGTACAACCTAATGACATTCTCTGCCAAATACACACCCTGGGTTTATCGAAAAACATATGAGACTATTTAAAATCTCTGAGACTATTTAAACTTTCAGGACAAGAACATAAGAAAGTAACCGATATGTTTACTTTTAAAAATGTCATGCTGTCAAAGTAACAACTAAATGGAATGCAAAGTATTCACTACATACCATACCACATATATGTTTATGTATAGAAGTCTTCGAAGCTCTACTCTTACAGAACAAGAACGCAATAAAGTTCTGCATGTTTGAGTGGTATATACACTATCTGTTACAGAACGTTACCAGCTATACTTATCATTGTAATATAACCATTGTTTAAATACACACGTTACCAAACATATTGGAAACGTTAAGACAATTTTGTGTTTATGAATTTATGTCTCATAATAGTTCTTTTGATATCTTACGTTTGATTGTTGATCACATGTTTCAAATTATGTTGTTTGTTTTATTGTTGGTTTTAATTTGACTTTTTAATAAAATACCTACGCGCGGTGCTAATCATCAAATTGATGTTAATTAAATTATATATGCAGGATCGTCCAGAAAGTTTTTCACTCCCCATAATTGTTTTCGACAAAAAATGGGGCTCAAAATATATTTTAATTTTTAAAATCAAAAACAAATTTAGAATACGATACAAATACATAATATAATTTCTTAAAATAATTTGTTTATTAATTATAAAAAGAAACAGGCAATTTTACAATAAATTTGAAGAAATATTCAGTTACCTTCTTATATATTGCTTAACGATCTAATTATTTTAAAAAACATTAAAAATAAACAAAATTTATAAAACACTAATAGAAAGGAAAACTGGGAGAATCTAAATGCGTCTGTGGTGTACGTCTGTTCAGGTAGCTATGGTGAGGAAAGTTCTGAAAAATAATCCAAATAAAATTTTTTGAGGCTAAAAAAAAAAGAAAAAAGGAAAGTTTTAAGTAAACTTTTGGTTTTAATACATTTTCTAGAGAGGCAAGCCAAAAGAGTCTCCACCATCAAGGTTTAGGTAGCTATATACTAGACAGAAAATAATTGTTCACAAAAATCATGATAATAATACAACGAAAACGTTTCTCTTGTTTGATGGAACATAAAACAAACAAAAAACAGATAACGTTTATTTTTTCTAATTTTCGAACAGGCAATTGAGCTATTTTACTGAATATTAGTGATATCAATGTTCCTGTACCTAAGCGGAGATATTCCCTGTCAACACCGTAACATATCCACAAATGATATGATGCACCTTCAGGTTCACAAAACTCACATTCGCTGCAGTCAGCACAATCATAACTTATGACTGCAGATCTTAAGACTAATCCCACCTCAACAACTTTCACTTTTTTAATGAAGAAACAAAAAATGACACCGTTACGTCAAGTTAGACAAATATGGTGGCAGACTGACATTTGACCTAGTTGTCAGGAAACGGACGTCAACGGTTGCTTAGGGGTAATGACGCATGACGTATGCTTTAAATAATTGTCTATGAGATTATAGACAAACAAAATTAACAATGCTGTATTAAATTGTAAATTTTTTATGAAGAAACAAAAGCATTTTTCCAACAAAATATACTGTTAAATCAAATATTATATTTTCAAAATTTATTTTTTAACGATAATATACATGTTTTACGTAAATTATGTAAATTTATAAATAATTGTATTGAGAGAATCAGCTCACCTGGTTAATGATATTAATCATATGGTCTTCCACTGTACTTATTTACTTATGTATTTATTGTATATGTAATCGTTCTCTTAATTGTAACATGCAATGTTAGAATAAAGAATTACTCATTTTCCGTTGGTGATCAACTTCGATGTCCCATTAAATTACTCTTTACAAAATCAGAAGTCTCACATGCACAGGCCTTTTTAGCTTAATGTTCCGAAAACACCTTCCCTTGTAGAAAAAAAAATATCCAATGTTCTTTAAAGAAAAGAGTTTACTAAAACTTCACACACATGTATATTGTTTTAATGGACCGTCTAACTTGTCAGGCCCCACTTTTACTTTCATTCAATAAAATGAGTCTACACTCAGCTTAAATATGGAAATATTTCAATATAACAATGTCAATTTTAAGACACTACACAGTTAAAATTGAATATCTATTGTTATATTTGAATTATTTAGTGTAAACTTACATTTTTAAAATCTTGATTTAAAAAAATGGGAATATTTTGAGTGTATACTCAATTATTGAGTAAATGATTTTGAAACTGAGAACCGCTGTTTCGAATTAACCATGTTAGATTAAGATTAAAGATTCACAAATAAAGTTTTCTACACCTGGACAGGATCCTGAATACATGGACCCGGTCTTGTACATCATACCACAATCTTTTCCTGTATAACTCCAAGACGGTTCACTAATGTTATCATACCACATGTATTGTCCATAAATCGGATCGTATTCCAATCCAAGCCAAAAATGTGAACTCTGTGAAATATCAGCATCTAAAAATAATGGGGAAAAATTTTAATAAATAAAAATTGTTTAAGAAGATGCTTTGCAATTGAAAAAACATACCAAGCAACAGCCAACGTAACACAAACACGACAAAATACAAGTAAATGTTTGTTATTATATTTCATGTAAATTCCTAATTCTGATTGGTCAAACGCAGGGAGTTGATCTGATTTAATTTTACCAATTCTTATCACTGAAGTGATAATGTTAATGAAGCTACGGTCCTCCTTAACGAGTGGATGGTAATTTTGACGGCTAGTGTTAATGAAAAAAATTACCTCGTCGCGTTTGTCAATATTTCTTGTTGCTCAGCAATTGAAATAAATACATGGTGCTGAAACTGAAAAGTCATGAAATATAATTAAAAACATGGCACTTTTAGTTCTAGGTGGAATTATTTAAGAAATGGAATTTTACTTTTTTTTCTACCATGAGGTCATGGAGAGAACGAGAATGGCGCAAATTTAATGAAGTGCGAAGCACTTCATGTTAAATTTGCGCCATTCTCGTTCTCTCCATGACCTCATGGTAGAAAAAAAGTAATATTACATTTCTTATATTTACAATCTTTCAAAAATATACGAAAAACACGAGTGTTTTTCTGGATGGCACTTTAATTTACTTGTTTACCAACTCTCTGTGGCTGGATGCACATCATTTGATAGAACAGCAATTGGATCTGACAGAACCGTAACTCCGCCCACTCTGATGTAACTTGACGTGATTGACGTGAGCTCCGCCCGTACCCGTCTCCAGGTGACGGAAAAATGAACATAATCCCTCAGCTTATCGTTAATATTTTATTTCACTTAAAAGATAATCAATGGTAAGAGTCACATTTTCATATTAAAATTAAACGAACAACTATGAAATGTTGAATTTGTAAGCATTGATGGCTGAATGGAAGACAACAAAAAACCCAACTGCGGATTTATAATTTGTGAGCTTTGGCCAGACTGCGTCACAGTTTTGTTTGGTTCAGTGGAAGCGGGTAGCGTGCGCGACTCTCTCCATGAAGTTTTGGAGATAGTCAGGAAGACCCGTTTCATTTAAGGAAAAGTATTGCGATTGTAAATATTCAACTCTCAAAAAAATAGCACCCTCGACTTCGTCTTCGGGTTTTTTGTTTTTTCTTTTTTCTATCGTGGGATAATCCACAACAACACCCAGAATGATTTTGTAATTTTACAGATATTTGCGACGAGAACAAGTTAATTAATCTCAATGGATAAATCAAGGAACAAAGTCATATATACGTGTAATTTGCGAGTGTAATTAATAGACTGCCATGTTATAGCGAGCACTAGGGCGACGTTTTGGTAAGGTGCTAGCACTTCAAGTCAGTATGTCGCAGACAAGCATACCACTCCATAAGTCTATTATCTTGGTAAACCAGTCGATACTCTGTCCTTTTAATACCTAGCGCCAGGTAAAGGAGCAGTATCTAAAATTTAAAATCTTATGCATAACCCGCTCGAGGTTCAAATCCACGACCTTTTGCTCTAGAGGCGGACCTTCTACCACTAAACCACCAAGCTGGTCTGATAAACTGATTGTATTCCTACCAGTATGTCTTATATCATACTCACAAACGCAGGAGATGTAGCTCTGAATTAGTTCAGACACTCCACTGTCGCTCAACACAATTAGTCTCGAGTTTTCTGACTGACAATAATCTTTTGCGTTCGGGTGCGTTTTTATGTCATTTGTATAAACTTTAAAACATGGACTGATATCTGTAGCTGTATCAATCTTGATATAATTAAAGTTTCCACAATCTGTTCAATAACAAAAAAAAATATAACAAAGTTAAAATTGGTGTGGTAACGAATGCACTTGGTAACCACACACAAAAGTGCAATCCTAAATAACGATGGAGAACTTGGTGATCGATTAGTCAAAGTTCGCGATTACGGATCACATTCCCCCACCACTGGCTTAGTTCGAATACCATTCGGGCAGATCCTAGTGTGAAAAAAATTATCAGTTCGCTTACAATGTCTTTTTTCCGTGCACTCCTGTTTCCTTCACCATACGAGAACTGACCGCTTCAATATAAGAGAAGATCTTTGATTTAGGCGTTTACACCATTGGTCAAATTCAATCCAATCGATCCAAAATAAGGTCACATTTTGTTAAGTGACATTTAAATGTAGATTTTGATAAGATTGATTGATTTAATGGGGTTTTACGTTCCAGTCAACAATATTTCATTTACATCAGCAGCTATGGGTTTAATGGCAGAAATTTTTACCTTGCAGTGCGCTTAGGGCAATGAACAGAGAGGACCTTGACACGGGGCAGCGGTTTTGCAGGTCTCATTTGAAGAACCCCGTGACTTTCATTTCAAAATGTCAAGTGCTTGGAGAAAAGACAGGCACTACCAATTTCTAAGTCTTTGTCAGACCCGGCCTGGTTTTGATGAGAATTTACTCTCCGATAAATCTGACTTTTTGGGCAATAATTCTTGTAATCTAAAGTAAAACAATAGGTTTGCAACTGAAAACGCGCACTTAACAAAAAGCCAACACTAAACAATGCAAGTCAATGAATATATAAAAGACAAACACGTTTTGGGACCACCGGTAATGCTTTCAGCCTTTTGGCAGACACTGGTGCAAAAATAATTGATGAATTGATGCTATAAAACTTAAACTACTATGGATAAATAATTTTATTTGCCATAAATGTATATCTTAATTATCATGTCAAATGTCATTCACAAAATGAAATTATTGATGTAATTTTTTGAAAAACATTTTTTTTTTTAATTTTTAAAAATTTTGCCAAAAACATAGAAATTGGAAAAAACTATTTATTTGTGTGTTATGTTTAATGAATTATGTTTATGTTAATTTTACAGAAGAAACTTACCTGAAGTGGTAAATGGGCATTTTGTTGTTACAGGAATAGGAACTTCTGAAAAAATGAAAATAATAAACACTTAAATTTACAGCCTTGAGTAAACAAAATAGAAACGGATAAGTTAAAACTATATCGATTTTTTTTTCTTTCCTTCTTTCTTTACTCATTATTATGAAAAATGAAGCAATGTTGTTGCAAAATTCAATCTAGCTCATTTGACAGTATGCTCGAGTGGGCGGTATTTTTTATAGATGTCAGAAACATGTTTAAGTTGTAAGTTCATCATTAAGTTAAATAAAGTATATCAATCACTGGCTAACAACTAATTGTGTAGGGCCTCTCAAGTAAGTATTTAAGTATACCACTGTTAATTAACTACAGTGCCGGTCCAAAGTCAGTTTTATAATCACTGACCGCAAATATATAGCTCTTTTCTTGCATTGTTGTGTTTAATGTTTACATTTAATGTTTACATATTTAAGTTATTATTATTATTATTATTATTATTATTATTATTATCTCTATTTTTGTAAGTATAATTGTTGTTGTTATTGTTATTTATATTATTATTATTATTATCTTTATTATTATTATTATTACTATTTTTGTCTTTCGTCTTTTTTTCGGTTGTGTAGATTTTTATACATAATTTTAGTTGTATTTCGGTCTCAATATTCTGCTGGTGTGCAAGACAACCCACAAAATTCTAATTAATTATATATTTACCTGTAGTAACTGGTATTTCTCCCACCCTTTCGTATACATAGGTATTCCCCGAGTATACTAAGTTATTTTCGTCTGTAATCGCCTGAAAAGCTTTACATTTACCGGAGATTTTATTAAAGAAGATAATGCTACAACCAGGTGTTTCGCTACAAACTGATGAACACTGAATCACAGAAGGACTGATTGTATCAATAATCGGAGTTTCTTGATAGGTCGTATTCAGGTACTCAGCTTTAAGTGAATAATAATCTGATTCATAACCATGGAGACAAATAAAAATCATGCAGAAATAAAAAACACACAGGGACTTTTCCTTCATGTCTATGTTTTCCTGGCAGAGAAAAACTTTTGTCAAATATGCGCAATAAGATGTTTAATCTACGAGTTTTATACTGTCTGCAATATCTAAATAAACAACTTCATCAAAAAAATAATTAATAAAGCTAATTACTAACTTAAAAGTTTGAGAAGAAATCAATTCCTTTTAATTAAAACAGTATTAGGTCGTAAAACGCTTAAATACGGTAGAACAATTAGCATTATACTACCAACTTGTCAAAATATTTAATAATTAATTCTGCACTGGTGTGTCGAAATGAATTTCTCACGCTTTTATGACAATTTGAAAAGAACGTTGAGAAACATAATTACATAATTTAACAATAGTATTATTCAGCTGTATTTTTATTTGCACGACTTTCTAAACATTTCTATTTAAAAAAATATTTATGTCTGAAGATTATAAGAAAACCCAATAAAATATTTGATAAATCAGATGGTCATATAGATTTTTTCTCAAAACAATTCTTATTGCGAGAAATAGTATTTGCTACTTCTGTAATAAAGACATCGGTGATGATTTCCACTACATATTGAAATGTAAACATTTTGATGAATAAAGAAAAGCATTGTATCTAAATTTTGAAATTTATTTAAAACTAAGGTTTGTTCCCTCATGCAAAACATTCCTTAGCTGGATTTGGATTTAAATAACTTTGGACCTTTTGATTCATTATTTTCAACTGTTTGGCTTATGTTTTTTATCTATCAAACTTTTCGGTCTTAGTGTCACTGATGAGGAATGAATTTCCGAAATGTGCACATCTGGCACATCAAAATTTAACTGGTATTTATGTTATATATTAACAATGTTTACAAGAACATTTACTGTTAAATCGAATATTTAATATTAAATCAAATATTAAATATATATATTTAAATTTATTTTCAAACAATGATATACATGTTTTACGTAAATTTATACATGATTTATGTAAATTTATAAAATTGTAAATGAGAAAATCAGCTCTCCAGATAAATGTTATTATCATATTGTCTACAATTGTACATATTTACCTATGCACTTATTGTGTGTGTAATCGTTCTCTAAATTGTAAGATGGAATGTTAGGATAAAGAATTGCAAAGGAATTGCATTGATTGTCGCCAAGTACATGTTTTCTTCTATATTTTGTCGTTATACACATTCAACAAATGCTCTATGGCATATGTTAAATACATTTTTTTAAATACTGCATGACAATATTACTAAGTTTTTGAAAGACGTATTTAAGAAAACCTGTTTTTCTTTTTGAGATTTGAAGATTTTAGCCAAGTAATATGTTAATATGTCAGAGTATATAAGTCGCAAAATATGTTCTGTTGATTAAACACTAATCTTCATCTTGACCTTTTGAGGCGAAAAGAAAAACTGAAAAAAAAACCTTAAAATTCGTAAGTAAATCATTTTATTTTTTGCATAAGATATATTGACCTAGTTTTCTTAATATTTGAATACAAAAAAATGAAATTGATGTTCAATCTGTAAAGGCTTACATCTGTCAAGTTTTTTACTGGCTATGAAAATGCATTGGGCACACAAATACCTCCATTTATAGTTTTTCGGGGAGCTCGTATGCGGAATAAGCTATTAGCTATGTTAGTCCAACTGGTTGCGCCAGTATAGAGTCAATAATACCTGTTAAAATCGCGATTTCAAATTGATATTAAAACGTCGTAAGTCAATGGTAACTTTTACTGAGGTAAGATCTACATAAAAAGTAACATACAAATCGGAGCATGTATAAACACGGAATTAGTAGTGGCGTTGGTCCAATTTTCCAAAAATATTTAAAAGAATTTTGTATAAAGTATGTAGAGGGATTGTCAGTTAATCAGCCTGTAATAGTGTTATATGACAGCCATACATCTCATGTTTTAGTGAAACTTATAGATTGGGCTCAATCTCATTATTTTATTTGTGCTTCTTGTCAAAACCACTTGTTTCAACCTCTGAATGTTGCATGTTTTGCACCACTATCATAAATACACAAAGACAACCAAAGAAAGGATTAACAGGTACATTGAAAAACTTGCATATAAAGCCCACACACAGGCTTTATCTTTATAGAATTCGAGGAGTGCTTTCCGGAAAACTTGGATCTATCCTCTTGATGCCAAAGTAATTAACGAAGAAAAGCTTTCTCCCTTAACCACTTTACTAAATCACAGTTACATTTAATCTGTGCAGGAACAAACCGCCTTAGAGAAACCTTGTGACACTAATGTTACCAGTGCTGAACTTAATTTAAATTCAGTTAAGTTAAATAAAATCTTGACAGTAACTTCATTTGCCATTTCTCCACTCCTGGTTATTGATTTGATTTTATTTAATAGGGTTTCACGTCCCAGCTCAGAATATTTTACTTATACTGAGACATCACCAGCTATAAGTGAAGTGGCAGAAATTTTAACCTTTGCAGTGCACTAAGGGCAATGTTCAGGATAGGTTCTTTAGCGTGCCACGCCTACCGAGACACCAGGTATCGGTTTTTAAGGTCTCCTCCAAAAGACTCGTTGACTTCCATTTCTAAATGCCAAGTGCTTGGCAAAACAGGCACTACCATTTTTGAAAACATAGTCAGACCCGACTGGAGCTCGAACCCAAACGTTCCACATACGAAGCGAGCTCTCTTCCAACTGAACTACCGTAGTAGTTGTTGCTGAACCATGAAACATTTGTGCTATATTCGTAAATTAAATCTAACAAAAAAGTAGATTAAATAAAACATAGTGGAATACAGATATCATACAGATGTATTTATTTTTAAAATTTACAAAAAACATATATCTTAACTCTGGCTAATTTTTTATATAAAACTGCCGTCATTCAAGAACATTTCAAAAACAGCAAAGGCAAAGTTTTTTTTTTTTTTTTTTTTTTTTTTTTTTTTTTTTTTTTTTTTTTTTGTGTAAAATATTCAGATAAAAACCCTTTACAATTAAAAAAGCATGAACTTGACAACAGCCAACGCAACCAAGAAACAATACGATTTAAAGCTAAAATGACAAAACATGACAATTAAATAAAATGACAAATGAATATAACATATATGGGACGATGATTTTAACATTTTCCACTTAAGTCGGTCACAAAAGTAAGTGGTTTGGATATAACATTATTGGACTTAACAGGTATTTAACAGGCAGTTTTGTTACATATTTACAACCCCTGAGCGGGTACCGCTGCTGGTGGAGTATAACTCCACAAGATAATCCATAACTCAGTAGGCAGTACTTTGTACCATTCAGCCGTCGTTATTTTTTTGATTTATTTAAAACTAAGGTTTGTTCCTCATGCAAAGCATTCCTTAACTGGAGTTTGATTCATCTAATTTTGGAACTTTCGATTCATTAATTTTTAACTGTTTGGTTTATGTTGTTTTTATCTATCAAACTTTTTAGCCCCTAGTGTCACTGATGAGGAATGATTTTCCAAAATGTACACATATGGCACATCAATATTTAACATGTATTTTTGTTTTAAAATCACAAAAAGGTCCTACCAAATTATTTTAATCAGCCTGAAGTTTAAGAAAAGGTGCTTTTAACCATGCTTAGTGATGTATAGACTCTACATAAATATTACAAAACAGTGATTTTGGGTTATGATGGAGGATGACAAAACATATTAACAACATCGCCATACACAAAAACAAAAGTACAAGAGGTTAAATAGATATGTTCTCAGATGACATCATCCGCTACGGTATCTTGTTCCGTGTTACCAAACGTAATATTTGTTGCAGAAGTAAAGCTAGCAAGGAAGCGTGATATGTTTTAAAAATTTACCAACAATATTCTCTTGTGTTTCGACAAAAATAATTACATGCATTGTTGCAATAAAGATTCCCATTAAGTTCTTAATTGCAGCACAGTCTCCGGTATACATGAATAAATTTAAATATATGCAGTACATAAATTACAGAAAGCTTAAAACTACCGGTATATCTCCAGGATAAATGTGAACTATTATCAAACCAAAAACACTATCCTTCATTCAATAAACTTTTGACCATTTAAAAAGTCTTTATTGTACTGCATCTGTCCAAAAATGTTCACTTCATAAAAATGTTCACCTAAAAAAAAGTTATATATATATATATATGACAGCGCTAATGCTTTACAAAATCGTGTTGTACTTATTTATTTCTTTAATTATATATATATATATATATATATATATATATATATATATATATATATATATATATATATATATATATATCATATATATCATATATATCAAACTTCGCTAATTCAAATACCCCGGATAAATCGAATGCATATGTCGGTCCCGACCAATTTCTCGAATTTCCTATATAAATAAACCTCGATGGCTCTAATTTTGTTAACTCGAATACTCACGCCCAGTCGAACAAAAAATATTTTTCACGCGTATAGCATTGGTGAAAATTTGACTTCTCTCGCTCGAATTCAATTTTCGTCAGAAGGACATTTGACCGGACAATGTAAACAAAACAGATGTTGAAGACATATTACACATTATCCACTTCTTTATTCTCATAGCGATTTCGACACGCGGAAGTGTTTGATAAAACACCCGTGTCGCCCACGATTGATAATTGCACATCAGGATTCTATCACTGGAGAATTATATGTGTATGGTCGTATTATTACTTGGCCTTGTGCAATTAGAGTAAAGTAAGTTTATTTTTTATCATCAAGTGTTGATATTAAAATGAACTGTCATGTCTAGCCCCGTAGTCATAAAATATCATACGGCAGATAACAGGTCAACATTTAAGTTTGAAAACAATTTTCGAAATATCATGATAAATAATGAAAAGTTTATTTTTAATTTGGACATTTCATTACTTGACTTTTTTAAGATTCTTTGCTCGTCTATAAGCAAGGGAACCACAACCTCCGGTCCCATTGATGTTCAATTGCTCAAACCCCGAATGGTTGAAATAATTGGCTGAGGATGAGTCTCTTGAATTCGAGCCATCAAATATATATATTCGAACTTCCACATATTTCACTGAGTTGAAAGCATGACAAAATTGTTTTTTGCTTACTTTACACTTTTAGTTGCTTTCAAATTACACAGCCAGGCATAATAAATAACAACGTAAATAACTGACCATCTCCGGTATAATTGGAGATGTTCATCCCGTCCATCTCAACAATATTGTTATTGCATTGTTACATTTTATATAAAGTCACTAGATGCTCTGTAGCCATGTTAGCCGAGTTATTTTAACTCAGAAATTATCTATGGTTTGGGTTTTTCATAATAACTCTGTATAATTATAACAGGTTCAAGAAAGTAGTTCAATAACACTGGTTGCAAAAAGGTAGGTGAAATGTACAACACGTTGGAGCAAATGATGTGTCAAGTCGGCTTTATGAGTATTTGGAATCGGCAAAATACTGACCAACCTACTTTTTTATAACAATGACGTAGTGTAGATTAATACTTGTATCCTTGATGATTCACTAAAATTTAGCCTTAAAAAATCTCCAAAAAACGTTTTTAAAAACGACCTTTTTGTTTTAATTTGAAATTCTTTGATATTCTGTCTAAATAAACTAAAAGCTAAAAACTAATAAAAATTTGCCATTGAAAATGTATTTTTACTGGGCAACAGGAAACATTACATGATCAAATCCGAAACACTCCCTTTTTTAAGCAAAAGTGGTCAAATTAACTCCTCGGAGAGCAGAAAGACATGTTTCCTGACTGTTTGAAATAATTTTGTTCAGGGGAGCATGCTCCCTAACCCGTAGTTATTCTTGGACTTCGTTCCTTTAATTCAGGCCCGAACACAATTTAGACGCCTATTAATCATAAACATTAATATTTCGTCAAATACGCCACTGTAAAATTCGTATACATCTATTAGATCAACAAAAAATTAAGATATAGAACAATAACGTCTTTTTGTTCTCTTGATAATGTATGACGTTAACGATGTTACTGATTCGGAGGTAACTTACCTCATTTTGTATAGGTGCATCATGTAGTAGTCGTAGAAGATTGAGCATCTGAAAGAATATTTTAACGTTGATTTAATTTATCTTTTAAATACACAGATGATAACAAGACAATCGTCAGCACAATATTATGACGTCATCATAATATATTATAGGGTTATTGAACTGATATTGTGAAATATTGTCCCGAGTTGACTAGACTCAAAATGTGGAGTCAACGAGGGTAGACATTTAACAATTTCGGCTCAATAACCCATTTATTATATAGCAAAGTGCTTTTCATTTGCTTCCCACTTGTTTTTCATCTAAATTATCATTTTTGTCTCAAAATACACAAATATTGCACTAGTCATATAATTAATGTACGAACTAGTGCAAAATCACAAAAACAATTCGATGTCCTTTTCAACCATGATTCAGACGATACTGTCACGTGACAAAATGTGCAATATGAAAAATGGGTACGGGAGACCTCGGACCGGAACAAAGCTTGCGTACAAATATATACATTGTATTGCACACTAACACGTGGGAATTATCGTTTTACTATCTATGTAAAACATACATTGCTATACACCAAATATATATAAAACGTCATAATATATATATATATATATATATATATATATATATATATATATATATATATATATATATATATATATATATATATATATATATCCAACTGGTAAAAATAAAATTGAAAAATAGAAAATTTGTACAAAATTAATTATTATTCAAAATGATTACCTGTAGTAGATTGTGAATAATAAGTATTTGAAGATTCCTCTACGATCTCTGTTTCTTCAATAAACGCAATTTTTTCAAACATCTCGCTTCCTGGTTCATGTAAGTAAATGGGTTCATCTATGATATTATATCCTGTGCAAGTTTTCAATAAACTGTTAAACAATAAAACTGTACAACTTGGTTCTATATTACAGAGCGCCATACATTGAAGTCGTGATGTTACATTTATCAAAAACCATGGAATTTCAACTGGTTTCAGACCCTCTGTGTCACGAATGTAAAAATTTGCCTTGGTAACAACGCAATCCAAACATGGAGAAAAATTTAATAACATGACGGTGCTTAGAAGAACCCACATTTTGATAAATCACAATCAAGCTTACTTGACCTACCCGCACTGTCACTGTCACTTCCTACTGTCACCACTTTCCTACTGTCAATGCCTTCCTACTGTTACTGCCTTCTTAATGTCACTGTCACTTCCTACTGTCACCACTTTCCTACTGTCAATACCTTCCTACTGTCACTGCCTTCTTAATGTCACTGTCACTTCCTACTGTCACCACTTTCCTACTGTCAATGCCTTCCTACTGTCACTGCCTTCTTAATGTCACTGTCACTTCCTACTGTCACCGCCTTCCTAATGTCAATGCCTTCCTACTGTCACTGCCGTCCTAATGTCACTGTCACTTTCTACTGTCACCGTCTTCCTAATGTCACTGTCACTTACTACTGTCACCGCCTTCTTATGTCAATGCCTTCCTACTGTCACTGCCTTCCTAATGTCACAGCTTCCTACTGTCACCGCCTACCTAATGTCAACGCCTTCCTACTGTCACTGTCGTCCCAATCTCACAGCTTTCTATTGTCACCACCTTCCTAATGTCACTGTCACTACCTACTGTCACCGGCTTCCTAATGTCAACGCCTTCCTACTGTCACAGCCTTCCCACAGTCACTGCCTTCCTAATGTCACTGTCATTTCCTACTGTCACTGCCTTCCTAATGTCAACCCCTTCCTACTGGCACTATCTTCTTAATGTCACTGCCTCCCTACTGTCACTGCTTTCCTAATGTTATGTCACTTCCTACTGTCACCAACTTCCTAATGTCAATGCCTTCCTAATGTCACTGCCTTCCTACTGTCACCGCCTTTCTTATGTCACTGTCACTTTCTACTGTCAACGTCTTCCTAATGTCAACGCCTTTCTACTATCAATGCCGTCTTACTATCACTGCCTTCCTACTGCCAATGCCTTCCTTCCGTCAATGCCTTCCTAGTATATCGTTGTAGATTTGACTTGGCCCACCTTCACTGTCACTGTCTTCCTTATGTCACTGCCTTTCTTCTGCCAATGACTTCCTACTGTCACTGCCTTCCTACTGTCAATGCCTTTCAAGTATATCGTTGTAAATTGGACTTGGCCTATCTGCACTGTCACTGTATACAATATAAAACGTTATTATTTCAAACCCGTTAAAAAGTGTCTTTTTCTTTTCGCTTTTAACCAACAAAACTGAAAATATATAAATATATAAATTGTTCGAAAGCTTAAATGCTCAATGCAACCACCATCACTACTTAGAATTATTTTGGCAAATTATGATTTAACTAGTTATTTCATAATTATTAAAAATTGTAGATTTGTCTTCATTAGTTTAAATTTTCTCTGTACCTACCTGAAGGCTGCGTGTAGGGTCAAAACACTTCCTCAATCAAAACCCAGGATTTGTCTGCTATTCATCACGGTGTTAAAATTTCTATGCAAAACATCAGTAAACAAAAAAAAAACAATATATATATATATATATATATATATATATATATATATATATATATATATATATATATATACCGGTACATTCCATAGCCATGTACATAAATGGAAAACAATTATTTGAAAAAATTTGGGACTGTCGAAAGATCCATTTAGATTACGAAGGAACTTCGAAAGTTTGTCACTAAGTGAGTATGTCTCTGACAAGCATACCACTCCCTCAGTCACGTAATCCGGGTGAACCAGTCAATACTCTGTTTTTTAAGACGAGCGCAAACCGAGAAACCAGTATCTGAAATATTAAATTCCAATAATTTACCCAGCTGGGGTTCAATACCAAGACCTCACGCTCTGGAGGCGTACGATCCTCCACTGAATTGAACTGCTTTAAGGTTTATCTATGTTGTTATAGGAAGAATATAGCCAATGAATGAGTGAAACTAAAAGCTTTATGTTTCGACTTTTTTATGTCTTACAGTCTCATAAATAAATAAATCAAATGTAACGAGGGGCCTTAAAATTTAGATATAAATATTTAAACAAAAGAGAGTTTACTAAAAGCTTTACATTTGGACTATTTCAGGTCTCATAAACAAATATCTCAAATATATCGAGGGGCCTTAAAATTTAGATATAAATATTTAAACAAAAGAGAGTTTACTAAAAGCTTTACATTTGGACTATTTCAGGTCTCATAAACAAATATCTCAAATGCATCGAGGGGCCTTAAAATTAAGATATAAATATTTAAACAAAAGAGAGTTTACTAAAAGCTGTACATTTTGACTATTTTAGGTCTCATAAATAAATATCTCAAATATATCGAGGGGCCTTAAAATTTAAATATAAATATTTAAACAAAAGAGAGTTTACTAAAAGCTTTACATTTGGACTATTTTAGCTCTCATAAATAAATATGTCAAATGTATCGAGGGGCCTTAAAATTTAGATATAAATATTTAAACAAAAGAGAGTTTACTAAAAGCTTTACATTTGGACTTTTTACCAGTCTTATAAATAAATCAATCAAATGTAACGAGGGGCCTTAAAATTGAGATATAAATATTTAAAACACAAGAGAGTTCACTGAAAGCTTTAATGGACATGTTTATAGATAGAAATTTATTTTTATATAAAAGAAAAAAAAGAAAGAAAAAGGTACAACATTTTCAAATTGAATTGAAAGTTGAAAGAATTGCCTAAGTTGAAAGAATTGCCTAAATTCTGTTTGTTATATTTTATAAAGATGGCGATAAAATGTCAAAAAAATCAAATAAAGTACAAATTTATGTAGTCAAAAATTTCACTTTGAACGTCTTTAAAAATTCATCATTAATGGAAAACCATTAGTCAAAGTTGTGATAAAATTGATTTATTATATTCCAAGTTTTACAAAAAAAAAATGGACAAAATATTGAAAAACTCGAGTTTGAAAATTAAAAATTTAAATTTTAAAATGGTCTTAAATCCGATAATCGATAAATGTATCCTTCTAAAATTAAATTAGTTAAATTCTTCAAACAACTTGTTTATAGCAAATTGACATGGTGCGTTGAATTCCTTTTTAAAACAGGCAAACAAGTTTGAGCTGTTACGTTTGTTAATTATGTTTTTTAACAACATTTACATCAATATATCTGTTCTCTTTTATATTCAGGTTTTTAACTTTTAAAATGTTTGGAAAGGGTTAAAAGGTCTTTTAAAAAGTGATATATGCTATGAAATATATATTACGTTTTAAAACAGTTAAGACATTAGTAAAACATTAAATTTCACGCCAGTAACAAGACAAGGCCGATACATGTAGGTCCACGAAGTCTTATCTTTTTATCTATGCACTATAAACTTAAATCACAGTATAATTATCTTTATGGTAAAAATCAACACATTTAAAATGTTTTTCTTCGTTCTGGTGTTGTTACAAGGTTGGTATTTTCTTCGTTCTGGTGTTGTTACAAGGTTGGTATTTTCTTCGTTCTATCGTTGTTACAAGGTTGGTATTTTTTTGGCGTTGATAAAAGGTTGGTATTTTTTGGCGTTCTATTGTTGTTGCAAGGTCCGTATTTTCCTCGTTATGGTTACAAGGTTCGTATTTTCCTCTTTCTGTTGTTGTTACAAGTTTGGTATTTTTTGGCGTTGATAAAAGGTTGGTATTTTTTTGGCGTTCTGGTGTTGTTACACGTTGGTATTTTTGGCTTTCTGGTGTTGTTACAAGGTTGGTATTTCCTTCGTTCTGGTGTTGTTACACGTTTGGTATTTTCCTCGTTCTGGTGTTTTTACAAGGTTGGTATTTTTTGGCGTGGATAAAAGGTTGGTATTTTTTTTTTTTTTTTTTTTTTTTTTTTTTTGGCGTTCTATTGTTGTTACAAGGTCCGTATTTCTTCGTTATGTTGTTGTTACAAGTTTGGTATTTTCCTCTTTCTGTTGTTGTTACAAGTTTGGTATTTTTTGGCGTTGATAAAAGGTTGGTATTTTTGGCGTTCTGGTGTTGTTACACGGTTGGTATTTTTGGCGTTCTGGTGTTGTTACAAGGTTGGTATTTTCCTCGTTTAGGTGTTGTACAAGGTTGGTATTTTTTGGCGTTCTGGTGTTGTTACAAGGTTGATATTTTTTGGCTTTCTGGTGTTCCTACAAGTTTGTATTTTTTGGTGTTGATAAAAGGTTGGTATTTTTTGGCGTTCTGGTGTTGTTACATGGTTGGTATTTTTTGCGTTGATAAAAGGATGGTATTTTTTGGTGTTCTGGCGTTGTTACAAGGTTGGTATTTTGTCATTCTGATGGTGTTAGAAAGTTGGTATTTTTAATGAAAATTTTATTGATCATAGTTTGGTTTACGATTTTTGGTTTTGTATAATTTTTGTTGTGTTAATGAATATCGCATCGCCTCAGCGATTTGGTAGACATTTGTTATGAGACACACTTCATGAATTAACACACGACAATGTTGGTCGGTTGCGTGTGTTGAACAGCAAAAGTAAAAGTTGGTTAGTTTTAAGTTAAGTGCTGTTTTACTTCGCATGAGCAACTTTTCGCTAAAACAACGCGTAACTTCGAATTTTCCGTTTTGTTCGTCAGTTGTTTTCCCTTCATGTTTTCACGTTATAACGTGATCTTTATAGGGAAAATGATTAAAAATTAAACCTAACAAATACCATCTTATTATTTTCTTTGTTGTTTTGTTGTTACAATATTGGTATTTTCTTCGTTCTGGTGTTGCTACAAGGTTGGTATTTTTTAGCGTTGATAAAGGTTGTTATTTTCTTCGTTCCGGTGTTGCTACAAGGTTGGTATTTTCCTCGTTCTGTTGTTGCTACAAGGTTGGTATTTCCTCGTTCTGGTGTTGTTACAAGGTTGGTATTTTTTAGCGTTGATAAAAGGTTGGTATTTTTCCTCGTGCTAGTGTTGTTACAATGTTGGTATTTTCTTCGTTCTGGTGTTGTTACAAGGTTGGTAGTTTTAGCGTTGATAAAAGGTTGGTTTTTTGGAGTTTCTGGTGTTGTTACAAGGTTGGTATTTTTAGCGTTGATAAAAGGTTGGTTTTTTGGAGTTCTGGTGTTGTTACAAGGTTGGTATTTTTAGCGTTGATAAAGGTTGGTTTTTTTGGCGTTCTTGTGTTGTTACAATGTTGGTATTTTCCTCGTTCTGGTGTTGTTACAATGTTGGTATTTTCTTCGTTCTGGTGTTGCTACAAGGTTGGTATTTTTAGCGTTGATAAAAGGTTGGTTTTTTGGAGTTCTGGTGTTGTTACAAGGTTGGCATTTTCCTCGTTCTGGTGTTGTTACAAGGTTGGTATTTTTTTGGCGTTCTGGTGTTGTTACAAGGTTGGTATTTTCTCTACGTTTTGGTGTTGCTTGTGTTAATTAATATTGTATCGCATCAGCGATTTGGCGGACATTTGTAATGAGGTACACTTTATGAATTTACACATGACAATGTTGGTCGGGTGCGTGTGTTGAACAGCAAAAGTAAAAGTTGGTTAGTTTTAAGTTAAGTGCTGTTTTACTTCGCATGAGCAACTTTTCAGCTTTTCGCTAAAACAACGCGTAACTTCGAATTTTCCGTTTTGTTCGTCAGTTGTTTTCCCTTCATGTTTTCACGTTATAACGTGATGTTTATAGGGAAAATGATTGTAAATTAAACCTAACAAATACCATCTTATTATTTTCTTTGTTGTTTTGTTGTTACAATATTGGTATTTTCTTCGTTCTGGTGTTGCTACAAGGTTGGTATTTTTTAGCGTTGATAAAAGGTTGTTATTTTCTTCGTTCCGGTGTTGCTACAAGGTTGGTATTTTCCTCGTTCTGTTGTTGCTACAAGGTTGGTATTTCCTCGTTCTGGTGTTGTTACAATGTTGGTATTTCCTCGTTCTGGTGTTGTTACAAGGTTGGTATTTTTTAGCGTTGATAAAAGGTTGGTATTTCCTCGTGCTAGTGTTGTTACAATGTTGGTAATTTCTTCGTTCTGGTTTTGTTACAAGGTTTGTATTTTTAGCGTTGATAAAAGGTTGGTTTTTTGGAGTTCTGGTGTTGTTACAAGGTTGGTATTTTTAGCGTTGATAAAAGGTTGGTTTTTTGGAGTTCTGGTGTTGTTACAAGGTTGGTATTTTTAGCGTTGATAAAAGGTTGGTTTTTTGGCGTTCTGGTGTTGTTACAATGTCGGTATTTTCCTCGTTCTGGTGTTGTTACAATGTTGGTATTTTCTTCGTTCTGGTGTTGCTACAAGGTTGGTATTTTTAGCGTTGATAAAAGGTTGGTTTTTTGGAGTTCTGGTGTTGTTACAAGGTTGGCATTTTCCTCGTTCTGGTGTTGTTACAAGGTTGGTATTTTTTTGGCGTTCTGGTGTTGTTACAAGGTTGATATTTTCCTCGTTCTGGTGTTATTACAAGGTTGGTATTTTTTGGCGTTCTGGTGTTGTTACAAGGTTGGTATTTTTTTGCGTTGATAAAAGGTTGGTATATTTTGGCGTTGATAAAAGGTTGGTATTTTTTGTGCGTTCTGGCGTTGTTACAAGGTTGGTATTTTGTCATTCTGATGGTGTTAGAAAGTTGGTATTTCAAATTAAAATTTTATTGATCATAGTTTGGTTTACAGTTTTTAATTTTGCGTAATATTTGTTGTTTTATTAATTAATATCGTATCGAATCAGCGATTTGGCAGACATTTGGCAATGTTGGTCGTGTGCGTAAGTGTGTTGAACAGCAAAAGCAAAAGTTGGTTAGTTTTAAGTTAAGTGCTGTTTTACTTTGCTTGAGCAATTTTTCAGTTTTTCGCTAAAACAACGCGTTTTGGTCGTCAGTTGTTTTTTCGTTCTTGCTCTATTTCTCGTTATAAAGTGGTATTTATTTCGAAGTCACGAGGGAAAATGATTGAATTAAAAAATACCATCACTATATATACATATACATATTGGCCTTAAAACACCAATATTCTCTCCCCTTAAAGATTTTAATGATTATTTAAAGTATTTAAGAATAACAAATAACAATTTAAATTTTAAATATTGTATTTTCATGCATTTTGTTATTTATTTAGGTAATGTTTGCTGTAATGGATGGCTTTTCCAGCCTGCAACAGGTTTGCTTTCTATTTTGATCTGATGTAAAGTTATATTAATAATAATAATAATATAATAATCACCATCATCATAATAATTATAATAATACATGTAATATCATCATCGTCATTACTACTACTACTACTATAATAATAATAATAATCATCATCATCATTATCTTTATCATCATCATCATCATCATCATCATCATCATCAAATCAATAATAATTATAATTATTAATATTAATGAAACTATTATTATTATTATTATTACCAACGCTTGGTGACATAACAAGTTGTGATGGATTAATTATAATTTTATGACACATTATAACTAGATTGCTTTCGGAAAAGTATTGAAATGATGAGGTAATGAAACAAAAAGCAAACACATAATAAAATGAAAAATATCCATAGCAACAGATAAGACAAAATTTCTAGTAAAGACGATAATGCAAGGTGAAGTTTTAAATTTATATATTTCACCTTACGTCGTTGTTTCCAATCATTGAGAGACACCACTACGGTAGCTCAATTTGTAGAGTGCCCGTTCCGTAAGTTAGAGGTCGGGGGTTCGAACCCCGGCCTGGTCTGACCAAGACTTGAAAATTGGCAGCGACTGTTCTTTTGCCAAGAACTCCACATTTAGAAATGAAAGTCACGGGTTCCTTCGGATGAGACCTTAAAACCCGACGCCCCGTGTCACGGCAGGTGTGGCACGTTAAAGAACCCTCCCTGCACATTGCCCTAAGCGCATTGTCAAAATTTCTGCACTTTCAAAATAGCTAGTGACGTTTCGATACAAGTGAAATATTCTTGAATGGAATGTAAAACCCCAATCAAATAAATAAAAAAAATAAATAAATAATTTCAATATTTATTGCAAAATAGTTTGAAGTTTGAAAACAATCAATCTGAAAGCAGAACAAGACAATAAAATCACAAACTGACATCTTATTATAACCCCTCCCCATGACATTGAACGGGCACTGGGATCTCTCTCTACAATATTGAATTATAACTAATTATAAAGATTTTTATAACTTCAGATTTATTTAACCTTATATTCAATTAAGCTTTGTATAGATAATATACCACTTTCTTTCATTTCAGAACATCATCAAGAAAATCAAAAATGTAATAATGAATACTACAAAACGTGTATGTATTTTTATGTATAGAATCAACATATATCGTGAAAATAAAAAAAAAGCTTCTCTTAAAGCTGCATTCAGTTTTCCAAAAAAAAAAAAAAAAACATTAAAACGGTGCTTATCTAATTAATAATGTTCCTAATGAACAATGTTACATTTCGTTCAACGATAAACGCTCGAATAAATACAGAAATTACAGTATTTACCCAGCGAGATGCAGCATTTGGGATCTAATATTAGAACTTGGTTACGTCATCAAAACCCGGGTCATTTAAACACAGCTTTCAAAACGGTGAAATACGGTAAATTAAACACAGAACTTCGTTGAATTTGTCATTTGTGACTTAGTAAGGGATACATAACACCATTTCAAATACATCTGGATATTCATGAAGGACAATTAATGCAATCTGTCATGTTTTACCTTCGATTCTAGGGTTTTTACGTACATTCATACGCATGCTCCAAGCTCATAATTACCATCGTAAAACACTGACCAACCGGTCAGAGGATTCCGTTTATTTACAGCTTAAAGAAATGAAATTTTAGAAAATGAATGTCACGGATCGTGGTTAGAAGATATCTATTGTTAAAAAAATTCAGAAAATTTAAAAACTTAATGTAGCTTTAAAAAGAAGTGTTTTATTTGGTCTCGTCCCATCAAATGACTATGGACGCAATTAGCCATCAAATTGTTAATAAATTTCTTTTCAGACATCGGCGGCCAAGTTGTATAAAACACCGGCATACATATTACAGTGACTCTTACTGTCTAGGTTCGAACCCGGCTCGAACGATCACTGTGTGATAGTGTTTGTTATTTTCTTTGTCAATGATGAGCGGTTTTCTTCGGGTACTCTGGTTACCCCAACCATGCTAGAGCTTACTGTCTCCTTATTAATTATAAAATCGTGACTAAGGAGTAAACAATAATATTTCTCTCTCTCTCTCTCTCTCTCTCTCTCTCTCTCTCTCTCTCTCTCTCTCTCTCTCTCTCTCTATATATATATATATATATATATATATATATATATATATATATATATATATATATATATATATATATATATAAAACTTTGAAATGCATTTAATATTATTTATTTTCAACAACAGATTTAACAAATAAACTATTTGTTAACAACCAACAGAACCTAGAACTGGTAACAATAAATGTTTTGTTTAAACAATGCTTTATTCACAATAAAAAAGAAAAATCAAAATATCAATGTAACAATAGCATACATATGTATTAGTGTGAAATGGATTCGAGAACAAGACATAGGTCTTATATAAACTTTGTTCACAGTCTTTACTTAAATAATGAGGTAATTTACAAACAGGTGAACAAGTTGATGTTAAATATTGTATTACATTGTTTACAACTAAACAAATAACGAGAGAGAGAGAAAGAGAAAAGAGAGAGGGGGAGAGAGAGAGAGTGTGTGTGTGTGTGTGTGTGTGTGTGTGTGTGTGTGTGTGTGTGTGTGTTACTGACAAATCTTTTAGATGACAATATGCCATTTAAATGTTTAAATATTTTAAACTTTAAATGTTTAGGAAAGAAACAGTCAAAACAAGACAACTAAGACAATAACATATCAAAACAAATAACTTAAGGAAAGAAGAAAAAATTTTAAAAGAATAAAGAAAAATTGTATCTGAAAACCATGTAGATGTCACCAGACAATAGCAGACGACACAACAAAACAAGTAAAAATACAAGTTAATTATAGATCTAAACTGACAAACAGCACAGGAAAAAATACAAATTTGGTACACTAAAATTCAAGTCTTTGGACGAAAACTGGATAAATACAGCAAACAAGACAATACAGAGAAAAAGTCACAACATATTGAGACTGATGATAACAAAAATTCCAGTATTTCGACAGGCACGTACTGAATACAACCACAATAACAAAACAATTTAAAAAAAAAACAAAAACATATTAGAAATTATTAAGTTCGCAACGACAATGCAACTAAAACGGGAAATAAAACACTAAAACTGAAAAAAAGCCAAATGAGACATTTGACTTCGCATTTTCCATTTTCCTTCCATTCTCAAATTTGATTACGCACGTGACGGATGTAGCAAGCTAGACAGGATACGCTAACCATTTCATGAACATCTGATCTTTTCTCCCTTGTGGAAGATCTTAAAAATATAAATAATCAGTTTTTGTTTTAAACGCATTGATAAATAGAATTCCATTATTTTAGATGTTAATCGTTTATGGCAAGATTGGTATCACCATGGTGATTTTGATGGTAAGTTCATATTTAATTCGCTTTACCTATTAAATTTTAATAATTTTACCTATATTTGTAAATATTCGTAACAACGTTTTCAGGAAAATCATAAATAAGCTCCTTTTATATCCTTTCTCTCTCCAACGTTTATGCAGTTTAAGCCATGGCAAGATTTGTATCACCATGGCGACAGTCGTCATGGCAAGTTGGTATTCTGACGTCATACATTTCACCTATCCCAATGTCGTTGTTTCAAACATTTTAGGACATTACAGTTTCCTGACTGTCATCTTTTCAAACGACTCAATGATCAACACCACTGCATGTATTTATAACAAAAAATATGTCCATTTTGATTTGCCACATGTGTAAATTTCGGATCAGTGACATTAGGTATCGAAAAGTTTGTTAGATAAAAAAACATAAGCCAATAAGTTGAAAATTAATTAATCGAAAGTTCATAAATTATGTGAATCCAAATCCAGTTAAGGATTGCATTGAATGAGGGAACACACCTTTTCTTAAATAAATTTGAAAAATTAAGACAGCGGAAAATTTTGCTTAATGGTACAATTTCTGACAGGAGAGTTATACTCAACCAGCAGCGATGCCCGCTCAAGGGAAGTAACTACATTTTTTGTGTTCGCTCGCGTTCTTGTTTGCCTTTTTTGCTTCAAATTTTAATTTTTTAATGCTTTTCTTGTAATTTTCATCTATTTTTCAGTTGTTAAAAAGTTACGTAATGACCTTCAAACAGCTATTAACGACGGATATTACAATCACATTAATCTAGGTATTTATAAAGCATTAATCTGTAATATCTTAAAAGTTAGCTACACTAGCTGAGGTAACCTCATCATTCGTAAATTTAGTCAGTTGAGCCAGTTGTCTGATGGTTTGAAGTTGGTTGGGGTTTTAGAGTTTTACACCTAGGGCAAGATTAGTTCATTTATTTCAATACGGCAGTTCTCGGATGGTGGGGAAAACCGAAGTTCATTGAGAAACTACAGACCTCCGGTTCGCGAACAGATTTAAATTTCCTCATTCTATGATATACATGTCTCGAAGGGGATTCGATGCTTTCATCAACAACAATGATCAATCATTTCTGGTTTGTAAGGACAAATAATCTTTTTACAGGACTGATTTTTATCGGCAGGTTTTTCTATAAAGCAGGCTGTATTTATAGAATTGATCGCTATGGCAGTTTTTACAATGGTCTTTTGTCGATGCCGTCACTATAGCAGATTTACTGTAAATATTAATGGTTTTTATAAAACATTTAGTTCTCATAATAAGTCAAACTGTGTAAAACTGAATAAACAGTTAGTTTGATAAAGACTGTACTCTTGATAAACATTTTACACGCTATTCAGTAGAGTTTGTGTCTAACTGGTATACATGGTATACCTTTTAAACAGTATTTAGTTTGATAAAGGCTGTACTCTTGATAAACATTTTACACGCTATTCAGTAGAGTTTGTGTCTAACTGGTATAAATGGTATACCTTTTAAACAGTATTTAGTTTGATAAAGGCTGTACTCTTGATAAACATTTTACACGCTATTCAGTAGAGTTTGTGTCTAACTGGTATAAATGGTATACCTTTTAAACAGTATTTAGTTTGATAAAGGCTGTACTCTTGATAAACATTTTACACGCTATTCAGTAGAGTTTGTGTCTAACTGGTATACATGGTATACCTTTTAAACAGTATTTAGTTTGATAAAGGCTGTACTCTTGATAAACATTTTACACGCTATTCAGTAGAGTTTGTGTCTAACTGGTATAAATGGTATACCTTTTAAACAGTATTTAGTTTGATAAAGGCTGTACTCTTGATAAACATTTTACACGCTATTCAGTAGTGTTCGTGTCTAACTGGTATAAATGGTATACCTTTTAAACAGTATTTAGTTTGATAAAGGCTGTACTCTTGATAAACATTTTACACGCTATTCAGTAGAGTTTGTGTCTAACTGGTATAAATGGTATACCTTTTAAACAGTATTTAGTTTGATAAAGGCTGTACTCTTGATAAACATTTTACACGCTATTCAGTAGAGTTTGTGTCTAACTGGTATACATGGTATACCTTTTAAACAGTATTTAGTTTGATAAAGGCTGTACTCTTGATAAACATTTTACACGCTATTCAGTAGAGTTTGTGTCTAACTGGTATACATGGTATACCTTTTAAACAGTATTTAGTTTGATAAAGGCTGTACTCTTGATAAACATTTTACACGCTATTCAGTAGAGTTTGTGTCTAACTGGTATAAATGGTATACCTTTTAAACAGTATTTAGTTTGATAAAGGCTGTACTCTTGATAAACATTTTACACGCTATTCAGTAGAGTTTGTGCCTAACTGGTATAAATGGTATACCTTTTAAACAGTATTTAGTTTGATAAAGGCTGTACTCTTGATAAACATTTTACACGCTATTCAGTAGAGTTTGTGTCTAACTGGTATAAATGGTATACCTTTTAAACAGTATTTAGTTTGATAAAGGCTGTACTCTTGATAAACATTTTACACGCTATTCAGTAGAGTTTGTGTCTAACTGGTATAAATGGTATACCTTTTAAACAGTATTTAGTTTGATAAAGGCTGTACTCTTGATAAACATTTTACACGCTATTCAGTAGAGTTTGTGTCTAACTGGTATAAATGGTATACCTTTTAAACAGTATTTAGTTTGATAAAGGCTGTACTCTTGATAAACATTTTACACGCTATACAGTAGTGTTTGTGTCTAACTGGTATAAATGGTATACCTTTTAAACAGTATTTAGTTTGATAAAGGCTGTACTCTTGATAAACGTTTTACACGCTATTCAGTAGAGTTTGTGTCTAACTGGTAGAAATGGTATACCTTTTAAACAGTATTTAGTTTGATAAAGGCTGTAATGTTGATAAACGTTTTACACGCTATACAGTAGAGTTTGTGTCTAACTGGTAGAAATGGTATACCTTTTTAAACAGTATTTAGTTTGATAAAGGCTGTACTCTTGATAAACGTTTTACACGCTATACAGTAGAGTTTGTGTCTAACTGGTATAAATGGTATACCTTTTTAAACAGTATTTAGTTTGATAAAGGCTGTAATGTTGATAAACATTTTACACGCTATACAGTAGAGTTTGTGTCTAACTGGTATAAATGGTATACCTTTTAAACAGTATTTAGTTTGATAAAGGCTGTAATGTTGATAAACATTTTACACGCTATACAGTAGAGTTTGTGCCTAACTGGTATAAATGGTATACCTTTTAAACAGTATTTAGTTTGATAAAGGCTGTAATGTTGATAAACATTTTACACGCTATTCAGTAGAGTTTGTGTCTAACTGGTATAAATGGTATACCTTTTAAACAGTATTTAGTTTGATAAAGGCTGTACTCTTGATAAACGTTTTACACGCTATTCAGTAGAGTTTGTGTCTAACTGGTATAAATGGTATACCTTTTAAACAGTATTTAGTTTGATAAAGGCTGTAATGTTGATAAACGTTTTACACGCTATTCAGTAGAGTTTGTGTCTAACTGGTATAAATTGTATACCTTTTAAACAGTATTTAGTTTGATAAAGACTGTAATGTTGATAAACGTTTTACACGCTATACAGTAGAGTTTGTGTCTAACTGGTATACCTTTTAGATGCATATTCAGTTAAGTACGTGTCCACTGAAAAAATGTTTTATTTTCAGAATATTTCAAAATCAGTTATAACTCGTTATCTATCCATGCACAAGCATATTATCCACTCAGCTCAACTCCTGATTGTAAGTACTAAGATTTACTTTATATTATTGCATGTTCTTAAGTTTTGATTAAAATGTCCTAAAATGTCAAAGTGGTGGGGTTCTGTTAAGGCAATTTAAGTTTTTACTGGTGAAGACACACTAAACAATTAGCTAGGATTTGTTTTCTTGTCAAATGCCACAGTGACACGTGATACTTGTCTGTGTCAGTCTGCTGTGACATCGGTATAAAATAATTGCTCATGTGGCATGTGACATGTTTGTCGCGACGTATTGAATCGGTCTCCATTAATGTCCATTAATACAATGCATCTGCCCCCGTCTAGGATTCGACCACTGCGGTAGCTCAGTTGGTAAAGTGCTCGCTTCGGAAGTGGCAGGACGTGGGTTCGAACCCCGACTGGGTCTCTAGACTTGAAAGTGGGTAGTGACTGTTCTTTCGCCAAGCATTCGGTATTACAAAATGAAAGTCATGGTTCCTCCGGATGGGAACTTAAAATAAACAAGGTACCATGTCACAGTGGGCGAAAGGATTTCTGCACTTTCGCCTGTAGCTGGCGACGTCTCGATATATGTGAAATATTCTTGACTGGGAAGTTGAACACCATAACTCACCTCAACTTAACTTCGATGTGGGATTCGAACCCATATGATAAGAAGATTTAAGTAAGATTGATAAATTAATTTATTTGTTTTCAGATAATTTCGTTATACAGAGAGCAGCAGAACATCTTAATAAACAATGCGTTAAGGAAATTGTAAATGAAATCGTAGGTATGTATGTATATAGGTTATATATATATATATATATATATATATATATATATATATATATATATATATATATATATATATATATATATATATATATATATATATATATATATATATATATGCAGGGTGTGTGTGTGTGTGTGTGTGTGTGTGTGTCCTGCTTTATATATCGCACCAACCCGAAATTAACAAAATTTAACAACACTTTTATGTGCAATTGTGATATATTTGTTCTGTTACAGATGAATTCGAGATAGACCAAATAATTCTGGCCTTAAGTGTCGAATGGTTTCTATATGTAGAGGTTCTTTTCTAGGACCTTATAATACTGGTGCTATTTAAAACGGGTATATATAGAAGTGGTTTTTAAAGCAGGTTTTACTGTATATAAAATTGCAAATAAAACATTCAATAAACGGTCGTCAATTCAACAAAACAACGATATAACAACAACGATGACGACAACAGCATCAGCGACAACAACAGTGACAATAACAATAACAACAGCTATAACGACAATAACAAAAGCAACAACAGCGACACGACAGAAAGCAACAAATATAACAACAGCGAAAACGACAACAACAGTGACAACGACAATAAAACAGCTAAAACGACAACAACAACAGCGAAAACGACAACAACAGTAACAACGACAATAAAACAGCGAAAACGACAACAACAACAGCGAAAACGACAACAACAGTAACAACGACAATAAAACAGCGAAAACGACAACAACAACAGCGAAAACGACAACAACAGTAACAACGACAATAAAACAGCGAAAACGACATAAACAAAAGCGAAAACGACAACAACAGTGACAATGACAATAAAACAGCGAAAACGACAACAGCAGAAACAACGACAATAAAACAGCGAAAACGACAACAACAGCAAAAACGAATATAACAACAGCGACGACAAAAAGCAAAGAATATAACAACAGCGAAAACGACAACATGTAACGACGACAATAAAACAGCAAAAAACGACAACGACAGCGATAACGACAATAACAGTAACAATGACAATAAAACAGCAAAAACTACAACGACAGCGACAACGACAATAAAACAGCAAAAACGACAACGACATCGACAATAACAACAAAAACCAAGCAATAAAATACAAATATTTATCTTCTTAAGTAACCACTACAAAATAAAGACCAGTTGTCCGACAGGATCAGTATTTAAACGTTCATTTTGTATATTAATATCACCTGTCCATTAAGACCAATGCTTTAATGTCCCTTTGTATAATACTTCCAGTCAATAATAACAACTATATAATAATTACCTGTCCATTACAAACAATGTTTAATGGGTTCTATCCGACTCCTATGCTCTATATTCCAACCATAAAGAACCACTTAGTGAAGACTCTATGTTCGTCAAAACCAGAGTTTTAAGGCTTCAAATGTCAACCAAAAACAACAAATTTATAAATACTAACTGCCAAATAAAGTCAAAGTCTATATTTCGAATTTCAAATGTATATGATTTAATATTTAAGAATAACCTTTATCAACCATTTAACAAATCACTGTTGAGACCTATTGTTATTTTAATAAGACTTCCGGTTCTCTTCACCTACTATTTTGTGACTTCCGTGCTTAAACAAAGGGCGACTGTGTCTGACGGCGGTATAAATCAGCTGATTACGGACGACAGGACCTGTTATAATCTCTTATGTGGTATAAAGCAGCTGTTTACGGACGACAGGGCCTGTCATAATCTCACTTGGGTTATACTTATGTGGTATAAAGCAGCTGTTTACGGACGACAGGGCCTGTCATAATCTCACTTGGGTTATACTTATGTGGTATAAAGCAGCTGTTTACGGACGACAGGGCCTGTCATAATCTCACTTGTGTTATACTTATGTGGTATAAAGCAGCTGTTTACGGACGACAGGGCCTGTCATAATCTCACTTGTGTTATACTTATGTGGTATAAAGCAGCTGTTTACGGACGACAGGGCCTGTCATAATCTCACTTGGGTTATACTTATGTGGTATAAAGCAGCTGTTTACGGACGACAGGGCCTGTCATAATCTCACTTGGGTTATACTTGTGTGAGATCGTTTGCTAATTTGCTTGCTGAAGGTTGGTGGTTTCGGTACCCTGCACCACTTCAGAACTTGGTGTAAGCAGACGATAATTACTTTCGACTTGGGGAGTTTAAACAATATTACTAAACTTCTGTATTTAAAATGTTGTCTTTTTTAAATTAAAAACAATATTCTTTTTCATTTCCAGATTACTTGAGTTATGTAGCTGTGCCTCTAGCATCAATCACGCCATCACTAACACCACCAACAACAACAATGTCGACACCTAAACAAACGGTCAGACATGTTGTAACAACAACTGTCGATACATCTGTCCGTATGTATAAATACAATTCATTAATTCATCGATAATATTTTTCCTTGTTGTTGACCTCAACTGTCAATCTGATAGCAGTAAAAGGACTAAGCGATTTGTTATATACTGTAGCGCAATAAGACAAAAACCGATAAAATTTACCACAAAATATGGCTTAGCCTAAAAGCACAATTTTGCTACCGGACTAAAGCAAGATTAAAACTCTTCTAGATAAACGACCACGACTATCGTTGTTTACTTCAAAAAAGGAGAAAATATAGAACATAGTGGCTGGATAAAAGGTGAAACAGGACATTAAATAAAACATAAACACAAGCAACAACACACAAAAAACTTAAAAAAAACAAAATAATTTCCTTAGCCGTAAAGAGTTTTGATATGGCGCGAATGTAAGTGTACAACGGGCGAACGGGAAGGTAGACATACGTTCATTAATTGATTGAGCGGGTTTTAAGTACCAGTCAAAAAGTTTTCAATTATATCGAAACGTTACCAGCTGCAGGGGAAGTTGCAGAAATTTTAACCTTTGCAGTGCGCTCAGGACAATGTGCAGGGAAGGCTATTAAGCGTGCCACGCATGCCGTGACATGAGGCATCGGTGTCCTTCCTATGTCACTGCCTATGTTCAAGTCTTGGTCAGACCCAACCGGGGTTCGAACCCCGATCTTCAATATACGAAGGGAGAAACTGAGCTGCCTTGATGGTTACAGACATATGTGATCTCCTTAAACCCCCTTTTGTGGTTTTGCCAGTTTGGGGGTATTATCATAAATATTCAACCGTATACAACACATATACAGTACGTAGGAAAATTATCAATATTGATTTTTATCTATAGATTATACATGCAATCGTTTGAAATACCTGGCAGAAATTTTACATAACACCACATCAACCGATGGTCAAGCCGGCCTTTGTGCTGATGGTACTCATACTAGATCAGAAGCTTTTGTCAAACAAGTTTGCAACGTACCCGAAACGTCACAATGGAAACAAGGAATGAATGTATTGCATTTTATTTCCACTGAATTTAGCGCTTGAGTCATTCTCGATATCGGGTAAACACACACACACACACACACACACACACACACACACACACACACACACACACACACACACACACACAGAGAGAGAACAGAGAGAGAGAGAGAACAGAGAGAGAGAGAGAGAGAGAGAGAGAACAGAGAGAGAGAGAGAGGGGGTGGCTTGCAAATTTATGAATATTTAGATCAGTAATATCGCGTTCTTTCATTTTAAAGAAAAAGTTACCAACAAGTGACGCTAAACATATAGTATTTTCTCTTTCTGTCCGTCGTCAAAAGTAAAACTTTCTCGCACTAGAATTTTCTTGAGGGGGGATATAACCAAGGCAATAGAAGGCGTTGCGACTCGTAAGTCCGCATAAACTCTGACCACACGAACACAGAGCTCATTCCCCAATTCCAATTTTAAATCACATTGATTCATGTATGTTTAATTTTCTTTGTTTTCAAGGTTGTTTCAAACTGTCTCAATATTCCTAAAGATACACCGGTCGCCATGTTTTTACTTGGGAAATATCCAATCGATAATAATGTAATGTCTGCAGTCTTTGTAGAATGTACCGATGCCGGTTTTAAGGTAAATAAAACAAAGAAACAAGTAGCATGCATGTTGTCAAAACAAAGAACAAAGCACAACAATTAAAAAAGCAGGCAGGATAAATGAAACAAGACACAATAAACATAAACAGAGGTTACTGATTAAATAACACTTCCGGTCATGTACTGTAACTAGACAAAATCTCAAAATGATGTCCAGGTGCGTGGTTAAAGGTAGAAGATAAGATTCACTTTACAAACAGTGGACCTTTGGAATACATATTAAAACATTTTATAAGCTTTTGTTTGGTGGATTGATTGGTAATTGTTTATTTATTTGTTATTTATTTATTTATATTTAATCGATTAATTAATTTTATTTATTTATTTATTTTTATAATTATTCATTTATATTTTAATTAATTAATTATTTATTTATTTATTTATTTATTTATTTATTTATTTATTTATCAGGCAGCCGTTCAGTTATGTGGATTACCACCCAGAATTTACGACTTTTTCGTTGGTAACCGAGATGTACGGCAAGATGCTAGAAATTATTTTGTTATATTGTAACTAATTAAATAATATAATTCTAGATATTAAGTCTAGTTCATTTATTCTCCAGTTCATTTGGAAAAAGTGTCGCTTATCCACATACGAAGTGCCATGGGTTTGAATCTTGGCCTCGACGATAGTTGATAAGACGGTACAAGTTAATGTCTAAATCAGATACAATGTACCACCATCGTTGTCTTTTATTTATTTAGTTATGAACTGTGTCGTCATGTATCTTAAGAAATGTCCCAGGCATGAATCAAAGGAGTTGGTCCGGCTTACATTTACTTCGACAGTTTTTCGCCTCTTTGATAAAAATATATGACTTATTTGTCTTTTCTACTAAGCAGATACATTCAATCCAATTCATTACCATAGTTTTTTAAACAATATTTATTAGAAAAATCAGAATTATGGAATTACATCGAGATAGTTTTTTACAAGTCAGGATCCTGGAACAAGAGTAAAACTCTTATATTAACCAGTTTCCTGAACATCTATAATATTACAATTTATATAACATGGCATTTAATACAACATACAATTAAGTATAGCATTCAGTAGAACATTTTGAACGAGAGAGAGAGAGAGAGAGAGAGAGAGAGAGAGAGAGAGAGAGATGCATACATACGAAAAATATACTATAGATACTTATTAAATAAAATAGTTTAGATTGACTAATAAATTCATGAACATGTAAAAACACTTCGGCATTTTGCGCTGGTGTCAGTGAGCTATTTCCATATAACAATATATTTAGATCATAATGACAATTCAATGTTCCTATGGTATGACGTCGAATATCACAGTACAATGGACCATTCATTACCAGAAACATACATTCACATGTAATAATCATATTGGAAACCAAACGTCTCTGGTCCAACTGATAAATGTGATCTCGGGTGTTAGTCTTGCAATCAATTCCATGATATCTTATTATTAGTGTCTTTACACACTTAACTCGTGTTTACAATAACAAGACACGAATATTCTATACTTATTCAGTTATGTATTTAAATATATTCATTTCAATTTGACTTGTATTGCTTGTTTTGGCCATAACGATATATTGGATATGCGTTTCCAATAATAATAATAATAATAATAATAATAATAATAATAATAATAATAATAATAATAATAATAATAATAATAATGATAATTAAATACTTTATTTCATTGACATCAATGACATAAAGACAACATCAAACATCAGACAGGACATTCAGTACCTTCAGTACTTTGATGTACTAAAATAAAATATAACAGTGTATTATCTCCCCTTGATGACGTACTCCCGTTTCTGTAGTGACGTTTGAAAATGGCCGACATCAATTAAACAGGCTCGAATTTGGCAGGTGCGCTAAATGTTTAATTTACTTATATAACACGATTTTCTTATTGTAATTTTATTCTAATATAAAGATGAAAGTAATATATTATGTAATATGAAGAAAACAACAGCCCAAAAACATCGCTGACCCTCTGTAAAAACTTAAAAACATACCTGTCCTTCGTCTTAAAACTTTTCTCGGTTTTCATGTCGACTGGCAATTTCGGTTTATTTAATTTCTATTTGAACAAAGTTTTGAGCTTATTTTAAAATAGTTTTGGTAGTTAAGTTGTTGACTTTGATGATGGTAGCCAGATACGTTTAACAAAGTAGAATTGCAATGATCAGCTAAAAATACTCAATTTGGCATTTCTCCAAAAAAGAAAAAAAGATCTGTTAAGAAATTAGTTTTATTTGATAGAAATAAATTCCATGATGTACTGATTTTTTTTACTATTCAGAACATTGATATACATATCAGTAACACCTCAGATTAACATCTTAAACTGTTACCTTTTTTAGAAATATAGAAATTGTTCTGACCCTACACACAAATGCCAGGCATAAAGTGTATTAGGTCAGAGGAAATTCAGACTACTTTTAATGGGATGAATAAATGGTACTACATGTATAAACTTAACTATGCTTTACACTAGAGGATTTCCCAACCAAAGGAATCAGTGGTTCACACATTAATCATTTATTTATCCTACATTGAAAAAACAGTTTTTCAATGAGAAGGGTAGATAAGATACGAAAAATTTATTTAAATTCCACACACATAAAAACAAAGAACATTAGCTCTATCTGAGCTTTTTGTCGAATATAAAAACATATCGTACAACAAAACAAATGAAATTATCAGCATGCACAAATAAAACGAATATTTAAACCATATATCACAATGACATTTCACAAAAGTAAAAAGGTATAACATAAATTCATGCCATATCAAAACTCTTTTCTGCTAAGGTGTTATTGTTTATGTGTATTTTTGAGTGTTATTGCTTGTTTTTATGTTTTAGTTAATGTAATGTTTTCACCTGTTATCTATCACAGGGCACCTCACTTCTAGGTTAGAATCCTACTCAAGACAGAAAACTCATTAACACAAGAATTCAACAGTTTTCACTGGCCACTCTAGTTTCCTCCTTGAAGTGGCATACCAGAAAATAATTTCTTCTCTTATCTCCAATTTTTGGTATTCTTTACTTAAATCTAATGCAGAGCTTTTACATAGTCTTTACATGACACCAATGATTTTTTTTTATAATTTGTATTTTTTTTTTCAAATGTGTGGTTCAGTAAGTGGACAGATAGCTCAAGTGATTGAGCAATCCTGTGATTGGAATTCCCAGGTTTATGTCTCATTTTGTTAGCTGCATTTTCCCCCATTCTTGTTACATTTTGTTGAATGTCTAACCTAGGGAAGTTGAAAACCATTAGGTTTGACCCAGGGTGGAACCTGAAGGTTTCAATTAAAGTTGTTGAATTAAAAAAACAAAAAGGTGAAAGTGGAGGAAAAGGCTCAGTAGTAGGTGGCTTGGTTGCTTTATCGTTAGAGCATTTTGCTTGTATTGGGAATGTACCCAGATTGAATCCCAGTTTGACACTGGATATTTTTTAATATATTTACATGTATAACTTTTGGTCAATATTGTTTTGTTTTTAATGACTATATACTTTTATTTTTTACAGGTCTAGCATTTACTAATAAATAAGATCAACACAAACAAACAAAAGCCATGGCTGATTCACCAGCAGCTATAGAAAAAGGTATTTATCATGGTATTGTTTATGGTAACCTTGGTAACTAAGTTAACAATAGTGAGAACCCTCATCTACAGTATGAGGGGTCCTAGGTTTTATGTCTTGTCCAGATCCATCATTATCATTTTTTTATTAACAAGCAAGTTCAGAAACATTGGGAACTACTAGGTTCCCTTCCAAATGTCTGGCTAGCTGCAAACACGTGGCAGATTTCACCATATGTCTCCATTTCTTACAATCATGGGGGTTATAATGTGAGAGCTTCCACTCTCTACAATCTCTCTCTGTTAGCTCTTACCAAGACATCTTTGGATGGCCAACACTTCCCTTGATCAATTTTTTTTTCTTTGACAAAATTTAAATGCATTCATGTTTTTTTGCAAGGTTATACATCATTGTAGATTACAGAAAAGGCAAAGTTGTGCTAATTTTGTTTCAAGTACATGTAGGTTATACTGATTAGCTATAGTTCAGCAAGGAAACATACATTTATTGTTTAACACTGTTGAGTAAGTATTTCCAAGTTTCATACAGGGACTAAAAATTAGAAATGATATTGATTCTGTTTAATTATGATGAATGATGATTTTACAATTTAAATATATTTCTTTTATAAGGTAAAAAACCTAGAAAAGCTTCACTGAAGAAAACTGAAGCTGAGACAGTCACAGAGCCAGAAAAAATGAGCACAGAACAGTCCTCAGAAAATGGTGAGTTTTCTTATGCTTTATACTGGTAACTGAAATTTTAACTCTAAGGTGAATTAATTAAAAATAGTTATAGTCTTCTCACGCAATCAGACAGGTAGGTGCTTGCCATATTTTTGATCATTTGCATTAGACAAGTGAAAATACAAACTCTTAAATATTGAATATTAGACTGTAGTTAATTTAGCAACCTTACTTTAAAGACCATTTAAAACTACCCTACTTGTACAAAAGTTAAGGTGAAGAACTGTGTTCTTGTATTTTAGACAGGTTTTGGGCTAATAATTCAAAAAAAGTTAATTTTCACAGATTAAGGAAATTAAGATCTGATTCCTCCTATATCTATATAATTGAAACCATTACTTACATATCACCTGCCCATTATATACAACTTTTACAGGTTTTTACTTAACTTGTAAAGTTTTGTTACAGTAAATAGATTAAACTTTTTTCTCTTAAATTTCATTATATTAGGTGAGAGCCAGCCACCAAGTGTGGCAGAAGAATCACAAGATGCCACAACTAGTGATGATACAGTTGTAACCAAGGTGACTGTAAGTTGTTTATTATATTAATATACCTTTAAAGCTTTGAAATGTTGTAGTATTTTACATTTTGAGTTTTATTTTGATTTTTACAGGGTATTCAAGATCACTTTCTATCCATACCAGAAGGTTTATTAGGCTACCAGACGGTCTCTCAGACCAGCTGTATTATATGCTACTTTTTGGCCAACATTCCAGCTGATATAATTAGGACTTCAAAATTAAAAATAATTTTCCCTTGCCTGGAAGAGGCAGTCTGCTTTAGACCATGTCAAAATAATGCTTTAGACCACGTCACAATAAATAAACACAATAAACAGTTTTCAAGAGTATTCAAAAAAAAAAAAAAAAAAAAAAAAAAAAAATTTCTTAATTAAAATTTTACAGTACATAAAATGTTTAATTTAGATTTATTGAATTATGTTTTCTCCATTTATTTTAAAACTTTTAAAATACAATAAACTCGAAATTTATTTTATTCAGATACTAGGAATTCTTCTCTAACTTGTTTCATGCAAAATTGTTTAAAGTTAGAAATATATTTTCTGAAAAAAGATTACAACATTTTTGGGAAATTTAGAACTTCCAAATTTAATTATTACAACTTTATTTGTCTGTTTTGAATAATATTTGAGTTTTTTTTAACCCCCCTCCTTACTTGAAAGTGATTGTTTTTTTTTAAACTTGATTTTTCATAAATAAAAAACTGATATACATGTATAAATAAATAATTTTCATATTTTCAGACTACTGAGGAAAAAACTGAATTTACTTCTCTAGAAATGATTGATGATGAAGAATTTCAGTACAGTATGTCAATAATAATATTATTGTCATAATAATAATAATAATAATAATAATAATAATAATAATAATAATAATTATTATTATTATTACATGTATTAAAGATCTCTCTCTCTCTCTCTCTCTCTCTCTCTCTCTCTCTCTCTCTCTCTCTCTCTCTCAGCAAGAATTATGGTATTTTATTTGCATTTCTCTGTCTTCACTTTTTTTATATGAATAAGATATCTTAATTTATAAATAGACTTTTATTTTAATTCTACCTTAGTAAAATTATAAAATTTGTACTCTCTCTTTTCTCTCTCTCTCTCTTTTCTCTCTCTTTTCTCTCTCTCTCTCTCTCTCTCTCTCTCTCTCTCTCTCTCTCTCTCTCTCTCTCCTGAAATATTTAAGTACATAATACTGCACGTTCTTTCTTCTCCTTAATTTATTAATGTCCCCTTCCTCAGCATTGTTGTTTTGGATGTAAACATGATTTTATTGTTGATCATGATTTTCAGATCCACCCACTAAAGATAACACACTTCCAGACCTGTATCGTCTTATGGAAACACTGGAAAGTGGCGAGACACCTCTGGAAACAGACAAAGAACCGCCATCTTTATTTACTGTACCAGAACATGAACAAAGTTACTCCAAAATATCAGGTATTTTAACACTTAGATATTTTAGTCATATTTTTCACTGTAACTGGATTAAAATTCCAGTAGATGAATCGCCTGATGATGTTCATTTGTTCATTTCCATCCAGTGGTGTTCAGCAATGAAACAGGTGTTCAGCAGTGAAAAAGATGTTTTACAGAAGTGAACCTTAAATTGTCTTTCATTTAATTATTTAATATGTTATTATCATATACTGTAAATCAGGAAATTAATGCGAGCAAGAAATTAATGCGAAAAATGCGAGGCCCATTTAATCGCATTAATTTCTTGTCGCATTTATTTTCCGATGTCTGTATTCTGTGTATTTATTGTAAATTAAGTTACCTCCCTTAACCGGAAGTTGTTATCGTAACTGATTAATTAGAGCACATTCTCATTTAGCGGTAATTTTTTGCTGTTTCTTTCCTACTGGGAATTTTGCTACGGTAGGAGTCGTGACTGATACATCATTTTGAACCTTGACTGGAACATCAAATTGAAAGCACTGTGATTATAAGTAATCTAACATTCTAAACTCGTGAGTTGAAGACGAACATCAGTTGTACACATGCCAACATGGACGTCCTAATTTTGAATGCTTTATTTTAATAAAAAATCAAAGCGTTATATTTGAGTATGTTTGTTTATTTAAAAACACGCGTTTCTTTGTTCTGATAATCCTTTACCACCCTGGTTAATTTAAAACAATGGGTTTATCGGCGCTTAAGAATTTACCCTCGGCACACCTTAATAATGTCTACCGAAAGTTTGTTTATAACATGTTTTTAAATTAAGGAAGACATAATATAATGATTTCTGAGTCCATAATTTAATGTTTATAATTGTAAGATAAAAATAGGCAAATATTTTAAAAATTGAAATTTTAAAAAATCGCATTAATTTCAATACGCATTTTACTTCAAAATTGGCAATTCGCATTAATTTCATGACGCATTAATTTCCTGATTTACAGTATATCTTATTTTAAAAAAAATTAATGACATTTTCAAAACATTTTGCAATCCGCTACACATATAATCTGAAGACAAAAAACTGGAACAAAGGCTTCAGCTGATATTGAAATTGTCCTTCAGGGAAATATTTTGAAATAGAGTGGTGTAAGTGTGAACATGTGAGCAATACAGATTGCCTTATCATATCCATTTAAATCTTCATTCACCTCCACTTTTTTCAGGCAGATTTTGTTGTTGAAGTGGTTTTGTGACTTATCAAGGGAGACTTTAAATAGAAGCATTAAAAATAATTTTTTTTGCTTTAAGCCATTTTAAAGGGGTTTCACTGTGCAATGGACACAAACATTATTGTAAGGATTATCATCTAATGAATAATAATGTGCATCCATGTGGTTTTTGGATATACTGCATATACATATATTATTTTGAATTTTTAGAATTGAAATTGGAAATTGAAAAATCAGAAATGAAGCCGTACTTGGATCATTTTGAGGAAGGTGTAAAAGATGATGTCGTAATGCTGGGATCAATATCGCTGGAGGAAGTCCAAGATGAAGAAAAGAGATTAAGAGATGAACATATCAGGTACAACTATAACACAGAGAGAGAGAGAGAGAGACAGAGAAGTTGATGTCTTAATGCTGGGATCAATATCGGTAGAGTAAGTCCAAGATGAAGAAAAGAGATTAATAGATGAACATATCAGGTATAAATCAAACTGAGAGAGAGAGGATGATGATGATGATGATGATGTTGGTGGAGGGGGGGGGGGTTCAGTATTTCTGGAAATAATTGAGGATGAATGAGGGAGGTTAACATACATTTGTAAGTTGATTGAGAACAAAAAAAGGAAATGGCCATGCTTAAGTTATTCACTTAATCCAAAGCATTAGTTATGTTAGAATTTGTTTTATTACCAACAATGTGAACTGACAATACTCACCAACTATCTGTTAGTACTTTCAGTACTTTGAAGTACTTTCAGTACTTTGAAGTACTTTCAGTACTTTGATTAATGTCTTTGTCTTTTAGATACTTGGATCAGGAAGCCCAGAGAAAGCTTGAACAGAAAGAAGAAATACAGGAACGAGAGGAGGAAGCAAAACGCAGAATGGCTGCTTACACCAAGGAGAGAAGGACAGAAATAGCAAAGAGAGAGGTAAATATCTAAAAAAAAAAAAAAAAATTCTGTAATAGAAGAAAATTTAAAAGTTCAGGCCCCAGTAAACCTAAATATTCATGTTTAAATATTTGATATTTTAAAAAATTTAAAGTTCAATGAAACTATATTTTATTTTGTTCAATGGCCTACACTTAACAAATTAATATAACATAAGATATTCAATTTTAACTGTGTTATGTCTTAAAAATTGTCATTCAAATATTCCCTAATTTGAGTTGAGTGTATACTCAATTGAGTGAATGATTGTGATTGTGTGCCTCTGGGACCTGAAATATAGAAAATTGGTTGAATAAAAAAGTGAAATAGCTAAAAGAGAGAGTAAAAAGTTATAATTTGACAGGTGAAGCTAACTAAACAGGAAGTGCATATCTTTACATAGTACCCAGCCTCACTTCCATGGAGGAAGTTCATATGTTTGATTTAATTTGGCAGTTTTTAGGTAGATTGAGATTGTAATTTAAAGTTTGTGTTTTATTGTTACCTATTTATATCACCATATTCACCAAAAAAAATCAACATATGAAAATTAAGGACAAATAGCAGAGAAATGGAAGATAAGAAAAAAAAAGAAAGAAAGAAAAAAAAGAAAGAAAAGAAAAAAAAAGAACAATGATATGTAGCAAAGAGAAAAATGTAAAAAATGTTAAAATTTAAAAAAAAATGCTAGAAACCTGTTGTTATTTTCTCACCATCTGATTTATCTTGAGCATCAGCATCATTGTTAAGTTTATGTCATTACCATTATGAAATGGTGTGTCTATACACATGAGCTATCTGGTTGCACTTGGTTAACTTTTTTTTTTTTAGGCTATATTGAAGCAGAAAGAAAAGTTATTGATGGACAGATTACATCGTGCCTTTCGACGTGCTGAAAGTCATCTAATAAGTACACTAGAGAGTAGGAAAGGAGAGGTCAAGGTCAGTAGACACAAAATTACTGGTTGTATTATATAGTGGGATGGTTGGGACCTGACACAAAATTAGATTTTATGTCTTGATAATATTTTAAAATTGTCAGTATTATATACAGTGCCAGTATAAATCATGCAGTTAGATTATCAGATCTCAATGTAATTTATGCTTATCTTTTGTTACAAAATAACACCTACTTAGTAACTATCTCTTTATAAAGATCACCTGTCAGTGCAACAAAACCTGTAATAATAACCATGTCTATTAAAGTCTTTTTTAAACCAATGTTTTTAGTCCCCTTTGCTTCATACTTTTACAAAGGGCTATATTATATAGACCATCTGTCAACAAAGACTATGTTTCATTGGTCCAATTGGTGGTCTCTATATACAGGTTTATTGAACTCTAATTTCTTCTTTGAATATGTTTACATAATAGTTTAAAATGATTTTTTATATCACCAAAATTGTACCCTTGAGAAATTTTTCTTTGAATTTTGTTATAAATTCATTCACTCTTATGCTTTCAATAATTAAATAGTAATTTTAATTTGTACTTGGCTAAAACCAATTTTATAGGACAAGGAAAGTTTGTATATATAAAACTTTCTGAAAATGAACAGAAACAGACATTACATATAACTTGGATGTTGTTTTCACATTTATTTCTGTTTTCATTGTAACAAACAGACAGAATCTACAATTATGTGCATGACTTCTTGTTGTTTTTAGACTTTCTTTGGTGATTTGATGTTGGCTGATGGTCAGTTTGGTGGAAGTCGTGGAAGACGCTGGAAAGTGGAATGGGATAAAACACCACAACCAATACAGATTAAACTGAAATGTTTACGGGGAGTTCGGGATAAATTACCAGGTATTCTAAATACTGCAATATATGTATATGTAAAGGATGAGTGAATATATACTATGTCTCAGATTATTTCCGTTAAATTGAGATAATCAGTTCTGGAAAAGTGGAGAAAAAGGGAGTACCCTGAAAAAGTTTGCAAGTAACCTGACATACTTTTTAAGATAGAATCAGTTTTGAGATTCAAATGTCATTCAAAGCCCCTTAATTTAAGCATGTGCTTATGAATACAATTATGCCTTTAACCGCCTAGGATCGAATCCCACTCGCATAGATTCTAGTGTGAGAAAGTTTGTCAATTCAATTGTAGAAGTTCCATGGTTTTTTCTGTGTTTTCAGTTTCCTCCATCATTCCAAAACAGACCAGCTTAATATAAGTGAATAAATATGACTTTATCACAAAACACCATTACACTACCCTCTTATTTGTTTAAAATGTGGTCAATATAACAAGTAGTCATGAATTGTTTCTATTATTTGAGTCACCATGTTTGTGACTCTGAATTTTGCATAATTTTCATAGAAATTTCAATTAACTTGAATTAAGTTTGGCATTTGTCCCTTACTTAAGTCTATTCTTAACTGTAATTGGCTATGAGCATTGATGATTACCATAAAATATTTCTGTAGAAAGGAAATTGTTGCTGGTACAGGAATTTTTACTAATGGTGAATTCTTTTGCATATACAACTTATTTCATCACCAAAAACATCATTTTTGACATGTAATATCCCCTGTAGCAGGAACAATTTCCTTTTTACAGAAATATTTTATGGTAATTGTAGATGCGCATAGCAATTTTCAGTTATGACTAGACTCAAGTAAGTGAAAAATACCCAGCCTACCGGGTAATACAAGTTAATTGGAAAGTTTTGCATAAATCCTAGGCCTGTCACAAACAGAGTGACTCCAACAGTAGAATTTTGTTAAGTAGGTATAGTTGTTGTTTGATTTAATGAATTTTAAAATACATATATACATTTGTGTTTCAGGGGGACGATATGTGCTGATGGTGTCATTGTATGACCGCTTAGGTGGACATCCTCTTAGATGGTCAAAGCTTAAGGGTCAGATGTGGGGAGGAGCCACATTGCCCCTAACTCATGATGGTAAATTCTACAATGTTGAAATAAAGGTAGGTAAAAGTGTAACACATAGTTAAGAAAAAAAAATTTCCACAAATAAAAACCAAGCCATTTTTGTTTTTATTGATGCTCAAATACTTATCAATGGTTTTGAATCAATGACATTTCAATGTTACTATTCAACTATCATAAAGATCCTGTATCTGATATTTTCTTAAATAATTTCGTAAAATTGTTGTTTTGTTTCAGTTGGATCAGAGTATGTTCACTGTATTACCATCTCAAGCTTCTCTGAGACCCGGAATGGTTCTGATGTATGAACTCTTCTTACTTAGAGGTGCAGTCTTAGCAACAGATAGAGTTGTTGGCTGGGGGTGTTTCCCAATATGTGATGCACAGTTTGATGTTATTGAGGGAAAGTGAGTTTGTTAATTTAAAAATAACAAAAAAAAAATTTTCTTCTTCAAGTTCATTACTTTAACAATTATTTAACACTGCAGCATACATAAGACATTTAAAATAAATTGAAAATCAAAATATGATTTGATAAAGAAGTTTAGACAAAGCCATTCCAGCATTTCAAAATATATAGGAATTTTGAAAAATATTGTTTCAATGAATTTCAATTTTTTCAAGCTTTGAACTTATGGCAAGTTCTTGTTTTTTAAGAATTACTTTGTCTAGCAAATAATGAATTTTATTAATGGTGTTACACACACAAATCAAGATTTTTTCATGTTGAGGTGGTCAGTTCTGAGGTGATAGAAGAAACTGGGTCACCAGAAAAAACAGAAGGGTTGGTTAAGCTTAGTGTTTAGATTTGATTGATTTGACCTAATTTTCTCCAATTCTTCTTAAATGCTACCTTGATATCAGTCAATTAATTTTGACTGGGTTACTAAACACCATTTTAAACTTCCTTATTCCAAACAACCAATTTTTATATGTCATTAAAAGTATGTTTTTATATGAATAGAATTTTATGTACATTGAAATTGTAAAAATATTCCAAAATTAAGTGATTTTTTTTAAATTTTCAGATACAAGTGTCCATTTTTGAGAGGAGAGATTGACACCAATTTGACAAAGCATGAGAAAATAGAGGAACTCATATCCTCAGATTTGGATCATTGGCTGTGTAACATGTATTTTGAGATTGTTAAATTGCCAAGGTAACATAATATTTTTACAAAAAATATTTAAAAAAAATTTTAAAATTAAAAATAAAATGAAACAACCTTTAGTCTGACATGTTGATACGTGGCAGTTATGGTATTGTCTGTGCCATCTTTTTCAATGATCTTTTTTCCTTCTTCTTCTTCTTTTTTTTTTTTGATTTGTTTTTTTTTTTTTTTTTGGAGGGGGGGGGTTATTTTTATAAATTTTATTATCAATATAATTGCATTTTTCAGGCAAGAACTTTAGTCTGGGTTTAGCACCATCAGTGCTTTAATTTTTTCTCATATTCTCTACAACTTTTTACTTATGTTATGGTCACAATCCAAACAGTCAACTTGTAATTATCGTATTCTGTGAACCACAGGTTTATAGTTCATATGCTTCCAATATGCTTGGAATGTAAAGAATTTTTTACTCCAATTTTTATTGATCATGTATGCTAGTTAGTGTCACTCATATTCTTGTTTCAAACGGTTTATGTCAAGTTTTAAAATCAAAATTTCAACATTCTTTATCACATTATTTTAAAATTTTACTACATGTCATAATCTAAGAATATTTGCTGACACATTTTTGTGTTCTTGGAGTTTTAGCTAAAGCTTTGTAAGTGAAAAATAATAAATAACAGTACACTTGTACAGTATTTATTCTGTATTTAATAGAATTTTAAAAATTATGATTAAAAGTATATGAATTTTGTTCTCAACTTCTGTTCATTCAGTATCTTCAGTGCTTTGATTTGTATTTTGTTTTATCATGTAGATACCATGCTGGACAAAATGAAATAGAAGTTGAGTTGCAGTTTTCCTCGGGTCTTATTGGACATCCTGATAGAGTTAATATTGGAAATGAAGAGTACAAAGATGGAGAAAAACCGATACCAGGCTCTGTAGCTTCAATCCAGTCTGACAGTTTAAGGTAACTATAGCAACCACTCTAATGTTACCCATAGCAACACTCGAATATCAAGTCAGCATAAACCAATACCAGGCTCTGTAGCTTCCATTCAGTCTGACACTTTAATCTAACTATAGCAACCACCATTAATGTTTACCATAGCAACACTCAAATATTAAGTTTACAAAAATCAATACCAGTCTGGCTCTTAAAGGTAACTATAGCAACAGTGTAATGTATTGGTTAAACATGCCAATATCTGGCTTTGTAATTTTTATCCTATCTGACAAATTGAATACAACCTAATTAGCTTTTCAACTTGGGCATGGAATAAAAACATTGTATATTGTGTGTTGTGTAATTTACTTGAATTGTGGAACCTAAATCAAGCTTATATCTGTCAAGCCTTTTGAAAATTTGAAGCTCTGTTTATTTTAATGTAGAAAATACAAGCTCCGTAGGATTATCAAGTTCCTGGCCCTAGGACCATATTCTAATTTCAGCTTGTTTTATGTACTTGATCAGGTTAAAGACTTGTAAAACACCTTATCTCTTTTCCTTTTTTTTATTTAATAGTGCAGCCAGTATCACCAGTCCAACTGATACAGAATATTATACTGATGGACAACGGTCAGTGGCTACAACTGTGGCTACAACATCCAAAGTTAGACTGGCAGAAGGCAAGAATGTAAGTTTTAAACTAGTCCTCTCTCTCTCTCTCTCTCTCTCTCTCTCTCTCTCTCTCTCTCTCTCTCTCTCTCTCTCTCTCTCATGGGGTAGGGGCATTGAAGAAAAAATCTATAGCAGGTGACTTTCATTACAAATGCAATTATATTTATAATGATTGTAACAGACAAGTTAAAGACCATGTTGTACCACTGATTACTGTAAATTAGAAAATAAATGCATCATGAAATTATTGCAAATTGCCAGTTTTGAAGTAAAATACAAATTAAAATTAATGCCATTGTAAAAAAAAAATATAACAAAAATGCTTTGCTTATCTTTTATCTTAAAATGATTCAACAAATATCACCAGATTATTGACTTATGTCTTCTTTATTTTAAAATCACGTTATAAACATACAACTTAGTAGACATTATAAAAATACAGATGGAAGTTAACAATGGCTACCAACACTTAAGTTTTTGTACCAGTAGCATTTTTTTTAAATTAAAAGAGTGGTTATTAATTGTCAGAACAAAGAAACTTGTGGTTGTTTTTTAAACTATTTATTGAGGTTGGAGTACCGTTTGCACTACAAATAAATTTGTCAAGTGCATAAGAAGAGCAATCTGTCTCAATGTTAATAGTTTTATTCAGTCTCAAACATGTCCATGTGGAAGTTCATTTAATCTGACATGAGTATTTGTGATTTATTCTTCAGCAAAAATTTTTTCTCACACTAGGATTTGTCCCGAGTGGTATTCGAACCCAGACGGTGAGAGGCACTGTGATCCGTAAGCGCTCACTTTAGACCACTCGGCCACCGAGGCCTCTAAAATGATGTTTCAGGCATACTCATAGCGATATTCCCAACAAAAACATACAGCCAACCAAGAAGACATTCTTATAAATTACCCACGGTTACAACTTCCATTTTAAAGGGATATAACTCAAATTACAATGAACATATGGAAATCGGAAAATTAATGCAACAAGAATCAATGCGATTGAAAACAGACAACATTTTTCGCAATAATTTCTTGCTCGCAGTACTTTTCTAATTTACAGTATAAACCTCCCAGCTCTGAATGTGCAATCATGAAATATTTAAAAATCTTTTATCCTTTTGTTCTATTGTAAAACAAATATCTTTTTTCATGACAATTTTGTTTGTAAATAATAGAAAAATTTGTGTTGAACTATTATTTCCATTTAAAATGAATACACACATCACATTTCAGGCATTATGTCATTATATGTAAAAGCATCAATTTTTTTGTGAATTTAATAAAAAAAAAAAATGGAAAGAAAAAGTATAAAATATACTTGGTTTTTGTTGTAGAAAAATGATTTGATCCCCACAACAATTGGCTCTCGACTTATTCATAGAGATAGAAAATTAGACCTGTTGATTGATGAGAGTAGTGATGATAGTGATGATGAATCATCGGCAGATGTTTACAATATTAACCTTCGTAACGAGGAAGATTTCAAACCAGTCAAAGGAACACCTGGTGTGTTTTATAAGGTAAGTCAAGTGGAGTAGAGTGGAATGGAGTGGAGTATAGTGGAGTGAAGTGAAGTAGAGTGAGTTGGAATGGAGTGAAGTTAAGTAAACTTGAGTAGAATGGAGGAGTTAAGTCAAGTAGAGTTGAGTGGAATTAAATGGACTGGAATGGAGTGAAGTGAGCTGGAATTAATGTGGAGTTAAGTGAAGTTGAGAATAGAAAAGTGGAGTGAAGTGGAATGGAGTGGAAATGATGTGGGGTAAAGTAGTGGGGAAGAGTAGAGTGAAGTGGAGTAGAATGGAGTGAAATGAATTGGTATTGATGTGGGTGAAGTGGAATAGATTGGAATGAAGTAAAGTGGAGTAGAGTGGAGGAGTTGAATGAAGTGGAATGAACTGGACTTGAGTAGAGTGAAGTAGAGTGGAATGAAGGGCACTATAGTGGAGTGTATTGGGGTAGAGTGAAGTGGAATGAAATGGACTGGAGTTGATTGAAATTGAATGGAGTGGAGTTGAATGAGTGTGAAATGAAGTGAACTGGATTTGAATTGAGTGGAGTGAAGTGGATTAGAGTGAAATGGAGTGGAGTGAAGCAGATTGAATTTGAGTGAAATGGAGTGGAGGAGTCTGGGCGTTTAACCTGATTTTCATTCTAAAACATTTTTTTATGTTATTTGTTTGTATATAAAGCAGTATGTTTATTATTCATGGAGTCTATTGAAAATCAAACCCATTGCTTAAATCAAGAAAATTTGCAAATGTAAATAGCCACTATCAAGACTAAATTATAAAATTATATCTTTTGCATTTTTTTTTCAAAATGGCATCTGAACAATAAATGGCAAAAACGTATACAGTAAAACCTGTATATAAAGATATAAAGACTACCAATATCATGGTCTTATAATACTGGTTTTGATGGACAGGTGGGTTTTATATATAGGTAGCCACTATTGCAACTATTTTTCAGTTAAGATGTTAAGATATTTTGAAAATAAATTTGTGTATGTTGTGTATGTTGATCAACATGTATTCACAAAGTACATATCATTATGAATATATATATATGATAAGTAATAATTTCTATTGTTTTTCTTATATAGAATTACAAGTATAATCCTGTGGATATTTATCATAACAAGCTGTATACAATGTTACCAAAGACTCACATCTTAACTCCTGCAAAAAACAAAAAACAACTGACACGAGTTGAACAGCTTGAACAACATTCCTTTGCTGTGCAGTAAGTACCCTCTCTGTTACCTAAATCAGCAAATATCAATAAATCATTTCTTAAAGAATTAAATATAAAATAGAGGCCACAGTGGCCAGGTGGATAAGGCTTCAGCTTCCTTAACCTAATATGCTTCACCAAATTGGGTTCATCCTGGGTTGACTTTCATGTAAGTTAGAAGGATTTTCTTTGTAGTAGCCTTTACTGGTTAGCTTGGTACCTGCGCAATGTAATAGACCTCAGTCATGTAGTGCATATAAAAACTCAGGGGTCTTTATTTAGACCCTGTTCATTTAAATTTGTTAATAGATAGCACTTTGCAATTTTGCCAAGGTGAGAGGTTCTGAGGTTTTTAAAGAATTAAGCTGAGTTGGATGACTATCGCACTATATTTCTGGCGTAAGGACTTGAAGCCGCACAATTCACTTCCTATGCCTGGACCACATTTTGCATGTAAACATTGCCATGTGCTTTTAGCATGATTGACACATTTTCCAAATTTCTGAAAAAATGAATCAGACAAGGTATTGATTTTTTTTGAAAAAGAAAAAAAGTAATATTTGAGGATTCAGGGACACTATGTGCCATTATATGTAATTCGGGGTTTGTTGACCATCAGATTCTATGAAAATGGTCTATTTTGAGGTAAAATTTTACAATTTTCTGTGTGGTTGCCATGGTAACAAAATGTTTGCTAAACTTGTAAAAATTTGCATTTGGGTCATAAATTTAGTATAGAAATAATGTTTGAATTCTTCTGATTTTAAAAAGTATCAACATTTCTGGTGTTACTTAAAAAATATTGAAATATGGGTGCATAACACTAAAGGTGGTATGACCAAAATTGGGCAATTTTGGCTGTCAGTTCATGACTGAGGTCTGTTACCAATGGACTAAAGTGGTCTCTGTTGTTTATCTGTGACATAGCATATCAGTGAACTAGCACTCTAAAGATTGCCATAAGTTTGCACTAGTCCAAAGCAGATCAGCATATCAGTGAACTAGCACTCTAAAGATTGCCATAAGTTTGCACTAGTCCAAAGCAGATCAGCATATCAGTGTACTAGCACTCTAAAGATTGCAATAAGTGTGCACTAATCCAAAGCAGATCAGCATATCAGTGTACTAGCACTCTAAAGATTGCCATAAGTGTGCACTAGTCAAAAGCAGATCAGCATATCAGTGTACTAGTACTCTAAAGATTGCAATAAGTTTGCACTAATCCAAAGCAGATCAGCATATCAGTGTACTAGTACTCTAAAGATTGCCATAAGTGTGCACTAGTCCAAAGCAGATCAGCATATCAGTGTACTAGCACTCTGAAGATTGCAATTAGTGTGCACTAATCCAAAGCAGATCAGCATATCAGTGTACTAGCACTCTAAAGATTGCCATAAGTGTGCACTAATCCAAAGCAGATCAGCATATCAGTGTACTAGCACTCTAAAGATTGCAATATGTGTGCACTAGTCCAAAGCAGATCAGCATATCAGTGTACTAGCACTCTAAAGATTGCAATAAGTGTGCACTAATCCAAAGCAGATCAGCATATCAGTGAACTAGCACTCTAAAGATTTCCATAAGTTTGCACTAGTCCAAAGCAGATCAGCATATCAGTGTACTAGCACTCTAAAGATTGCCATAAGCGTGCACTAGTCAAAAGCAGATCAGCATATCAGTGTACTAGAACTCTAAAGATTGCAATAAGTTTGCACTAATCCAAAGCAGATCAGCATATCAGTGTACTAGCACTCTAAAGATTGCAATAAGTGTGCACTAATACAAAGCAGATCAGCATATCAGTGTACTAGCACTCTAAAGATAGCAATAAGTGTGCACTAATCCAAAGCAGATCAGCATATCAGTGTACTAGCACTCTAAAGATTGCAATAAGTGTGCACTAATCCAAAGCAGATCAGCATATCAGTGCACTAGCACTCTAAAGATAGCAATAAGTGTGCACTAATCCAAAGCAGATCAGCATATCGGTGTACTAGCACTCTAAAGATTGCAATAAGTGTGCACTAATCCAAAGCAGATCAGCATATCGGTTTACTAGCACTCTTAAGATTGCAATAAGTGTGCACTAGTCCAAAGCAGATCAGCATATCAGTGTACTAGCACTCTAAAGATTGCAATAAGTGTGCACTTGTCCAAAGCAGATCAGCATATCAGTGTACTAGCATTCTACAGATTGCCATAAGTGTGCACTAATCCAAAGCAGATCAGCATATCAGTGTACTAGCACTCTAAAGATTGCCATAAGTGTGCACTAATCCAAAGCAGATCAGCATATCAGTGTACTAGCACTCTAAAGATTGCAATAAGTGTGCACTAGTCAAAAGCAGATCAGCATATCAGTGTACTAGCACTCTACAGATTGCAATAAGTGTGCACTAATCCAAAGCAGATCAGCATATCAGTGTACTAGTACTCTAAAGATTGCAATAAGTGTGCACTTGTCCAAAGCAGATCAACATATCAGTGAACTAGCACTCTAAAGATTGCAATTAGTGTGCACTAGTCCAAAGCAGATCAGCATATCAGTGTAGTAGTACTCTACAGATTGCCATAAGTGTGCACTTGTCCAAAGCAGATCAGAAACACTTGCACAAACTCATGCATAACATTATTTTATGTTTAGGTTAAACTGTAAGATTATTATAAAAAACGTCTCAGCACAAATATTAGAATAATTGCTGATGTGATGTAAAACAAATTCAACCAATTAACCAAACAACCAACCAGATTCTTGAATACAGGTACAACATAATGTTTTCAGTCATGTCAAAAATTTCTAGATATCCAGAGTTATCTGATTATTGAGATAACACTTTAGTTTCAACTCTTTGTGATTCTATATTTAGATGTGATGATAATTTAGCTTTCTGAGTACTTAAAAATCCACATTGGTTTGACCAGAATTCCTAAATGAATGGTTATGAGTGTGGACTTAGGATTCAAGAGTTATGTGTATGGGTTCCATACCCATTGCCAAAATAAAAATATAGTTTGTTTCCCCTTGCTTGACTGACTGTAAAAAAATCCTGCCGACTGAAAAAATTTTATTGAAAAATGCTGTGTGATTTTTTTTTTCGCAATTCTTTGCTAACAGATTCCAGTTCGTTTCTCTTTCCTTTTCACGGTTTAGTCGCCAACCTTCTTAGTTGTCAAGACACTTATACATTTATAATTCAATGCGATACAAACGCCGTAGTGATGAAGATGTACTAGTAAACACACAAGGTGACATGTGAAGAATGTTTCCTAACCAGAAAAAAAAAACTATGAGAATAGAAGAAGAAAAAAAAAAAAAGGCTACCTACCTAACCAATATCAGAAGTAAGGGTAGGGCAAGGGGAAACAAAGATATTTTAATTGTGGCCCAGCTGTCTGTATTATTTCAAGTATTATGTGATAAACACAGCTCACATGTTTACTTTTATGGTCAGTTCTTGGATGGTAAACAAACCCTCAGTATACGTAGAAAACCATCAACTTTCAGCAAGTGAATTCTCAGACAGTGCATTTGTAGGAATAAGTATATTGTGCAGTGTATGGAAATTTTTTAATGACAAGAACCTTACTTTATCATTACATGTTTCATTCCAGAACTTTTGTTCAGCATGACCCAGATTTTGAAAAAGTAGTGACCATGTTATTCTGTTGGAAAGTAGAACAGACCTGTTTGGGAATGATTTAAACCTTGGTGTTATCCATTACTAAGGTCCTAAGAAATACCAGGGGTTAATCTTGTGACAGACTGTTTCCCATTTATATGTTAGTCAAATAATCTCGGAGCCATCATTTTCCCCACTGAGGTCCTCAGAAATACCAGGGATTAATCTTGTGATAAACTGTTTTCCATTCAAATGTTTGTCAGATATTCTCAGTCATCACTTCTCCCCACTGAGGTCCTCAGAAATACCAGGGATTAATCTTGTGATAAACTGTTTTCCATTCAAATGTTTGTCAAATATTCTGAATGCCATCACCTCTTGTCACTGAAATCAGGACAGGTAAAGCCTGGGTGGCTGGGTATGGATTTGGATATTTATAACAATTTATTATTTACAGGCCTGAGTTTGCTTGTAAGGGAAGATTGGCCAGAAGTAATCATGAAAAGTTACAGTATGTTGGAAGACAGTTTTTAGCTGAGCTCGGCCTATCACAATGGCGCAGCAGGGAATTCTGGGGAATGATGTTAATGTTCATTGTTGTATTTTTCCTCAGAATGTATCTACATTATATCGGTCAGTGGTTTTTCCTAAGTGCTATCAACATTCCTATAAACAAGTAAGTACATGTATAGTGGTCATGTCTGAGTGGAACTGTTACTGGCTTTACAAGTCCAGGGTTGTGGGATCAAACTGGGGAATGATGTTGATATTTATCATCATATTTTTACCTTAAAACATTTCTGATTACTCTGTTTTAGTCAAGGCCTCCTAAAAATGATATCAAAATTTCTATTAAAAGTAAATGAAGGAATCAGGAATGTGTTTTGTCTTCAGCTTTAAGAAAGCAGATGGTTTCTACTTACTGAACTTTTCTGTGTATCTATATACTGAAGTAAGGGTTGAGTTAAGTTGAGTAATGGTGTTAAACATCCCAGTCAAAAATATTTCATTTATATAAAGACGTCACTAGCTTATAGGGGAAAGTGCAGAAATTTTGCCTGAGTGTTTTGCTGATGGCATTACACAGCAGGGTTCTTTATCGTGCCACGCCCACTGTGACACAAAACCTCATTTTATTATTTTAGGTTCCCATCTGAAACTGTTTTTTGTAATCCCAAGTGCTTGACAAAAGAACAGTCACTACCCACTTTCAAGTTCTTGTTCAGACCCATTCGGGGTTTGAATGCAAAACTTCACACTGATGTAAGATATAAAATCACTAACATAATATGAAGATAATTGTATGTGAGTTGTTGAATGGTGTCGCAGTTTTCATTACACATTTTTTACCTAATACATAATAAGCTACTATACATTTTTCACAATAACCTGCATATATAACACAGAAACATTGCCTGCCTTGACTTATCAATGCCTTTAAAAAGTTTAATGGTTGTCATCACAATATTGTTGATTTGTTTGAAGTTGCTGTATACAAACTTATCCAGATATATTTGACATCAGATAGTTACATGTTCATTTCAATCTCAAATTTGATTTTACTTGTGATGGATGTAGCTTGCTAGACAGGAGGTGCTTATCCTTCCAGACCACCAGTCTTCACTTACCTGGTCTTGTGGAGGTTTTTTACAAAATTAGCCAGCTTCCAAAATTTTCACTTTGTTTTTGGGATTATAATTTGGACATGGACCGGTAAATATATATACATGTGTGTGTGTGTGTGTGTGTGTGTGTGTGTGTGTGTGTGTGTGTGTGTGTGTTTAATATGTTCAAGTGTGTTATATTCATATATATATAAATGGTCTGTTATTTTTATAATTTCTATTTGGTTTTTGGATTCTAATTGAATTAACAAGGCACAATATTCATTTTTTATCCAATTTTGTTTAAGGTTCAACTTTTTTCCATACACCATTGAATTGAACTACCAGAGCACCTTACTGAGAACCAGAGAAGAAATTGGCGTTGTTTGGCTCGGTCCAACGATGAATATTCTTGTATTTTCGTTCTTGGTATTTTTCTGCTGGATTAATCAGAAATTGTTTGGATTGTTTCCTGATATTGGATGTAAATTTATCATCGCTTTCGGGATTTTTACCTTTTTGGATCCCTTGTTGATACTAATGGTGGATTGCATTTTGCAGGTGAGAGATTGCTGATGAACCCTGGGGCCACTGTCCCAACGAATTATAAAACTTTTCTATAGTTTTTAGGTTCCCCATCACTTTTTTAAAACAATTTTTCCATGCTTTTGTTTTACTGGTCTTAAAAAAAAAAAGAGTCAGATTGAATTGCCTAATGTTTATGTTTTCAAAGTATTTGACAATAACTGACGGTTTTTACCAACACATTAATTTCTAAGGTACACATACTGTAACATTGTAAATATTTCTGGTTTATAGTTTTGTGGTTTTTAAAAAAATTATAATTATCTAAAAAATTCTTAGGAGAATATTTGTGAAATATTGTTTTGTAAAAAATAAATTACTTTCAAATTGGGTGATAAGTAAAAAAAGTTGTTCACATGCCTTGTGGTATTTTCTTGCCCAGGAAAATTATGAAATTTAATCCCCACCAGACCTTTGTGATTTTACAGTTCATGGCCCAAGTTTCACAATAATTTCTTGACTAAAAATTTTCTTAACCTAGAATTAGTAAATTTGAAATCTTTATAATTTTGTTTATTTTAAAGCTATTCTACAATTTAAGGTGTAAATTTGAACATCACTTCACACATATTACAAATAAATTCAGCATTGTTAATTGTTAAAACATAATTCTAAAAACAACTGAAAAAATTTCCTGAAAAGTTAAGGAAAATTTTATTTAAGAAACGATTGTGAAAATGGGTTATGCAGTTATTTTTAAAAAGATGCACAATTGTCTTCTTGAATGCACACACACAGCCAAGATGGCACATAAAAAGTACAAACCATATGCTGCACATCTGGGAACTGGACTGCTTAATATTGGGATATTAAATCTTTGATTGACCTGCCACCTTGATCACTAAATATTATCATGTTAATGCTTGATAAGTCTGCAACCTCATGTTAAACCTTTATTGATCTGCCACCTTATGCTTAAACCTTGATTCATCTGCCACCTTATGCTTGAACCTTGATTCATCTGCCACCACATGCTTAAACCTTGATTAATTTGCCACCACATGCTCAAAACTTGATTAATCTGCCACCACATGCTTAAACCTTGATTCATCTTCAACCACATGCTTAAACCTTGATTCATCTGCCACCACATGCTTAAACCTTGATTCATCTGCCACCACATGTTTTAACCTTGATTCATCTGCCACCACATGCTTTAACCTTGATTCATCTGCCACCACATGCTTTAACCTTGATTCATCTGCCACCACATGCTTTAACCTTGATTAATTTGCCACCACATGCTCAAAACTTGATTAATCTGCCACCACATGCTTTAACCTTGATTAATCTGCCACCACATGCTTTAACCTTGATTCATCTGCAACCACATGCTTAAACCTTGATTCATCTGCCACCACATGCTTTAACCTTGATTAATCTGCCACCACATGCTTTAACCTTGATTAATCTGCCACCACATGCTTTAACCTTGATTAATCTGCCACCACATGCTCAAAACTTGATTCATCTGCCACCACATGCTTTAACCTTGATTAATCTGCCACCACATGCTTTAACCTTGATTCATCTGCCACCACATGCTTAAACCTTGATTCATCTGCCACCACATGCTTTAACCTTGATTCATCTGCCACCACATGCTTTAACCTTGATTAATCTGCCACCACATGCTTTAACCTTGATTCATCTGCCACCACATGCTTAAACCTTGATTAATTTGCCACCACATGCTCAAAACTTGATTAATCTGCCACCACATGCTTAAACCTTGATTCATCTTCCACCACATGCTTAAACCTTGATTCATCTGCCACCACATGCTTAAACCTTGATTCATCTGCCACCACATGCTTTAACCTTGATTCATCTGCCACCACATGCTTTAACCTTGATTAATCTGCCACCACATGCTTAAACCTTGATTCATCTTCCACCACATGCTTAAACCTTGATTCATCTTCAACCACATGCTTAAACCTTGATTCATCTGCCACCACATGCTTAAACCTTGATTCATCTGCCACCACATGTTTTAACCTTGATTCATCTGCCACCACATGCTTTAACCTTGATTAATCTGCCACCACATGCTTTAACCTTGATTCATCTGCCACCACATGCTTTAACCTTGATTAATTTGCCACCACATGCTCAAAACTTGATTAATCTGCCACCACATGCTTTAACCTTGATTAATCTGCCACCACATGCTTTAACCTTGATTCATCTGCCACCACATGCTTAAACCTTGATTCATCTGCCACCACATGCTTTAACCTTGATTAATCTGCCACCACATGCTTTAACCTTGATTAATCTGCCACCACATGCTTTAACCTTGATTAATCTGCCACCACATGCTCAAAACTTGATTCATCTGCCACCACATGCTTTAACCTTGATTAATCTGCCACCACATGCTTTAACCTTGATTCATCTGCCACCACATGCTTAAACCTTGATTCATCTGCCACCACATGCTTTAACCTTGATTCATCTGCCACCACATGCTTTAACCTTGATTAATCTGCCACCACATGCTTTAACCTTGATTCATCTGCCACCACATGCTTAAACCTTGATTCATCTGCCACCACATGCTTTAACCTTGATTCATCTGCCACCACATGCTTTAACATTGATTAATCTGCCACCTTATGCTTAAACCTTGATTAATCTGTCACCACATGCTTAAACCTTGATTCATCTGCCACCTTATGTTTAAACCTCGATTCATCTGCCACCTTATGCTTTAACCTTGATTAATCTGCCACCACATGCTTAAACCTTGATTCATCTTCCACCACATGCTTAAACCTTGATTCATCTGCCACCACATGCTTTAACCTTGATTCATCTGCCACCACATGCTTTAACATTGATTAATCTGCCACCTTATGCTTAAACCTTGATTAATCTGTCACCACATGCTTAAACCTTGATTCATCTGCCACCTTATGTTTAAACCTCGATTCATCTGCCACCTTATGCTTAAACCTTGATTAATCTGCCACCACATGCTTTAACCTTGATTAATCTGCCACCTCATGCTTTAACCTTTATTAATCAGCCACCTCATGCTTTAACCTTGATTAATCTGCCACCACATGCTTAAACCCTGATTCATCTGCCACCACATGCTTCAACCTTGATTCATCTTCAACCACATGCTTAAACCTTGATTCATCTGCCACCTTTTGCTTAAACCTTGATTCATCTACCACCACATGCTTAAACCTTTATTAATTGGCCACCTCATGCTTAAAACTTGATTAATCTACCACCACATGCATAAACCTTTATTAATCTGCCACCACATGCTTAAACCTTGATTCATCTGCCACCTCATAATGGACAGATATTAAAGTGTTTAAAAATGATTTCTGAGAGTTTAAATATGTAAATAAAAGTTATGTTGAAGAATTGAATTTTGATTTACATGAATATTGAATGAAAGGTTTTTGTAAAATATTTATTTGTAGCGTTATGAACAGGGAAGTACTGAGCCGATAGCTGACTGTGCTAAGTTGTACTGGCATTTCTACCGAGCTGAAGGATCAGGATTAGCAGGGATATTTATAACAGCTTTCCTGTATACCTTCTGCATGTTTATGACAGCATCAATAATATACATGTATTTCTTGAGGTAGGTCTAATAAAGGTAGAACAGGGAAGACAACTGTAATGGACCGTCTATTGAGCTGAAGGATTAGGTTAAGCTTGAAGGCAAGTCTAATCAAGGGAGATAACTGTGATGGAGTGTCTACTTAGCTGAAAAATTAGGTTTAGTGTGAAGGCAAGTCTTATCAAGGGAGATAACTGTAATGGAGTGTCTACTTAGCCGAAGGATTAGGTTTAGTGTGAAAGCAGTCTAATCAAGGGAGATAACTGTAACGGAGTGTTTACTTACCTGAATATTTCGGTTTAGGGGGAAATTTTATAACAACCTTTTTCTATATCTTCTTTACGTAATTACAGCATCTTTAAAATACATGTACATGTATTTGTGAAGGCAAGTCTAATCAAGGGATATAACTTTATGAAAAGCATTGAATTAATGGTGTTTTACGCCCCAGTCAAGATTCTTTCACTTATCTTGAGGAAGTCAGTTCTAGGATGGTTGAGGAAAGCAGATTACCCAGAAAAAAACACTAACATTTGGCAAGCAACCTATCAGAATTTCTCGCACTAGGATCTGCCAAAACCTAGATGATGAGAGGCATGTAAGTGTAAGTGTACACTTCAGATCACTTGGCCACAATGCTCCCTGTATTAGAAATGACATAACTACATAATTCTTGCATTTTTACAGAGTACAGTGTTTGGGCATAGCAAAAATGTTTTTAACAGCTTTAATAGACTGAACAAAAATTAAAAGCAATGCTTAAATGAAAAATTTAAATCAATCAGTAACAGAAATATCCACAGTTAATTTAAACTTTTTCTTCATAAACTTAGACTTCACAATAATGGACGTTTGCTGGATGTATTTTGGCGTCTTCATGGTAAAGAGGAGAAATTCTTCATTCCATATGATTTAGAAGTTTCGAATCAGGAACTGAATTATATCGTTAAGAAGTCAGAAAAATGGCGTGGAGAAGAAGGCGAAAGGAGAAAAGTGGCAGTTTACGATTATATCTGGGAAGAAGAGGATGTAAATATACAGTCAAACCTGCCTTTAAGGCCACCTCTTGATAAGGGTCACCTGCTTATAATGGCCAATAAAATTATATCCCAGTTGCTTTGTCTGTATTATTTGAACTTGTATATAAAGATCACCTGTCCATAAAGGCCAATTTTATTGATTCTCATGGGTGGCCTTTATAGACAGGTTTGACTGTACTTAGCAACATAAGTAATGTAGTTTTATAAACCAGGAAAATTGTTTTCTATACATCTACATACTTTTTGTAGTCCATTTAAACAATCTTCGTTAGGTTAACAAGTTGGTTGGCAGAAATTTGAATCTTGTTTTTGAGTCAATATTTTTGAGATTATCCCACTAGTGTTAAAAATTACTTATGCTGATAATACAGTAAAGTGGGTTATTACGAAGTACAAATTTTGACGGTTTTTTTTTTTTTTTTTTTTTTTTTTTTTTTTTTTTTTTTTTGTTTAAATCACTAAAATAAAAAACATGAAAATCTTTGTATACCAGTAAACCAAGAGTAGATTGTTTTAGATCACCAAAATATAATTATGCTAAAAATTCAACTGACTTTTTCTTGTTAAAATTGGAAAACTTTAGCACCTCTAAAATAACCCACTATGCGTTATGATGTTTAATAATATTTCAGGTGCTTTTGAAGCCAAAAAAAAAAAAAAACTCTTAAGCTCACCTTTACTAATAAAAGAAGTTTTTAGTTAATTGTCATACCTTTGACTTGAGTGACATAATTCCGTTTTTTTTTTTTTTTTTTTTTTTTTAAATTTGATGAAATGTATTTTAACATAAATATGATAAGTTTAAAAAAAAAAACTCTTGTTATTTTTTTAGATTGAAGAAAGTATTTGGGATGAGAATGGAGTTGAACGTAAAGAATATGTTCAAGGTCGTATGGAGATTACAACTCATGTTTCGGTACACACAATTCATTTAGATGGACTTCGAGAACTCTACAGACATTTCCTACGACTTCCAGATGGCGCTATTGTCGAAGTATATAACTTTTATCACTTTATTACTCATAGAAAGGCAGTAGATATTACTCATAGAAACGCAGTAGATGAAATCAAACACCAAGCTGATTGGTTATATGATAATGATATTTTCACACAGCTTTTTTTGGTTAGGTAACAAATTTTCACAAATTATTTTTTCCTTCATAATGGCAACAGCAGGGTAATTATGTGTATACAACTGATTTATTTATTGAATCCATTATTTTTTAGTCTGGCGGCAGATTTGCCAGATTAATACATCATCAATCTTATTTAAATTTTGTAAAATGTTTATTTGTAAATTTAAATTTAAAGATAATGGCACTTCTTTCTGTAAGACTGTAGATGGGGATTTCATTATCATTCAACTTCCTGGAGAACATGCAAACATGTTAGATCAAGAATCTACTATGCACCAAGAGCAAGAGGGAAATCCTTGTTTGATAGTGTAAAATTTATTCTGAGGGTACCCTGTATATCAAGGACAGGAGCCTTGATAGAGGAGTGGTTTAAAAAGGGCACTCCAGTTTCCTCTAGAACTGACCATCATGACATAAGTGAAAGAATTTTAACTGGGTCTTAAAACACCAATACTTAACTCAACTCAACTCAACGCGACTCGACTCGACTCAATTCCACTCGATTCAACTCCCTTTATGTTGCTTTAAGTACTTTAAGTGCTTTGATTAATTTTGCAGGTGTTTGGTGATATTGGCATACCTGGAATGGACAAAGATGTGAAGAAAGCTCTAGAAAAGGGATCAAAAGGTTTGGAAAACCTGATGGGATCAATGGGAAGTGTTCCTAATGTAAGCTATTTATAAATATGGTGTACATTTCCTATATCTTATTTTGTCACTATTTTATCTGGTTAAATTTTCTTCAGAACTCGACATGAGGGAGAGATTGGGGTAGGGGGTTGGGGTTTTTTGTAATATGAAGTGAAACTACAATAACTTTGAGAGCAAGGGGACTTCAATTTCATCTTTCGTAGTTATTCATTCATTTAATTTTTTAAATTAAAAATAACAAAACTTAACTACAAAATAAAATTATGGGGTCGATGTACTGACTTTGAACTGTCTGTGAGAAAAAATTTGAGCTATTGAAATTCAACTGTGTTCCAGCTGAGCTACTGAAGAGTTCTCATTATACCCCTATAACCCCCCCCCCCCCCACCCCTTTATCAAAGTTAAGGCATGTGTGGGAATCACAGTGCTTGTATACGTCTTTCTGTCTGTTCCAATATCATGTCTAGTCTAAAACTTCCACATCTATGGATAGATTTTGATTGCTATAATATTAATTGTAACAATTAAGGTAAGTCTATGTACTGCACTAGTTGGCTTGAGGTCACCATTAGCTTTGACTTATCCACCATTTCCGAGTATATCTTTTATTTCTAAGGAAAATTTTGAGTCATTTGTGCTTGCTTGGGATTTGCCAGAATATCACCTAACCGATATCCATTCCCATCTTTTATGGAATGTTTTTGAAAATGTTTTTATTGCCAGTTCCCAGAATAATTTCAGAATTTTTAGAGTTGAGTTGAGTAATGGTGTTTAACATCCCAGTCAAAAATATTCCAGACATGTCCAGCTATAAGCGAAAGTGCAGAAATTTTGCATGTACGTGCGCTGATGGCATTATACAGCAGGGTTCTTTATGGTGCCATGCCTACCATTACACGGGACCCCGTTTAAGTTACCAACCGAAAGAACCATGACTTTTATTTCGTAATGCCCAGTTCTAGGCCAAAGAACAGTCACTACCCTCTTTCAAGTCCTGGTCGCGGTTCGAACCCACGACCTTTCACTTACAGAGCGAGCACTCTACCAATATCACTTTTAGAGAAAACGTCAACAGTTGTGATTGGATATCCACTAAATATAATTGTTTTTCGTGATAATTAGCAGTTATGACATTGTACACTGGTAAATATTGTGATTTGTAAACATTTATGGTTAATTTTATGGTAAATAATGTTGTAGGTTCGGGGAAGACGGACTGTCAATACTAGAAGTGGTTTCCATGCCGACAGAGATTACGACACTTCTCCAACACCAAGTAGTTCAGGATCATATCCTGAGAAAAAGAAAATGTTGTAAATCTAAAAATAGAATCTTGAATTTCCTTGTTAAAAATGGATTGTGGTATCCAGAGTTGTAATCATCTCTATATACAAAGCTTTATTTTCCTTTACTTCAATAAAAGAAATTGATTTAAGATGCAGAAAGTGACTTAAAAATTTTGTGTTCAGAGTTGCAAAAAGGAGGGGTTTTTTTTAAATTGTGTTGTTTCTTTTTTTTTTTAATTTTGTGGAAAGAGAATATGGAATTCTTTTGTAACTTTTCATGTGGTGGAATGAGGAATTCAATTTTACTAGACTGATAAAGTAAATGAATTTAATATGAAAAGTCATTCATTAGGAATTATTTTTTCAAATTGTTTTCGATTAGTGGAAACAGTATTTTGATTAATTATAAGGACATTATATATTAATTCTTTGTTGTTGTATATTATTATTTATTAAGGAGATTTTTACCAGATTAAATTGTTGATTTGTTTTATTTAAGACTCATCTGTGTTTGAATTTTCTTGCCTAGTAACTTATCAAAAGTGACTTTTAGGATTATTCTAGACTTGTGAAAAAAAAAAAATCGAATTTTTTTTCCTAGGTTTTCAAGTATGTTTATTATTTTTATTTATTTATTTTGTTTTGGTATTGTATTTAAATATAGATTTTTTTTTCTATTTCAAAAATTGTAAATTTTACTGAAACTGCTAGAAAAGTTGCTGAATTTTTTTTCATTTAATATATATATATATATATCAATTATTGTTAAGCTCAAATTTCCTGTGATACAAAGAAAAATCCGTCCACAGAAAATTTATATTTTATTATCCACGAACCTGTTGTTTGTTGTGTTATATTAATTATCTAGAGATGTTTATTTTGATATTCCATTTTTTCGTACCTTTTAATTTGTTGTAGAAGTTTTTATTATTATTTTTTTATTAATATTATCACTACTTTATTATTATTATTATTATTATTATTATTATTATTATTTTATTATTACTGTATATTTCCAAATAAAGTGGGGAACAATTTGGTTTTGTCTTCCATTTTTTCCTGATAAATCCTTGTCCAGAGATGTTTTTTTTTTTTTTGTATATTTTTGAAACTTCATAGAAATAATGAAAGGATAAATGTAATTTTGCCTTTTGCTATCTTATTTGGACTAGGTTCCATTTCTTGGCCCAGTTTGGACCCAAATAATTTTGGTTCGGAGACAAAGTAATGAAATATTATTATTATTATTATTATTATTGCTTATTCTCTTCTTGGTACAGTTTTGTTACATTTAAAATAATATTTATTGCAATATTACCGCAATTCAATATACCAATTTTCATTTTAATGTCAATCTGGACTTATGTTTCCCTTCTTTTATATTTTGTGAAAGTAACAAGTATATAAAAAAGAAATACATGTATATTGATAATAGGTTGCACTTAAATTCAGTAAACTAAGCGGAATTTGTATAAAAAATTTTTTCTATTTACACAAAATAAATCAAAAAAATACTGATACAAAAATTCTATTTTATAATATTTAATAAATTCTTTATCACATATATCTTTCTATGTATTTAAATATTTAAATATTTTTTGCTAATTTTTCATTTTCCATTTTTTACTAGTTAATTCTGTTCAACTTACCATTTTTTATCTGTACATATATATTTACATGTATATAATTTTTTATCAATTTGAATGCTGTAACATTAAATATCATGATTTTTATGACAGTAATCAGGGCTCACCAAATCCTCTTGTCCAGTGTCTCAACACTATTACATTTTTTCATTGGACAAGTTCCTCCTGTCTAAGATCCAAGATCACCTGTTCCCAAGGACAAAGGTCTTAGATCAATATATTCTCTGGTTTAAGGTCTAAATCCTACAATTATCTTGGTCCAAGTCCAAAGACCACCAGATTTTCTCCAAAAAATAATATTTTCCCTGCTAATGACAGACCTGTCAAGTCTCAAGTATTGTTTGTTTACAATTCAGCAGCCGGTGCAAAACTCATACTCATAGTTCCGGCAATGACATACCAATCTGGTAATATTCTTAGAAATGTTCAGTTAAGAAATCCATGGGTCCAGGACCTAAGTTATTGGCCCTAGTTTTTGGGACAAAAATAGATTTTTGTGAGCCTTGATGATGACATATAGCTTTTATTCATTATTAATGTTGATTTTTTGTACATATACACAAATCTAAGCTGGACTTAGCTGGAATCGGATATTTGTTATAATTTTATACATATACTGCAATAATAATAACCCCCTATTTCTTCATTGTTATCTCCCCTTAAACAATATGGCTGACCATGTAAGCATATTTTTGTTATGGCATGGAAACATTTCAAAATAACATGACCTTTACGATGCAGCAAGTTTGTTAACAGATAATTTGTTGGGTTTTTTCCCCATATTTTTTTTGAATTTTACTTTTCCAAATTCATTATTTTTGCAAAAACTTTATTTTAGCAAAATTTGTTATGCACTAGTCATGCTAAGTGCACACAATATTCTGTATATACATTTTTAGTAAGATATAATTAACAGATCTAGAATAATTTGTTAAGTAATTACAAAAAATTTATGTCTAAAAAAGTTCTTGGTACAAAATTGCTAAAAATGACTTCGTGAAAATAATTTGATGAACAGTAAATATTCTATTGAATTTTCAAACAAATCAACAAATAAAATTTATAATTTGGTACATTTTTTTCTCGATTGAACTTATTTGCTTTTATATGAATGTGAAACTAATTAAACGTTTGATGTATGTTATTCCGGTTGCTTTACACAATGATGGCAATAAAATCCCTAAAACATCTTTTCCAGATAGTTAACAGTTTATTAGATATACCATACTCTAATTTGCATGTTGCTCCAGTGAAATACTGAAAATATTGTCTCATGATGATACAAAAATTAACTAATTTTGAAAATGGAGATCAATAATTTCTCATCTTTGCTAGAAAAAAAAAAATTAAAATCTTATTTCCATACTTTAAGACTAACTTGCCAAATCTTATACTTGATTTAACAGAGTACATTTTTCAATACTAGTAAAATAATTTCTCAAAATGTTTATATGTGTATTACACATGTTCGACACAAGGTTAAAACACATACACTGGTTGTGTGTGATTGCTGCAGGCGGCCTCAAGTTACATATTTTATATATTTTATTAGAGAATAAACTCACATCCTAGAAGAATGACTAAGTGTTGTTTTTTCAAATATTTTAACTTTGCAGCATTTTCTTGATGTAGGAATAGAAACTTGGATTGTCTCCCAGTTTTATACACAACTGCCTTGATCAATCAGTGGTAGAGTGTCTGCCTCAAGAATGGGAGTTCAGGGGTTGGAACCCTGGCTAGGTCATACATAAGACTTAGTACACAGCAGACCATAATACACACTTGCATATCTTACACACGTCAACTTGCTCCTAGTTAAACCTATGAAAATTAATAAACTTGCTCTTGTTGCATATAGGAAAAATTGCTGATGTGATGTTCAAAAGTTACAAGAAGAGCCTTGGTGGCCAAATGGTCGAAATTTCCCACTTAGAAATCAGTTCCTCTCATTGCATAGGACCAAATCCCACTCTGGCAGATCTTAGTGTGAACATTTGGTCAGTTTGTATGTCAAAGGTATGTGGGTTTTTCCTGGACATTCTGGTCTCCACCACCACATAGAACTTACTGTCTCTGGCCTGTTTCACAATCATATCATGATTTTTCTTCATCTAAATCTGGGTAAAGTGCTGGCTCCGTAAGTGGAAGGTTTTGGGTTTGAACCCCGGCTGGGTCTGACCCAAGACTTGAAAGTGGGTAGTGACTGTTCTTTCGCCAATCACTCGGCATTACGAAATGAAAGTCACGGTTCTTTCGGATGGTATCTTAAAATAAACAAGGTCCCATGTCATGGCAGGCATGGCATGATAAAGAACCCTGCTGTATAATGACATCAGTGCAACGCACAAGCAAAATTTCTGCACTTTCGCCTATAGCTGGCGACGTCTCGATATAAGTGAAATATTCTTGACCTGGACGTTAAACACCATTACTTAACTCAACTCGCCTAAATCTGGAAAATTTGAAGTCATGGTGATGTTATTAATTGTTCAGATACAGTAATCTAAGATGTCATTTTGAAGATAACTTCAAACTTATAACTTTTGTATTTAACTTGTGAAAAAATGTTTATTCTTAGTTCAAAAAGAGGCCCATGGGCCTTAACGCTCACCTGAAGATATGTCCATTATTGTTTGCGAAGTGCAAATAAGATTGTTGAAATTTACTACATTTTAGTTCAAGGGAAATCTTAGTGAAGGAATAATTGTGAAACGGGCCTGTAAAAGTGGAAAAATCTTGACTGGGGCATCGTTACTGGGGCCAGTAAAAGTGGAAAAATCTTGACTGGGGCATCGTCACTCCATGTTTTATACAGCTATAAATAAATTGTAATGTCTTAATTTAAGTGATTTTGATTTTGTATACAATAATACAACTTGTTTCCTATTTTCATCAAGATAGAGTTTATACCTAATGCAAGTGGTATTTTCTTAATTTTTTATGATTCCGTGTAACATCTTGACATGTCTCATTCCATGGAACCTTTCACTTATCCTTGAGATTAACATACACGTTTATGTATAAAATTGTATCTCATTGGTTATATGAGACTAAAAAATCTGTTCAGATTTTGGTGGCAGATTGTTTCAAGTATAGGATTAGTCGTAAGTTGGCATCTCACTTGGCAACAAGAGGCCCATAGGCCTTAACGCTCACCTGAAGATATGTCCAATTTTGTTTGCAAAGTGCAATAGACAATATAAAGCTGCATTAAGTTTTCCAAAGAAAAAATGAAAACGGTACTAATCTAACTAATGATGTTCCTAATGAACAATGTTACATTTGGTTCAACGATAAAAGCTGGAATAAATGCAGAAATCACAATATTTACCCAGCGAGATGCAGCATTTAGAATCTAATATTAGAACATGGTTACGTAATCAAAAACCCGGGTAATTTAAACACAACTTTCAAAACGGTGAAATACGATAAACTGAACACAGAACTTCGTTGAATTTGTCATTTGTGACTTAGTAAGGGATACAAAACACCATTTCAAATACATCCGGATATAAATGAAGGACAATTAATGTAATCTGTTATGTTTCACTTTCGGTTCTAGGGTTTTTCCGTACATCCGACATGATCCGTGCGCATGCTCCAAGCTCATAATTACCATCGTAAAACTCTGACCAACCGGTCAGAGGATTCCGTTTATTTACAGCTAAAAGAAATGAAATTTTAGAAAATGAATGTCACGGATCGTGGTTAGAAGATATCTATTTTTAAAAAAATATATTTTTAGAAAATCAAAAAAAATTCAGAAAATTGATAACCTTAATGCAGCTTTAAGTCAAAAAAAACTTTAAAATTTCCTCAAGTTAAGAACTCCCACAAAACTTAATCAGAAATATATCCACTCACTTTTCATTTATAAGTACCTTATATAATATGCATGAAGTAACTGTATTGCAATGAATAATTTCCAAATCATTTATCAATTTCAGTATAATTATGCAGCTATATCCTTGACCTTTGAACATATATGACCTCAAACCATATATGATTGTCATGTCAATACCTACAATATTCTAATATACATGCCTATGCATGAAATTCATAGCTTTCAAGATAATTAATAATTTTAGTATTCCTATGTTGATATGACCTTGACCTTTCAACATATGACCTTGAACCATATATCAAAATGACTGCCATGTCAATACCAACAATATTCTAATATACATACCTATACAAAAAGTTAATAGTTTTCAAGATAATTAGCAATTTAAGGCTTCTTTTTTGCAGCTGTGACCTTGACCCTTCAACATATGACCTTGAACCATATATCAAAATGATCGTCATGACAATACCTACAATATTCTAAAATACATGCCTATACAAAAAGTTAATAGTTTTCAAGACAATTAGCAATTTAATTCTTCTTTTGCAGCTGTGACCTTGACCTTTGAACATATGACCTTGAACCATATATCAAAATGATTGTTGTCACAATACCTACAATATTCTAATATACATGCCTATACAAAAAGTTAATAGTTTTCAAGATAATTTGCAATTTAAGTCTTCTTTTGCAGATGTGACCATGACCTTTGAACATATGACCTTGAACCATATATCAAAATGATTGTCATGTCAATACCTACAATATTCTAATATACATGCCTATACAAAAAGTTAATAGTTTTCAAGATAATTAGCAATTTAAATCGTCTTCTGCAGCTGTGACCTTGACCTTTCAACATATGACCTTGATCCATATATCAGAATGATCTTCATGTTAATACCTACAATATTCTAATATACATGCCTATACAAAAAGTTAATAGTTTTCAAGCTAATGCACAATTTTAGTTTTTATGAGCAAAAAATAACATTTCAGGGGCAACAACTCCTACATGGATTATCATATAGTAAAGAAACTTTGTATCTTTTTAAATTTTGTCGTGCTGAACATTGTAACAATGTTTTAGATATTATATATCTTTAAAACTTTGAAGAAAATAGCCTAAAACTGCAAAAATACAAACTAGGTCATGACCTTGAACTTTGACCTTGACCACATTTCGACGGTCATTTCAAGAAAAAGTTAAAACTGAAAACCCCATGTCAATATCTGTTCAAATAGTCTAGTTATAACAATTTTAAGCCATTTTACGAAATTTTTAAAATCAAACGCAAAAACGCGTAACCCATTTTTTGACCGAATTTCACGAAATGAACAAACTATAGGCATTAGACCCTAGAGAAGCCAAATATCACATCAGATTTTTCTCCCATCATCGCTTTCAGAGAAGAAGATTTTTAAAGATTTTTGCACCCCTAGGTCACAGTGACCTACTTTTGGTAGCCATGGCAATGCCATGAACAAATCTGAATTGCACTGGCCCATATATGCTTCTGACCAAGTATCACTGAAATCTGTCAGCAGTTTTGGAGGAGAAGTCGAAAATAGGTGTTAATGACGCACACACGCACGCATGCATGTACATACACATGCCGCGCTATGCCATAAGCTCACATGACCTTTCGGTCAGGAGAGCTAAAAATCCATAGTGAAAAATTTGTCAAAAATTCACCTTGGCAGATTCTAATGTGAAAAATTTGTCAGTTTGTTTGACAAAGGGATTGTTAGTTTTCTCCAGGTATTTGTTTACTCCACAGTTCTAGAATTGACCCCCCTTTGTATATTTAAAGTTGCATTAAGTTTTCCAAAGAAAAAATTAAAATGGTGCTAATCTAATTAATGATGTTCCTAATTCCTACATTTGGTTCAACGATAAAAGCTCAAATTAATACAGAAACAACAATAATTTCCCAGCGAGATGTAGCATGTGGGATCTAATATTAGAACATGGTTATGTCATAAAAAAACAGGTCATTTAAACAAAACTTTCAAAACGGTGATTTACAATAAATTAAACACAGAACTTCCTTGAATTTGTCATTTGTGACTTAGTAAGGGATACATAACACCATTTCAAATAATCTGGATATTAATGACGAGCAATTTGTCAAGTTTCACCTTTGATTCATGAGTTTTTCCATACATCTGTGCGCATGCTCCAAGCTCATAATTACCATCATAAAACACTGACCAACCGGTTAGAAGATTCCTTTTATTTACATCTAAAAGGAATGAAATTTTAGAAAATGAATCTCACTGATAGAGGTTATCTATTTTTGAAAAAATATATTTTTAGAAAATCAAAAAAAAAAAAAAAAAAAAAATTCAGAAAATTGAAAAACTTAATGCAGCTTTAAATGCAAATCCAATTTAACTTAGACATAAAATCGGCATTTACTTGGTCACTATTACTGACTTTTTCCTGGTAATAAAACAACAGAAACTGAACAAAAACAACTAATTTACATTGTTTTAATATCTTTTTTTTTTCTCTCGAACACATAGTGACATGGCTTTTATTATTAGCCCATAGCTACATAATTCCAGATGTCAAAAATCATTCTCACATGTGAAAACAAATTACAAACACACTTTTTTTTCTCAATCATTCAGAATTAAAACCAAATTATTTAAGCTAAAGAGAAAGCTGAAAAAAAAATCCAAAAAAAGTCTATCAGACTCTCTGTTATGGAAATGTCATTAGTACAGTTAGCAAAACATTTCTCTAGTATGAATAAAGTTTTCAGTTTAGAAGCGTGTCCAATTCAGACCAATTCCTTTGCACCATGAAAAACAGATAAAATATTTGGTTGTCCTAAATATACAGAGTTTTCAAGTGAAAAATTCCTAAAACTTATACATTTTGTTAATGTAAAAATCTTAAGAGTGGTGCTCTAAACAGTGCAGAAACTACAGGAAGAAAAGAAGAAAATCTTTTGAGATATACATTTAGGTTTAGTTGACACCAACATGACATTTATTTATTTCGAATGAAATTTTCAGTTCAGAAGTGTGTTCACTTCAGACCAATTCCATTGCACCATAAAAACAGATAAAATAATTTGTTGTCTTATTAAAATGTAAGGAAGTTTTCAAGTTTAATGGAAAGTTACCAATTTTGTAAAAATCTTAAGAGTGGCGCTCTAAACAGTACAGAAACTACAGGAAGGAATGAAGAATCTTTTGAGAATTAGGTTTAGTTGACAATGTCAACATGGTGCAGTAAAGACAGATATTTTCCCGAGAAACTGACAAAATTTTCTAATCACAAGGATACGGTTTAGTTTGTTTTTAGAGATAGTACACTCCTGGTTGTACTTGTTTTAAAATTATGAACAGATATTGACTATAAAAAAGTTGCTTTTGAGGTCTGTGAATGCAACAAATCTGAGCTTTCTTATACATTATGATATGTATACAATACATAATAGGTCATTAAGGTTTATGAAATTGAATTTTTTTAATATTTTCTATCAAAATTAACTGCCCTGAAGAAATTTCTGAAATTTACCTTTTCTGACACATTGACAGAAATTTATCAAATTTTTAATACTTTGACAAAAACTTAATGAAATTCTAATATTTTAGACAAAATTTTCACAAATTTTAAGTACTCTAAAAAAAAAAAATTTCCACACAAATACATGTAGTACTAACAATTTTACATGCTCCAGTAAAAATGATACCATCCTCTCAGCTCACATATCCTGTGAAGCCAAAAATCGCAGAGTTAAATCAAATAAAATGTTAATTACTGTAACTTTATACAATTTAATTTCATTACATTGAACTTCCGGATAAGTCAAGCTTGTTAAATTCCAGCCCTTTATTTATTAAAAAAAAAATATCAGGTTTTCTCAAACTCTGGTATCTCACAAGCATCAACCAGTTATCTCCCTTTAACACTCTCCCTGCTTGTACATATATACATGTATTTCAAATTTCAAGGCTGGATATATCAAACTTATATCAACTGTTAGAAATACTTGAATATTTATAGCCATTAAGTGTGTGTGTGTGTGTGTGTGTGTGTGTGTGTGTGCATGCATGTCTGTGTCTAGCATTTGTAACTATTAATAACCCAGGCCAGTAAAATAATATAACTGAACTGTAGTATGAACAAGCAAGTACAGCAAGTCAACACTATATAACCTGCTACAGTTTTTAACTTACTGTATTTCAACATCCTATACATAAGTAGCACATTACATCAATCAGTAATTTTTCACTCCAGAAAATAAGTTTACCTACAATTAATTTTTTACTTATTTGACATCAAACATGTTTATTTCAATCAATCAACTTCACTTTATGACAACTCTTGCTCTATATGAAAATTATGAACACAAATACAAGTATACTAGACTCACACTTTTTCATCTACTCATTCTAAATAAAATGTTAATCTCATAATTTGCTAAATGTTGTGATTTAAACCTCTCAATCCAGAAAAATATGACCTCTTGTCCAATCAAAAACAAAATTTACCTGTCAATCAAAGTAATATGAATTCTATTGTCCAATCAAAAAAAGAAATTACCTGTCAATCAAAGCAATATGAACTCTATTGTCCAATCATTAACAGCCTGAAATTATAATCAATTATCTATCAATCAATAATTTATTCACTTACATTATTTTATACACCAATCAAACAACCACAAAAATATAAATGTATGTATACATGTATATGGAGAAGAGAAACCAGCACACTTTTACATGCCCTGGTTTGGACCAACATCAGTAGACAGAGATTGAAGACCAATACCTCAAAAACTTGTCATTTTCATGAACCTAATCTGTTTAAAGCCTTATACAATGTACATATAGTCAGAACTAATTTACATCTATACATGTAATATTTCCCACAATTACATTTTTTTTTTTTTTGTAAAAATCAAAAATTCTTGGAAACCATTGCGACAGATTCAGTAACATATGTACATGTATAATGTTACATGATATTACTTCAAAAATTCTACTTTTTTTCAAAAAATTATACTTTACAATTTATACATGAATATAATGCTTTTTATTTCGTAATATTTTAATTCTAAAATCGTTAAAAAAAATGTGAAAATTTAACCTATATTCTATCTTATCCTTCATGTACACTTTTTGTACATGTGTAATTATATATATATTAAAAAAAATGATTACAAACCATCGACACCAATGAAAATCACACAAACATTCCAAACACATAACAGAACTACCGGTACTCAGAGTTCTATGTTTGTCCATCCTTAAAATCAAACTCTTACAGATAACTAGTGGAGTAATGAATATAGAAACACAGTTTATTCTATGATACATACATATGTGTAACATGTATGTACATGTAATGTAATCTAAACCGTAATTGGAAGGTTTAGGCATCTGTACTTGTCTAATTGCTTTTTTAAAAGTTCCAAATTTCACAATTTTCTTTTAAAAATTATTTAAACTTTTTAGTCAATCCACAAAAGATTTTCAACATCTTCTATATTTTGTGTAATATGAAAAACCAGCTCTGTCTGAAAGTTATCAGTTATTTACTGGTCGACTGGATGTAAATTCAAACAGTAAAACAAAATTCAATTCTGAAGCAAGAAAAACTGGCTTAATTAAAAGCAAAAAATACAGCAGAGATCTAATGATAATAAAAAGAAAAGAAATCTGATAGGAATTGTTCTGGTGCCAATTAACTTTTTAATAATCACAACAATTAAACACTAATGACATTCATTGTATTAATACAACTCTGCATAATCATCTTCAGATAAAAAACATGAGACTGCTTCAAGCAGTACAGAATGCAATTCCACACACACACACACACACACACACACACACACACACACACACACACACACGTGCACAACTTTCAACATAATATCATTACACTCATTAGAATGTTCTTTTAGTACATCAAAAAAATATAATAATAACACAGTTAACAGCAAGTTCACACACACACACACACACACACACACACACACACACACACACACCAATTCAAACCTCTCTTCTCATTCCACAATTTTCCGTGGTGTTATAAAAATTCTTCCACTTCTTAAAATACACTTAAAGAAGATAAAAGTTGAACCTCATATCTGTACAGATTCAATAAGATAATTACCAAGTGAAAAACTGACATGAAAAAATATATTAGTTTTTCGGATTGAAAAACCCTCAAACCAATACAGGCTCAAATGAACAATCTGTAAATCGAAAAAAAACAAGACAGAAAAAAGTTCATGGCAATAAAAAAGTTGACTTAAACCTTTCAGTTTCAATATGACGATTGTAAAAATTGAACCTTCCATCTTCAAATTTGTTAAATAGATCAAACAAAGCCAAAAGCTTTGGTCTTAATGGCAAGTATAAGTTTACTGCGCAGTATTGTCTTAGTGGAATAGAGAGGTATATAAAGCCTGGATATACAAGTGTTGGCTGTTGGCAGGTGGTCATCATCTGCAGGTCGAATAGTTATACTTGGCATTGGCTGGAATCCTTCCTCACTTGCTGGTAATGCCGGACTAGATGTCCAAAAATAAACCTGTAATAAAGACAAAATTTGATTGCATTCATGACTTGACATCCAAAACTTTATATGATAGTACATGTACATGTACAATTAGTGTTTAAAAGTTGATATAATATAAACTTAGAGAATCATCACTTTGTCAAGACAAGAAATACCATTACAACAATAAAAGGGGAGATAACCTTGTAATAAAAACAGTTAATGAAAAATGCATGTATATACACGTAAAAGCCTACTACTCATGACTTTCATACTACAGACTTATGAAATGGGGATATTTTCTTGTCAAAGGGGAGATAATTAGTAACACTTGCCAAAGCTTGTCTATATTTCCACAACAAACAAAAACCAAGGGAGATAACACTGTAAAACTGGGATATTACCCGAAACATCTACCAGATCTTTATATCTTGGAATTATCAATATTCTCCATTACAGGTCAAAACAAAAAGAAGAGATAATTTTGTACAAAAAGGAAAGTTAATTTAACACTTACCAGATCTTGTCTTTCGTGATTATTCATTTTCTCCACTACAGACCAAAACCATCTTTTAAATCTGTGAACTTTATCATTGCCTTCACCTAAACATTCAGAAATGCTGTGTCAATTTCTCTTAATTACAAAGTATATGTAAATATAAAATTTATGTGCAATATTTCTTAAATATTTCTGTCAAAAATTTTTGTTAAAAAAATTTTAGATTTGGATTTTTGCAAACATTTGACTTTCACCTAATTTTTTGCATTATTTTGTGAAACTTATAACATATATTACAAGAAAACATGTCCTTCTCAATCTACACCATCTGACCTCATCTGTTTGTTCCATCAAAATATATATACAATAATTTTTTTTTCTGGTGAACATAGGAAATTGTCATTGTGTGCTTTATCGCAACTTTTGTTCACTGTTATTTTGGTTTTAAATTTCTTTAGTGTTTGACTATAGTCGATTTATTCCAGTTTTTTAATCAGGCCTCAAAGAGTTAGAATTTTGGGCCTCGCCTTGCAACAAAATTTTGTGAGAACATATGTCCTTTACATTCTTGCTCATCATACAAAATTTGGTGTAACTTCATTGTTCAAGAAATTGGTTGAAGAGGATTAGGATGCTTGACTGTGACATTTTACATGTAACTTACCACTTTCATCATTAAAGGATGTATAGCTTATCAAAGTTTGTACATTGATGTCACCAACACCATTTAACAAAAGTCGTAAATCTTCTGATGTCAAACCTTCCAATGAATTTGATGGGATAACATCAAACACTCCTAATCGTATATGCTGAAATACACAAATATACTTTCTCAAATTAATCTAATAATTTAAACAAATATAATCTTTCCATCTTTGCAATGCTAAAACTGGTAATAAAAGTATTTCTAATTTTATTATCAAACAATTTATGTTTTACCATTGAATAAGTCAACATTACTCTATATATCTCAAAACAGTTTAACAACTGGCCAACTCATATTGCTGAAACATTTCTAGTCATTTTACACTCAGGGGCAGACTGTCCATCTTGAAAACAAGAGGTTGTGAGCGTTTGAACTCCATCTGGGTCATTCAGAAGCACATTAACAAAAAGTCACCCCAATTTGGTGCTGGTAAAAGCCAGACCATTATACACGCTAACACATCATAAACATACTTCAAGCTGCTCTAAGATTTTTCTTCAGAGATTAATAAACGCTTTGTCACAAATACACGTAGCTGAAATATTGCTGATTTGACATTACACAATATAATAACTGACTGACCAAGCACCTGTTTGAAAGTTAACACTTAAACTACTTAACTAATAAGTGGGTTTAGAAATGTAAAGTGTTTTACAAGGTAGTAAGAGCTGTACAGCCATTCATCAATATAGCATGTATACCTTGAGAGATTTTTCAGCTACTTTCACCATCCTGTACTCGGCGTAACGCCTAACATAATCGTGAACGTTCTGGGCATTCACTTCCAACTCTGATCCACCTGGTATTAAGTCTACTTGTTCTCCTCCCTGAGTGAAAAGAAAAACAAACAAAAAATTTTTATAATTTGTTATGTATAAAATGCAAATCATTTCAATAGAAACTGAAATTGTTCTCATATAATGTGAGTAGAGTTGATTTGTGAGGAGTAACGGTGTTTTAGCTCTTGTCAAGAATTCTACACTTACATCAAGGTGGTCAATCCTGGGGCGGTGGAGAACACTGCAAGTACTAAGAAAAAACTACCTGTTTTCAGCAAGTAAAGTGACAAAATTTCTACCAATAAACCTTTGAGTGATATTAGTACATAGTGTATTGATTTTATTAAACCACTTGACAAATAAAGATTTCGCTTCATCAAGCTTGGAATGGTGTAAGAGAGTACTTGAAGAAAATACCTAATATTTGGCCATCAAACTGACAAATTTTCTAACATTAAGATCTGTCTGTCTAAGAGGAATTTAAACCTCCATGGTGAGATGTAATGTGATCTTAAAATAAAACAAGATGTTTAAAGATTTCACTAATTTAGGTCACTGTGACCTTGAATGTAGGTCAACATCAACCAGTTTAGCAAACTTGAAAGGGCTTTGTCCAGGTAAGATCCAGGTTAAGTTTTATTATCATTGGGCCACCGGTTCTGGAGAAGAAGTCGTTTAAGTGAAAAGTTTACGGAAGACGGATGACGGACAAAAGGGTATTTGAAAAGGTTAAAAAAAATTATGTTTGGCCACAAAACAGTTCTACAGAACATACTGCCAAGAATAAATTATCAGAACAGAAATAAAATCTATGTTCTATTGGACAAAAAACAAATGGATATTGATAAAAAAGAGTATATTTTAATGTGAGAAACAAATTTTTAGGATTTCCTGACAAGCTTTCTTTTAACATGTATAGAAAAGGTGCCTGTAACAGTATTGAATAAATGATTTTCAGAGGTCTGACCTTGAAACATGAAACAGTAAATACCCAGATAGAATATTAAAATATAATAAAATATAATATTACCTCTTCCGGGCAAAGTTCCACACAGAAATTCATGTCTAATGCCGTGAACAACAGAGAAGCATCTTTAGTTTCAGAATCCAACACGAGCTGGCGTAAACTCTCGTACATAACGGGATCAAAAATGCTAAGTCATGCCAGCATATTTTACGATTCAAAATGTATTTTAATACATGTCTATTTAAAAATAATGGACACATCTCATTCTGCAGTAAACATAATCCTATAATTCTGAAAAATAAATAATTACATAAATAAATAAATAATGTTTCTATTTACTTGAAGTTTAGTTCACCTGCATATATTTAGTCAAGATACATGATTAACCAATTATCAGACACAAAATGCCAACATGAGATGAAGCATAGAAATGATGTAAAATACAAGATTTAAAAGGTTGAGAAAAATTACTTAACAAGAGGCCCAAAAGGGCCTGTGGAGCTCAACTGACAAAAATGGTTCTTGTGCCTCCATTTATATAAACTCGGTACAGGGACTTGAGCTGATGTAAAATGCTAAATATAAAAGCTGTAGGCCTTACAGTTTCAGAAAAGAATATTTTTAAATTTGACTTCCCATATAAGTATATATAGATATATGCGCCCCTGGGTGGGATCAAAAATGGCCCAGAGGCCTTTATTTGTACAAACCTGGTAAAGGGACTTGAGCTGATGTAAAATGCTAAATATAAAAGCTGTAGGCCTTACAGTTTCAGAAAAGAATATTTTTAAATTTGACTTCCCATATAAGTATATATAGATATATGCACCCCTGGGTGGGACCAAAAATGGCCCAGAGGCCTTTATTTGTACAAACCTGGTAAAGGGACTTGAGCTTATTGTGAAAGCTTTAAGCCTTACAGTTTCAGAGAAGAAGATTTTTAAATTTGATTTCCCATATATGCATATGTAGATATATTGGCCCTTGGGGTGGGACCAAAAATGGCCCAGGGGCAACCATTTGTACAAACCTGGTAAAGGGACTTGAGCTGGTATTAACTGCCAAATATAAAAGCATTATGCCTTACAGTTTCAGAGAGGAAAATTTTTAAACTTGATTTCCAATATATGCATATGCAGATATATGAACCCCTGGGGTGGGGCCAAAAATAGACCAAGGGTCACCATTTGTACAAACTTGGTTAAGGGCATCAAGCTGATATTAACTGCCAAATATGAAAGCTTAAGGCTTCATGATTTCAGAGAAGAAGATTTTCAAAGTTGATATCTCATTTTAAGCCATATATGCATATGCAGATATATAGACCCCTGGGTTGGGGCCGAAAATAGACTGAGTGCCACCATTTGTACAAACTTGGTAAAGGGTCTCAAGATGATATTAACTGCCAAATATGAAAGCTTAAGGCTTCATGGTTTCAGAGAAGAAGATTTTCAAAGTTGATTTTCCACTATAAGCCATATATACATATGCAGATATATGGACCCTTGGGTGGGGCTGAAAATGGACCGAGGACCACCATTTGTAAAAACTTGGTAAAGGGGCTCAAGCTGATATTAACTGCCAAATATGAAAGCTTAAAGCTTCATGGTTTCAGAAAAGAAGATTTTCAAAGTTGATATCTCATTATAAGCCATATATACATATGCAGATATATGGACCCCTGGGGTGGGGCCGAAAATGGACCGAGGGCCACCATTTGTATAAACTTGGTAAAGGGCCTCAAGCTGATATTAACTGCCAAATATGAAAGCTTAAAGCTTCATGGTTTCAGAGAAGAAGATTTTCAAAGTTGATATCTCATTATAAGCCATATATACATATGCAGATATATGGACCCCTGGGGTGGGGCCGAAAATAGACCGAGGGCCACCATTTGTACAAACTTGGTAAAGGGCCTCAAGCTGATATTAACTGCCAAATATGAAAGCTTAAGGCTTCATGGTTTCAGAGAAGAAGATTTTCAAAGTTGATATCTCATTATTAGCCTTATTTTCACTTTTTACGAAGTATGACAGAAAAACGCTAAAAACGCGTAACCTAGTTTTTGACAGAATTTCACGAAAAGTACAACCTATATGTTTAAGGGTGTCTAGAAGCTAAATATCACATCAGATTTTGCATGTAACCTATGGTTTCAGAGAAGAAGCTTATTTTAGGTTTTTTGCATTCAAGATCGCTGTGACCTACTTTTGGTTGCCATGGAAACCAATTGTACAAATTTTCATCTACTTCTTCTAGGGATCATTCCTACAAAGTTTTGTTAAAATTGGCCCAATAGTTTCTGAGTTTTTGCTGTTAACGGACGGAGGCATGCACGCACGCACGCACGCACGCACGTGCGCATCATGCCATAAGCTCATCTGGCTTTTGCCAGTTGAGCTAAAAATGCCAAAAATACACATATTCAAATTTCTGATTATGGTTTGATAATCTGTTAAAATAAAATGTTCATTTTTATACATGTATGTATTAAAACTTCATGTACTGGAAAAATTGTAATATTTTTGTCAAAAACCATACAACTTAACTAAAACTTGTACAAATGATTGGGAGGATTCGTCTCTTGTTTAAGAAAATATGCCTAGATCTATTTAATTTAAGATTAATTTTTTAAATTTCCTAAAAATTACCTTTGTTAAAAATAAATTTGTTCATTTAATGCCCCATACCTTGATTTCATTATTAGAACTAATAGTGAAATTACAATTTACTGAAATCTAAAATTTCTCAGGAAATGTAAAGTACATGTACATGTATATATATAAAAAAATTTCAAAACTTGATTACTGTAGACAACAGTTTAGATTTGTCCTATAAATTCTCTCTCTCTCTCTCTGTGTGTGTGTGTAAGAGGGACAGATAACATACTTTTATGACTCTCTGTGTAACAGATAACATACTTTTATGACTCTCTGTGTAACAGATAACATACTTTTATGACTCTCTGTGTAACAGATAACATACTTTTATGACTCTCTGTGTAACAGATAACATACTTTTATGACTCTCTGTGTAACAGATAACATACTTTTATGACTCTCTGTGTAACAGATAACATACTTTTATGACTCTCTGTGTAACAGATAACATACTTTTATGACTCTCTGTGTAACAGATAACATACTTTTATGACTCTCTGTGTAACAGATAACATACTTTTATGACTCTCTGTGTAACAGATAACATACTTTTATGACTCTCTGTGTAACAGATAACATACTTTTATGACTCTCTGTGTAACAGATAACATACTTTCATGACTCTCTGTGTAACAGATAACATACTTTTATGACTCTCAGAGTAACAGATAACATACTTTTATGACTCTCTGTGTAACAGATAACATACTTTTATGACTCTCTGTGTAACAGATAACATACTTTTATGACTCTCTGTGTAACAGATAACATACTTTTATGACTCTGTGTAACAGATAACATACTTTTATGACTCTCTGTGTAACAGATAACATACTTTCATGACTCTCTGTGTAACAGATAACATACTTTCATGACTCTCTGTGTAACAGATAACATACTTTCATGACTCTCTGTGTAACAGATAACATACATTTATGACTCTCTGTGTAACAGATAACATACTTTTATGACTCTCTGTGTAACAGATAACATACTTTTATGACTCTCTGTGTAACAGATAACATACTTTTATGACTCTCTGTGTAACAGATAACATACTTTTATGACTCTCTGTGTAACAGATAACATACTTTTATGACTCTCTGTGTAACAGATAACATACTTTTATGACTCTCTGTGTAACAGATAACATACTTTCATGACTCTCTGTGTAACAGATAACATACTTTCATGATGCATAATTATATTTTTCATAAATTCATTGAAAAAAGATTTATTATACATTCATGTTTTAAAACATATTGAAATTGTGAGAAATAAAAAAATCAAATAAAATATTGCTCTGATACTCACCTGCCTACATTTCTAAATGCATTTAACCTTTCAGGTGAATGTTTGCCTGGCCTAGGTGTATAAAATCCCCGTTTTCCAGGTTGCCAGAATAGCGGAGAACTATCATCAATATCGTCATCTTCTTCTAGATCACTTCTTCGATCAGATCCTGTTGATTTTTTCTTTTTGTCAGTAGATGACAAATTAAATATATCCAGGTCTAACAAGGCTTCTGCACTTAACTCTCTGTAAAGGATATCAATGTTAAAGTTAATGACCATCAAATGGGGACCCAAGAACTATGGGTGTTATAGACAAGTGGTGCACTTAACTCTCTGTAAAGGAAATCAATGTTAAAGTTAATGACCATCAAATGGGGACCCAAGAACTATGGGTGTTATAGACAAGTGGTGCACTTAACTCTCTGTAAAGGAAATCAATGTTAAAGTTAATGACCATCAAATGGGGACCCAAGAACTATGGGTGTTATAGACAAGTGGTGCACTTAACTCTCTGTAAAGGATATCAATGTTAAAGTTAATGACCATCAAATGGGGACCCAAGAACTATGGGTGTTATAGACAAGTGGTGCACTTAACTCTCTGTAAAGGAAATCAATGTTAAAGTTAATGACCATCAAATGGGGACCCAAGAACTATGGGTGTTATAGACAAGTGGTGCACTTAACTCTCTGTAAAGGAAATCAATGTTAAAGTTAATGACCATCAAATGGGGACCCAAGAACTATGGGTGTTATAGACAAGTGGTGCACTTAACTCTCTGTAAAGGATATCAATGTTAAAGTTAATGACCATCAAATGGGGACCCAAGAACTATGGGTGTTATAATCAAGTAATGCACTTAACTCTCTGCAAAGGAAATCAATGTTAAAGTTAATGACCATCAAATGGGGACCCAAGAACTATGGGTGTTATAGACAAGTGGTGCACTTAACTCTCTGTAAAGGATATCAATGTTAAAGTTAATGACCATCAAATGGGGACCCAAGAACTATGGGTGTTATAATCAAGTGGTGCACTTAACTCTCTGTAAAGGAAATCAATGTTAAAGTTAATGACCATCAAATGGGGACCCAAGAACTATGGGTGTTATAGACAAGTGGTGCACTTAACTCTCTGTAAAGGAAATCAATGTTAAAGTTAATGACCATCAAATGGGGACCCAAGAACTATGGGTGTTATAGACAAGTGGTGCACTTAACTCTCTGTAAAGGAAATCAATGTTAAAGTTAATGACCATCAAATGGGGACCCAAGAACTATGGGTGTTATAGACAAGTGGTGCACTTAACTCTCTGTAAAGGATATCAATGTTAAAGTTAATGACCATCAAATGGGGACCCAAGAACTATGGGTGTTATAGACAAGTGGTGCACTTAACTCTCTGTAAAGGAAATCAATGTTAAAGTTAATGACCATCAAATGGGGACCCAAGAACTATGGGTGTTATAGACAAGTGGTGCACTTAACTCTCTGTAAAGGAAATCAATGTTAAAGTTAATGACCATCAAATGGGGACCCAAGAACTATGGGTGTTATAGACAAGTGGTGCACTTAACTCTCTGTAAAGGATATCAATGTTAAAGTTAATGACCATCAAATGGGGACCCAAGAACTATGGGTGTTATAATCAAGTAATGCACTTAACTCTCTGCAAAGGAAATCAATGTTAAAGTTAATGACCATCAAATGGGGACCCAAGAACTATGGGTGTTATAGACAAGTGGTGCACTTAACTCTCTGTAAAGGATATCAATGTTAAAGTTAATGACCATCAAATGGGGACCCAAGAACTATGGGTGTTATAATCAAGTGGTGCACTTAACTCTCTGTAAAGGAAATCAATGTTAAAGTTAATGACCATCAAATGGGGACCCAAGAACTATGGGTGTTATAGACAAGTGGTGCACTTAACTCTCTGTAAAGGATATCAATGTTAAAGTCAATGACCATCAAATGGGGACCCAAGAACTATGCGTGTTATAGACAAGTGGTGCACTTAACTCTCTGTAAAGGAAATCAATGTTAAAGTTAATGACCATCAAATGGGGACCCAAGAACTATGGGTGTTATAGACAAGTGGTGCACTTAACTCTCTGTAAAGGAAATAAATGTTAAAGTTAATGACCATCAAATGGGGACCCAAGAACTATGGGTGTTATAGACAAGTGGTGCACTTAACTCTCTGTAAAGGAAATCAATGTTAAAGTTAATGACCATCAAATGGGGACCCAAGAACTATGGGTGTTATAATCAAGTGGTGCACTTAACTCTCTGTAAAGGAAATCAATGTTAAAGTTAATGACCATCAAATGGGGACCCAAGAACTATGGGTGTTATAGACAAGTGGTGCACTTAACTCTCTGTAAAGGAAATAAATGTTAAAGTTAATGACCATCAAATGGGGACCCAAGAACTATGGGTGTTATAGACAAGTGGTGCACTTAACTCTCTGTAAAGGAAATCAATGTTAAAGTCAATGACCATCAAATGGGGACCCAAGAACTATGGGTGTTATAGACAAGTGGTGCACTTAACTCTCTGTAAAGGAAATCAATGTTAAAGTTAATGACCATCAAATTGGGACCCAAGAACTATGGGTGTTATAGACAAGTGGTGCACTTAACTCTCTGTAAAGGAAATCAATGTTAAAGTTAATGACCATCAAATGGGGACCCAAGAACTATGGGTGTTATAGACAAGTGGTGCACTTAACTCTCTGTAAAGGAAATCAATGTTAAAGTTAATGACCATCAAATGCGGACCCAAGAACTATGGGTGTTATAGACAAGTGGCACTTAACTCTCTGTAAAGGAAATCAAAGTTGACGTTAATGACCATTAAATGGGGACCCAAGAACTATGGGTGTTATAGACAAGTGGTGCACTTAACTCTCTGTAAAGGAAATCAATGTTGAAGTTAATGACCATTAAATGGGGACCCAAGAACTATGGGTGTTACACACAAGTGGTGCATTTAACTCTCTGTAAAGGAAATCAATGTGGCTATTCAACAGGACCAGTGTATTATGGACATTATAGATAAGTGACCTTGATATAGAGGAGTTCTTCTTAAAATATCAATCAATGGGACCTTTAAACATGAATACTAGGCTGTGAAATTATACCACTCTCAAAGGGCTTAACAAAGTCCATATTTCTTGCTGCTAGTGTTTCTACTTTAGCTCGCTTCTGTTTTATACTTTGTAAAAATGACACATTATTTTTGGTTTTAGATAGTAAGCTATCTTTAACTGTTTTCCGGTTAGTTGCTTTAGCTTGGGGATTTAATACTGAAATAGCGGTTTGTGCTACAAGACTGGATTTCAATGCATTTAAACCATCATTTAACATCACAACCGACTTTGTTTCATTTTTGTTATCCACTTGACTTGGAACAGATGTGACAGGTTCAATTTGGTTTGCAGAGAGGGGCTTCATATTTTGTGCTACCTGGATTTTAACATTATTCTTTACATTTTCATGTGGCACTAATCTTGATGGACACAATACATGTAGTTCCTGGATTAAGATTTTCATTAACTTAAATTTTTCAATTTTGGCAATCTTTTTTTCTTAACTTTAAATAAACATTTTTTGACAAAACTATCTATAAATGTAATAAGCTTTGTTAAAATTACTAAGGTTTTTAATTTTCTGGATATAAGTGAATGAAAATCTTAAAATACATGTAATTTATTAGCATGTAAAAATTTGGTACAGTTTTCATATTCATATATTCACTAGGAACCAAATCTATCCATCATATATATTCAAAATTTACATGACTGGTTACAGTGGGATATTTTTAACCTGTTCAAGCTAATGGGCTTGTCAGATAAGTGCTTGTACATGATTAAGTGCAATGAAAGAACATACTTTACCCCACCCCCAAATGGAATATCAGTCCATTGAATGATTAACCCCATTAGATATAAGTAAATCTCTATTTTGACTTAAGCTTAGTGCTGGTGGTAAATGATTAAAGGGGGATGGAGGTAAACTTGTCAGATATGAAGACGGAATTACCTTCCATGTGACATAATTATGTCAACAGCCTCATCAACTCGCTGGCGTAATGTCTCCTCCGACGTTAACAAAAGTAACAGTTGTGCTGGAGATAGTTCTAATAACATTCCAGTTATCTTTGGAGCTAGAGACTGTAAAAATAAACAGGATATCTTTATTAGCTATACTTACATGTATCTTTGGAGCTAGAGACTGTAAAAATAAACAGGATATCTTAATTAGCTATACTTATCTTTGGAGCTAGAGACTGTAAAAATAAACGGGATATCTTAATCAGCTATACTTAACAACACTCAAGACATCATCCTAAAGATTAGTGTAAAATAATTGACTTGCAAACTTTATTTTCATGACATGGGACAAAAACAAGATTAACATCGGTTCAATTTATATTTCATCAAGTTTCCATGTCCTAATCTAAGAGAGATTATTTTTAAAGCATCTGGATGATTATGAATGACTTAGATTAAGTGTGATTGCTTGCATCCATTCAATAGACATACAAATTATATGCAGGAGTGGAAAACAACCTGTCTCTTGAACAGGTTCGGGGCCTCGGTGGCCAAGTGGTCTAAAGCGCGCCCTTACGGATCACAGTGCCTCTCACCACCTGGGTTCGAATCCCACTCGGGACAGATCCTATTGTGAGAAAGTTTGTCCATTCGCTTGCCGAAGGTCTGTGGTTTTCTCCGGGCACTCTGGTTTCCTCCACCATCCCAGAACTGACCGCCTCGAAACAAGTGAAAGATTCTTAACTGGGGGTAAACCACCATTACTCCACTATACTACACTCAGGCCTACGGTCTTTTAGTCTGATAGGGTTATCCATGTATTACAAAGGTGACAAGAAAAACACACAGTCAATTTTTATGTTGTTTTATAGGTAATATCCATTTTACTGAAGTATTAAGTATGATTACATACTGGTTGTAGTGCTCGGACTCTTGGATAAAGTCGTTCCCCGAGTTGTCGCCTATACTGAGATATAGTATCACTACTACTGTCACTAGGTGGCACTCCTTCTGCTGCAGTTGGGGGAGGATTGACTGGATTATTATTACTAGCTGCTACTGTCTGCTGGCATATAAAATGGTGGTGCTTCATACGATAATGTCCGCCGTAGTTCACGGTCTCTACTTCTTTGCCTCTGTAAAGCTGATTGTCTTTGTTCTCGTTCCCTTTCCCTGGACCTAGCTCTCTGCATCAGATCTAGTAAAACAAATAAAATACTTTAACTCTTTCCCAAGTTATCTGGCTGTTAGTGTTTTTATAATAATTATTATTATTCATTAGCAATACATCTAGAAGATTAAGAATACAAGAATTCACCATAGAACAAACTTCAGTCCATTACAAGTTAAAACTTACGCATTTCCTATCTTTGTTCATGCAGTTTGATGGAATGTGAAAAGTAAAAATTTAAATTTTAAAACTTGAAATTACTAAACCAATGTAGACTGACTGGTGTTTTTATTTATTTATTTATTTTTTGTCGGAAATAAACAGCAAAAATGACTGTTTTTCAGACCCATTAAGTAGATTAATAAGAGCATTAACTTACTGTTATGGAATGTGAAAATAAAAACCTTTTAAATTTTAAAATTGAAATTATTAAACCTGAGTAGTCAGACTGGTGGTTTTTTTTATATTATTTGTCAAAGTAATCAGCAAAAATGACTGTTTTTCAGACCCATAAAGTATATAATGTAATAAAAGAATCAACTTACTGTACTTAAGACTTTTCCCTCCTCCTACCATAACACCATCCAAGTTTGGAAGCTTTTCTGAGGATAAAACAGCCTGAAAATTCACCAAATTTAAACTTTATACACTGGGATATACTTTTTTTTGAAGGTGGAGGTTATTAGGGAAGTAGATTGATTAACAATACTGATTACAATGATAAATGTTTTTCAGTAAAAAATCCAAGATATTTGTTGATAATGTATAACAGATAAATGGTAATAATAAACAAACAGCAGTACAAAATCTAAAATTTGTCAAAATGATACGAATGCCCTAGACAATAACCTAAAAAATTTATATTTCCAAGGTTATAACTCTCAAGAAAGTGGGTTTATTTAAACATTTATAAAAATTTACGACAATTTTTTCACATTTTAATTTCTTATTTCAGTCAAACAAAGTTTAATTATTATTTCATCTATAACATACATTAGCTATAGCTGTGTAAAAACTTCTAGCCACTCCACTTCCCTCCCCTGGCTCGTCTTTGAATGCGACCTTGACCCTGTGTACAGCTAGAGGTTGACCACTCGTGTTTGTTCGTCGATTAAATTGAGTATTCAGCTGTTTAAATGCTTGAATAATGAGATTATTTCTGTCTCTTTCAACCTGAAAACATAGAAAATAATGATTATCTGAAAAAATGATGAGAACAACTCCGTACATTAGGACATCAGAAACTTGAAATACATTGTACATTCTGACCTTGATTCTGACAAAGTTCTTGGGTTCTAAAACAAGCTTTTAGGCCATTAAATGTCCATCGTCGATTTTCGTCTATGACTCAGAACTGTCAGAAAAATTTAAAAAAAAAAAGTCCATTTTTTGCTAGTCTGAAAAAAAAGGACTATAGTGAGGGCTAGCTATAGAGTAAATCTACACTGATCTTCAGAACAGTTTGTTAAGAACAATATGCAGAATATTTTTTCTATGGACTTTACAGTACATATCATACTTACATCTAATGACAAATCCCTTTGCTGTTGATTGCGTATTTTCTCCATCTCTCTGCGGAATTTACTTTCTTTGACTGGAAAACCCCCTAATTCGCTGATCACTGAGCCAGGCTCTGCTCCAACATCATCACAAAACACACGACCAAACAGGTCCAGTGCCAAACGCCATCTTCCCAACAATACATCATGTGACACCAAATGACCGATAGGATTTTGTCGACTGAAAAAAATATACAATAACTAAAGTTATACATGTAAATTTGTAAAAGAAACCACTTTTAAATCTTCAACTACTTACATTGATGTTTTTGACATGCAATGATCAAATGACAGCAATCTTACACACATTTCATTTGAGAAAAAATAATTAGATGACTTCACGAGTATCATATCTTATACGCCCCCCCCCCCCCCCCCCAATTAACTCATGAGTCCTATGTAATTACAGAAATTTCTTTGTAACTTTTAACATTTACCAGAATGAAGTGTTTTACTTCTCATTTAATATTATTTATCTTCTATTTAAGTGGTCAGTTTTTTGATAGTGTAGGGAACCAAATTCCAAAGAAACCCACCTTCTTTACATTTTCCCTAGTACTAGTTATAAAGCAGATATGACCCCTTTCTGAACTTTGCAAAACAATAACAGTTACTCTTGTACAAAGTTCAGTTACTGGAGAACAAAAAAGCAAGAAAAACTTACATGTTTATAAAATCAGAAATCTTACCTTGTGAGTGGACAGGAAACTGGTGGAGGTACACTTGTATTGGTTAAACCAGCAGCACCAGATGGCGTACCTGATGTTTCTATGACAACAGTGCTTGCTACATTTTCATTGGCTCCTACCATATCTAAAGTGCTCTCAGAACTCTGGGTTGGAATAGTTTCCCCCAAACTAGATAAATATAAATTTGCATATTAATTAAACTCAATTTTTCTTTAAATGCTCTATAATACTGCCAATTCTGTTGTATTATTATCTAAAAGAGTTAAATTTAATTTTGATTTTTAATTTTCTGATATTTATAATATAATATACTGTACAAAAAGTGCTTAAACTAGAAGGAGCTCTAATATATATAATGAAGTCCCTTAAAATAATTCAGTGGGCAAACTTCTGATCAAATATCAGTTGTTGACAAAAAAATATTGTTACCTTTTTTCTCTGTCATAAAAATTCCCCAATGATTGTAACAGATTCTAAAGTTGGCAATGCATTATTTGCCTAAATATTTAGATAATTATACGAATTAATGGCTTCAGCATTTACCTTTTCAAATGAAACAGGTAAATGTAATATGTAAAACATTCATCCCTTTTTGAAAACATGGTACCAATTTTCAAAAGCCCAGATCAACACTAACCCAGTGTTTCCGCTGTAGGTCGCCATTTTCACAAAATGTGATATTTTTATTATAGTGGCCAAAAAAAAAATAATTGGCAAAAATTTTAGGTGGAAAAAAAAAAAAAGAAAAAAGATACTTTGATTGTCTATCATGAATCAATCCACGTCCTAAGGAAACAGCTTGTACCTGTCGACCGTTTAAAGTCAGTAATTATAATTATGCCATGCTTATTGTAACTGTCAGTCAGGTATATACGATTCATCATCCCGTATTGAATCACGACAAACGTTCTGATTGGTCAATCAGTTTTATCTAAAAAAAAAATCTGGGAAACTTTATTTCACTTTTGAAGTATGGACCAAACAGAAAGTTTGTTGCAATTCAGCACGGGATGACGATTGCCATTTTAAGTATGAAATGACCTTTGATACAAGGGACGGTCTCCGTTTCTATCGTGTAATATAGTTTAGAGACATCGACAGCAGTTCCAATATGCTCCATTTTGTACAGCAATGCATGAAGGTTTTAGAGATATTCATATTTTATTTTTATTGTCCACCAATAAATAGAAAAAAAAAACCAAAAAAAAAAACAACAGAACAAAGGTAGGTCAAAAATTAGGAAAGCGAAAGTTGAACACCTTGTGTTATGTTAGGGTCAAGGGGTTTTGTTTTTTTTTAAACATCGAAACAAGCCCATGTATCACGGTGGTGGAAATATATTCATAGTGGCGAAAAAAAATTCATAGTGGTGAAAGCTGTGGCGATTTTTTTGTAACCCAGGGGAAACATTGCTAACATCAGTCTTAGAACACTGTATATACCAATCTCATAATATCAATCGGTGGAGAATTTGGATTATAGTGGCAGAGTGGAGTGGTGTTTTACACCAAAGTCAAAGTTATAACATCAAAGTGGTCAGTTTTAGTGGCAGAGTGAAGTAGTGTTACATCTCTGTCAAGTTTCTCTATTTACATGACAAGGGTTTTTATAATTGCTGACATGATAACATAATATCTTTGACATATACATGTGTAGTTAGCTATTATAAATGTACCTTCCTAACACTGATGACGGATCACTGCTCAGGGAACCTGTGGTTTTACTTCCAGAACTGGCCAACTTCGAAGAACTAGATTCCATAAGGGATTCTTCACTTCTTTTTTCCTGTGAACTTTGACCTTCTGATTCATATGAACTTTGACCTTCAGTAACATCCATTCCTTGGTCTTTATTTTCGTCAATTCTATTTTCAGCATCTTTATTTTGTGAAATGCTGGTATCAGCAGAACTTGAACTTGCTGGATCTACAGATTTGCGAGGCTGTACAACAGATGTGGTTACAATAGTAGAACCTTGTGCAGTACTGGCATGTACAATCACACTGGCTTGTTGAACTTCTACTTTTTGTTCTACACTTTCTCTTTCCTCAAAAGATTTTAAACTATCTCCAACATTTGTGGCTAGTTCTCCAGAGGTTGAAGGTTCTGAAAGCCCCGAAGATAGTTCATGAGCTCCAGAATGTCTACTGAGAGACTCAGAACTACCCAAAGAAGAACTTGTAGCTATTGTAGCATCACTGGGTTCAGAAGATTGGGCAGTGTTTGGTATGGGTTGACTAGAAGGTTTGACTATAACACTAGCACCATTAAATGTTACGTTTGGTAAACTTTGCTGATTTTGTGAATTGTTATCATTTTGAGCAACAGATTCTGAAGCAGGAGAGGGAACCATAGAGTCCTGAACCCTCCCTGTTAATGCCATCCTTATTGGAAATTTATCAAAATGACTAGTAGAACTGGGTTTAGATTCTTCACAATTAGGAACAGGGATGACAGTTTGTCTAACCATACCAAACATGTCTTCCCGACGAGCATTTGGTTGTAACAAATGTGGTTTATCAGCCAATGGCAATGCTTCTACTAAAGGAGTCTGAAATGGATCAGGTGGTGGGCATCCTAGAAAAGTTGTAGAGTCAGATCTATGAAAGAATTGGTGTTTACGGCCAGATTTTCCAGCAATGTCACTTTCTCCATCCACACTCTCAGTTTCCATGGATAAGCTGTTAGTTACAGGGTCGTCATCATGTTCATCATTGTCATTCTCGTCATGGTCCCATGAAATTACAGGAAATTCCATCCCTAAATACATCTGTTTCCGTATCGGTCCCACTCCTCATATAATAGATCAAAGAATCAAAAACATATGCTACATGTCTCATGGCAGAAATGTCAAGTATAGGAAGGCTGTCCGAGTGTTCGTCATTGTGAGATCTCATCAAAGACAGAGCATAATTCAGGAAATCTCGTCTAGCAGTGTTGCCATCTGTAGTTGCTAAAATGAAAATCAAAATACATAATTAAAGTATCTATGCCACTGTTTAAACTACTTACTATCCAAATAAGTTTATATTACCTTATTGTTTAGATTTTTCTTTCAAGTCCTTGTTGTTTTAACTAGAAAAGAACCTCTATATAAAGGGTAGAATGGAGTAATGGTGTTTTACGTCTTAGTAAGATTCTTTCACTTATTTCAAAAGCAGTCAGTTCAGGGATGGTGGAGTAAACCAGAGTGCCCAGAGAAAAACCACCTGAGCCTTCAGCAAGCAAACTGAAAAACTTAAACACTCTAAGATCTGTCCTGAGTGGGATTCGAACCCAGTCAGTGAGAGGTGCTGTGATCCATAAGTGCACGCTTTAGACCACTCGGCCTAAATCAGTCTTTCACATTTTAGATGTTACTTAACCTAAATTCACAGAATTTTAGGATATTTCTTTGTGATTAACAAATAAAAGTTTTTAGATAAAAACTGAATACAAACATTAGTAAGTTTGAAGTGATCTTCAAAATGACACTTTACATAAATTTTTCGATATCTCAACAATTCACAAAAAAAAAAATCAAGACTTTAAATTTGCTAAATTTTAACTATGAAAAATCTTAGTAAAGGATTGATTGTAAAACCAAGTCCAGCTGTTTAAAGCTCAGGAATCATAATTTAAAAAAATGTGCTTCATTCAATTAAAAAAATGTTCAAAAGCTAATGCAGGAATTTGCTATTATAAAGCAAAAAAAAAAAAATAAGTTACACCATTTGTCCATCATAATAAATTTGATTTTAAGAACAATTTGAATTTTACTAATCATTTGGTTAAACTAACAAAGCTTTGAACAACAGGGCCAAAATGCAGATTATGATACTATATGAGATCAACTGGGCCTGACAGAATTGTATCTAACTAGGGAAGAAAAATCTTGAAATAGTTGCTATATGCCATTCCAAATGAAACCACAAAACACCACAGATTATCTTTTTAACTGCTTATTGACAAAATGTACCGACTAATTAGTTTGAAGTATTAAAAAATACATGTATGATGCTAAATGACCGGTTAATATCGGTATTAATAAAACTTACGTATGGTACCAAATCGGGCTCTCCTTCTATCTAAAACTTGTAAAATTCTATTTTCTTCTCTATTTTGTCGTTCACGTACATTCCTCATGAGGTTCGAATGTAGCGGATGTGCAGAGTTTGCTGGGTCTGTGGTGTTACTGAGAGCGGAACCAAACCTAAGCTGAGCCTCAGTGGAATCCATTACATCAATCAACCAATCCCAGATCAGCTTTAAATGGTATTCTGTATACAGCTGTAAAATAAGATAAAGTAATAAGCATATAATTAACACCATTTAATTATGATTTCAATAAGGGTTGAACAACTGAAGGTTTTCATAAATGATCATCAGGAAATTATCAATTGAATTAAGTTTATTGATCATCCATTAGTTGCAAGATTTTAGCACAATCGTTATAATCCAAGGGTGATTTAATAAAAGTTGCCATGTAAATGGTCTGTCCATGTTTTACTGCTTTATTGTTCTAAAATGGCTTGTAGGCTTGGCCAAGAGTTAGTTGGTATACTATTAACAATTACTACTAAAGGATAATCAAAAGTTTGAATTATTTGTACTTTGATTTCCAGAATCAAATATGTACTGACTGACACTGACCAATAACAAAGACACATAGCTGCTTACCATGTATAATGGAATATATACAAGTAGGGTTTTGAAAGCAAAACTAGAATCCCGATATATGTACAGCATGTCCTGGAGAAGATGTGCAGATGAAAAACAAGAATTCCAAGGATTTAAATGTCTCGCCTAGATAGTTTTTGATCGGGTAGAAAATACATTACTTTAACATAAACTTTTACATTATGACGATACCAGAAAAGTAACACCTAAGTCTCGCCTTATGGTGATGCCAGGCTTGACAACTAGAAAACAAGTATAGGTGCATCAACATTATACACTGTTACATACATGTAGACTCAGATCCTGGTATGATGACAATAGCTTTTCTGCATCAAGACTTGTGTTACTCAGATGAAGCTTACTAGAATATTTACCTGCAGATCTATAGATTCCTGATCTGAGATATCAAGTACGCGAGGCAGACTTGGAGCTAAAGCATGGTAATCCTGTAGCATTGTTAACAGATCTGCAATCTGACGAATAACAATACCAAATGCTCTGGCAAGCTGACTAGCTGTTGTACTCATTGTCTGAACTGGTTCCTGGAGCACTGGGGCTGTTGTTGTTACAGTTGTGGTTCTCCGTAAAGTGGAGGGATCTATGTAGATCAAACCACTATTGTTGGCACCTGTCAAAAAAAAAAGAAAAAGATTATTAATACTTTGAAGAAGTGTACAGTTGTGATTCTCTGTAAAGTATTGGGGGGGGAGGGGAACATAAAATGACTAGTGTTGCACCTGTTAAAAAGGTGCAGGTTATTTACATGTATATATTGTTCCAAAAAATTGAGGGATCTATGTAAATCAAACACTATTTGGTAGATTGATGGTTTTAATTGGTAAAACATAGTCAAATGTTTGAAAAAAATTAGGTTTTGAACTTAATATTAAAAAATAAATTTGTAAATCATAAGCACTGTCTCAGCTTTGCCTACATACAAAATGCAATCATCATTCAAACCTGTAGTTGTAGTGGAAGAGGCAGGTGGTGTCCTTGTGGTGGGTGGGTCCCGTTGTCTTACAGCCCACTGCATTGTCTGTGGTGCCTGAAGTGTTCTCTGACCATGGGTACCTGCATATACAAATACAAAACAATAAACAGATGATAAAAACAAGACAAATTTAATTCACTTAGGACATTTTTGTATATAAAGACATTACTGACTATACATTTTATACAGAGTTCAGGCATGTATACATACTATAATGTGTTTGTGGCAAAATCCAAGTTGGTTTTTTTTTTTTGTAAATGATATACATGCATAGGTTGGAGATTTGAATACCCATATATATTCAGTCTTCCAAGTAGGAAATCTTTAACCCACATTCCTTGGCATGTTTTATATAGCAAAATTTGTCAGTTTCATCAATTTTGATGGTTCATGCAAAGTAGGAGTAAAAAAATTTTACTGTAAAAGTTTAGACCCGATTTATTATGAAGCCATTCCAGTGAACCTCAAAAACAAACACTCACAATTAAATTGATGCAGAAAAAAAAAATATGCCAAAATCAATATTTTGGAGCCGGAAATTATAAAAATTAATGATTGGTTAAATTGTTGAATGGCAGAGCAACACCTGAGTAATGTGTTGTCTTATACCTGTAGTATTGCATCTCTCAAGCTGTTCATCTATAAAATTTAAATCATCAGCATCATTATTATCACTCTGATCACCATCACTTTCATAATCATCTTCCTGATTGGATGATTCTCCTGAATCTTCAGAGAAATGTGCCAGGCTTCCTAAACCTGTAAATAAAAATAAAGAACATAGCTGTTATTTTAACTAGAGACATAGGAACATTTAACTTGACAATGATGTTATCATATTTTTACTACAGGACAATTAGTGGTGTAAGTTTCATTTCTGCTGTAATCAATTAAGTGCATATTCAAGAACCACTAGTTGAAAAATAAATGAGGTGGTGGATAGCACAACAATATTACTATAACCACATAACCACATACACATTTATCACTGGATATTTGTTTTACTGTGCTTCCAAAATGGGGAGTTCTATAATCAGTGGTCCCAATATGTGTTTGTTCATTCTTGTCTTGTTTGGCTATATTTCATTAAATCGCATTATGTTGTGTTCTAGGATGCATTGGTTGTTGCCATGGATAAGTTTTTCAGTTCTTCGGGATAAACATGTATGTGAAGTTCAGACTATTTGAATTTTGCTTTGCAATGAATATTTCAACTGAAATTACAACAAACACTTGTTATTAAGACTGACTTTTAAATTTTTTTAGTATTAACTCACACATCAGTTATAATCAACAAATCACCAGTGCTCCCAGTAGTCTACTAATAACACGAAATTTGTGATCAAAAATTGCATTTTGCAACTACAAATTGTCTGACAGTTGCTATCATAGCAAATGAATTTTTTTTTAGTTTGGCCATTGTGAAAATTAGAAAATCCGAAATTTTGTCCATGACCAATTTCAACAATTAGTCTCATCCTCAATAACACCAGCAAAATGATTAAAACAAATGAGGATCATAGTTTACTTTTTGACAACCAAATGACATACTGCTTTTTCATTTGGGGTTTTTGACAATAAACATCTTAGATTTTGAGTTTTCTTTTGTATTTTTGACAATAAGAACGAAAATGGAATGGTATGGCCTCCAAGAATTTTGCTTGGCAAAAAAAAAAAAAATGTTGAAATGGCTACTTAATTTTTTTAAAAAGTAGCCTTGTGGCTCCCAATTTTCAAAGCGGAACACCAATAACTTTTAGTAATCCTTTATCCCCATTAAATATTTTGTAAAGTTTTACCTGTCCCTGCATCAGACCCAGCTGTTGCTGCGGTAACTGCACTTCTCTGTACACTGACATTATCAGGGTTACTATGACTACTCTCACTGTCACTTTCAGACTCGGCCAATAAGTCAAGATCCATATCACTCTCAGCAGCAACTGTATGAAAGAGACAGATCAATATAACAAAGTTCAAAACGACTTGAATGGGTGATAAGTGAGAAAAAGATGTTTCAAACCTCAGTTTCTGAATTGGTGTATAATTACATGCTGGATATCACAGCCTAAAGGAGAAAAAACTATATGACTTGAAAATGATTCTGGTCAAGTCCAATTCTGAAAGGAAGATATAACAAGATCAGGACTTGAAAAATTTACGTTTGTACCTGACCATTTACTTCTTAAATATACTGATCTAAAACAAAATATCTACTGTTTCACAACTATTTAATCTTTTTTAATTTCTATTTGAATTTGGCAAGGAAAAAAAAAAACAACAATTTAGGGTACCAAAAACAAAAAAAAAAAAACTAAAGAACCCAGCAATTTAGGGTACCAAAAACAAAAAAAAAAACTAAAGAACCCAGCAATTTAGGGTACCAAAAAAATGATAGTGTGAATTTCTCTAGTCCTTACTCCACTAAATATATTTAAATTAGTAATTGTTATATATGTACCTTCAGTCCTGATCAGCCTGGCCTTGTTCTTGGTCCTGGTCAGAGTGTTCAGACTGATGGTCATCTCGATCCTCGTTGTCCATGGGGTCATCATCTCCACCAAGACCAACATCATCAGCACCTAGACCCATCTCAACTTCAACCTAAAATGGGGTAAAATTTTCTATTTTACATGTAAAATACTACACATGCCTTTTTAATTATTTCGACTTACTGGAACATATACATGTACCTTAAACACTGGCTGCCAAATCTACCTCTGGAACATATACATGTACCTTAAACATAGGCTGCCAAATCTACCTCTGGAACATATACATGTACCTTAAACATTGACTGCCAAATCTACCTCTGGAACACATACATGTACCTTAAACATTGGCTGCCAAATCTACCTCTGGAACATATACATGTACCTTAACATTGGCTGCCAAATCTACCTCTGGAACACATACATGTATCTTAAACATTGGCTGCCAAATCTACCTCTGAAACATATACAAGTCATGTACCTTAAACATATGCTGCCAAATTTACCTCTGTAACACATACATGTACCTTAAACATTGGCTGCCAAATTTACTTGGAACACATACATGTACATGTACCTTAAACAATGGCTGCCAAATTTACCTCTGGAACATATACATGTACTTAAACATTGGCTGCCAAATTTACCTCTGGAACACATACATGTACCTTGAACATTGGCTGCCAAATCTACCTCTGGAACACATACATGTACCTTAAACATTGACTGCCAAATCTACCTCTGGAACACATACATGTACCTTAAACATTGGCTGCCAAATCTACCTCTGGAACACATACATGTACCTTAAACATTGGCTGCCAAATTTACCTCTGTAACATATACATGTACTAAAACATTGGCTGCCAAATTTACCTCTGGAACACATACATGTACCTTAAACAATGGCTGCCAAATTTACCTCTGTAACATATACATGTACTTAAACATTGGCTGCCAAATTTACCTCTGGAACATATACATGTACCTTACACATCAAATCACCCTCTATTCCAAACAAAACATTCAATCCACAGGTTGTTTAGTTTAGGCAAGTGGCTTGTTAACTGCTGCAGTGATTTTATTCATTCATGGTGTCAATATAACAATGGGAACTGATTTTTTATTCAGATTCAGAAATCTGACTACTAAACTGAATTCAGATTAGTTGGATAGATGGATCTTTTAAAATTTATTTTTATTGCTTAAATTTGGAATGTTTTCTTCAATTTAGAGGAAAAGTATATAAATGTATACCTCAAGAAGCAAAATTAAATTATCAGTCTTTGTCAGTAGTTCATTCTAAAATGTTTCAAATAATTTTTTTATTGTCAATGTTTAAATGGTTAATTTTGGAAAAATAAACAGATTGAAGGTTTGTTTTGTTTTCCAAACAGCAAAACTGACTTGAGTATATTTTTCAAAAGTACACTGGTCACAAACTCACTCACAGAAGACCTACCTCCTCAACATCAGCCGCCATGATTTCATCATCATCCCGGTCAGCTGGAGTTTGATTCTCACGATGTGATGATGAGGGATGTGGCTGGGATATATACGCCACTGGATGAGACTCTGTATCTGCAGAACTTGGACGAGGAGGCAATGGATCAACATTGAAGATTTCCTCACTTCCCTAGATAAAACAAACCATAAAATGTTGAAATAATCATTCTTATATGCAACAAAAACAATATATGAACCTGGTGTGTGTGTGTGTGTGTGTGTGTGTGTGTGTGTGTGTGTGTGTGTATACACTGTGTGTATTTGTCTGCTTACGTATGAAAATGAGAATATGATAAACTTACTTGTATTGCTTCTCCATTTGCTGATACTAATGAGAACTGGTGCTGTGGGTCTTGACACTCCCATTCTGACTGGAGCTATCAGGGAATTAGCTATCTCACATAATTCTTCTATAGATATATTGATTAAAGCTTGAAATGCTCTTCTACATCTCATCAACGGCTGACAGGAAGCTGATAGATTTATACTGTAAAATATATTGAAATGTTAAGTCTTTTCTAAATGATAACTACATGTAGAATTACCCAAACGGGGGCAAATACCCAAACAAGTTCTTTATGCTCTAGAATGTTTTCACAGTATTTCATCTGTACAAACAAGTCATGACGCTTTAATTTGTATAAACTGACCACAACACATTCACAGTCCTGCGGATAAGCCTTAAATCACTGAAAATTCACCTTCTTAGTGTTATGTTTAATCAGAAAAATAAATACTGAGTCCTGAAGCCCACCAATTAAATGATCAGTGAAAATCTGAATTTTTACCTGAGGAAATGTAATTTCAACTTTAATTTCAAATTGTGAATTAATTTTTAAAACAATCATTTAAAGAATTGACAGGACATCTATTGATGTTGAATGGTCATCCAAGGTAAATAAGACTTGAAATTGGATTCAAACATTTGTGGCTTTCCTCTATTTACAAATGACCAATACCATTGTATCTTTTAAGTTTTAAAGGAGGTGAAAAGTAAATGTAATGACATAAGACCCTTGCTCAGATTGACCAGTTTTTAAAGGCTTGTACGCAGGACTGTTCAGGTAAGCTAGCAGTACGACATTGTATACATAATTGAAAATGTACCTTAAAAATCAAAATACGTGTATTGTAAAACGTGTTTTAGAATTCATTTATAATGTGAACAGATCTGTAAATTTTTATCAATTCTCTTCTATGTACATGTATAAATATGTTCTTGATAAACACTGAAATTTAGATTTTAATCAGTTAAAATTTCAGTCGTAAATTTTTTCTTACATATACATATTAACAAATCACATAAAAAGTTGAGACTCGAATCAATTAAAATTTCTGCTTCATCTCAGATACAGATTTTAAGCAGTGTATTTTGAGATTTACATGTATCTGATCATAGTTTGTTGGATACTCCGAGTCCCAGAAATGACAAGGCAAAAATTAGACAAACATTTCAATTCTAATCTTTCATCAGTGTGGGAGATAACTTACCTTTTCCTTTTACTAGCAGTTGGAGTCATTTCCACATTTAGGACGACAAATATACGAGCTACAGATCTTACAAATCTTCTTGTTACAGCTTTAGCATCGGACTTGCGACCCTCTACATTCTCATTCTGCATTTCTCTTATCAATGTTGTCAACAGTGTATCCAGCATCTGAAATAAAACAAATGAATACTGTAAATGTACTTTATTTAGCGGTAATCTTATTTTAGCGATTTTCGCGCTAGACAAATCGCGCTAATTTATGATTACCGCGAATAAATGTTTTCCGTATAATTTACGCAGGTGGTTTTGAAGCTAAAATTTGATTAAAAAAAGCTTCAACTCATTTAAAATTCGGACCCCAAAAATTTCCAGAATCGTCATTTAATATATGATCCGAGGAAGTGGTTTTTTCTCACTTAATTGTTTTGTTTCAGTTTGATATGTTTTACCCGTTTTAATCAACTTAGATAAGATTATATTAATTTTCATTTAAAAAAATTACGCCAAGTATCATAACAAACAAAATTAATCTATACATTTGTTTTGTTTTTTTTTCTCAGTTTGCAAACAAAGTAGCTAATCGGTTATATCAGATCATTAGCGTATCCAAAATCATTATCACAGGTAGAATTATCAATACAAACTGAGAACTACTCACACGTGTTGTGAATTCAGTTTAATTAACAATTAACATCAGCTTGCATGTCACTTTACTCAACCCACAGAGGGAAGAAACCGAGCTTATCGTTTAAGCAAACAGGGTTTTGATTGGTCGTGAGCGGTGTCTTGACCCAAGCTATGACATTCCGACATTCGGAAACAATCTAGTAATTATGATACGTTTTTATAGTCTGTTTCTAAAATTGACTTCTACCAACCGTGAGTGCGCTAATTTATGATTGCGCGAATGAGTGCCAACATGTCATTTGCGCTAAAATTTGATTGCGCGAAAATAAGTACATTTACAGTATATGGGTTTTATGTCCTAATCAAGTTTCTTGCATTAAGTGTACATGTACATCTATATAGAAATCACTGAAAGAAATTGTAGACATTGCAAAATGCTTACGACTTTGAGTAGTAGCGGTAGCATCAATAATATTTTAAGGAAGATTGGAAAAAAAATAAGAAGAAAACTGAACTTTATATGACTTATTGTACATCAAGTTTACAATCTGTCAAAAAACTAATTTTCAATACAAGGATTGGATTAATGGTGTTTTTTGCTTCAATCAAGAATCTTTTAAACACTTATACTAGTGACCATTCAGTGGTTTTGTTTGCTTAAAATTACTATGAATAAAGGTAGTTTCCCCTTGAGAATTAAGACTAAAATTTCCCAATTTGACAACTAAAATTCCCCAAAAGGCAACAGTGACACACAATCAAATAGTTTAAGTTAAATCCATTCAAAAACTGTTGTGGCCAACAAAAAATGTCAAATTTTGTCACAATAAAAAAATCTTTGCAATGAATTTCAAAATTCTGAGCATAATATGTGACATAAAAAGGGTCCAAAGTTTCCTAATCTGAAAGGTGGAAGGTAGTTTTTAAATACCATAACAAAATCACTGCAGTCAGATCAAACTAAGCTATCCAATGTGACTATAAATGGTGGTGACTTATGGATTTTTCTGCTTTGTTTAAGCTCACTCAACCTGCTTTGTTTAAGCTAACTCAACCTGCTTTGTTTAAGCTCACTCAACCTAGTTTGTTTAAGCTCACTCAACCTGCTTTGTTTAAGCACACTCAACCTGCTTTGTTTAAGCTCATTCAACCTGCTTTGTTTTAGCTCATTCAACCTGCTTTGTTTAAGCACACTCAACCTGCTTTGTTTAAGCACACTCAACCTGCTTTGTTAAAGCTCACTCAACCTGCTTTGTTTAGGCTCACTCAACCTGCTTTAAGCTCACGCAACCTGCTTTGTTTAAGCTCACTCAACTTGCTTTGTTTAGGCTCACTCAACCTGCTTTAAGCTCACTCAACCTGCTTTGTAAAGACTCTCAACCTGCTTTGTTTAAGCTCACTCAAACTGCTTTGATTAAGCTCACTCAACCTGCTTTGTTTAGGCTCACTCAACCTGCTTTAAGCTCGCACAACCTGCTTTGTTAAGACTCTCAACCTGCTTTGTTTACGCTCACTCAACCTGCTTTGTTTAAGCTCACTCAACCTGCTTTCTTTAAACTAACTCAACCTGCTTTCTTAAGACTCTCAACCTGCTTTGTTTAAGCTCACTCAACCTGCTTTGTTTAAGCTCACTCAACCTGCTTTGTTTAGGCTCACTCAACCTGCTTTGTTTAAGCTCACTCAACCTGCTTTGTTTAGGCTCACTCAACCTGCTTTGTTTAAGCTCACTCAACCTGCTTTGTTTAAGCTAACTCAACCTGCTTTGTTTAAGCTTACTCAACCTGCTTTGTTTAAGCACACTCAACCTGCTTTGTTTAAGCTCATTCAACCTGCTTTGTTTAAGCTCATTCAACCTGCTTTGTTTAGGCACACTCAACCTGCTTTGTTTAAGCTCACTCAACCTGCTTTGTTTAAGCGCACTCAACCTGCTTTTATAAGCTCACTCAACCTGCATTGTTTAGGCTCACTCAACCTGCTTTGTTTAAGCTCACTCAACCTGCTTTGTTTAAGCTCACTCAACCTGCTTTTATAAGCTCACTCAACCTGCTTTGTTTAAGCTCACTCAACCTGCTTTGTTTAAGCTCACTCAACCTGCTTTGTTTAAGCTCACTCAACCTGCTTTGTATAAGCACACTCAACCTGCTTTGTTTAAGCTCACTCAACCTGCTTTGTTTAAGCTCACTCAAACTGCTTTGTTTAAGCTCACTCAACCTGCTTTGTTTAGACTCTCAACCTGCTTTGTTTAAGCTCACTCAACCTGCTTTGTTAAAGCTCACTCAACCTGCTTTGTTTAAGCACACTCAACCTGCTTTGTTTAAGCTCACTCAACCTGCTTTGTTAAAGCTCACTCAACCTGCTTTGTTTAAGCTCACTCAACCTGCTTTGTTTAAGCACACTCAACCTGCTTTGTTTAAGCTCACTCAACCTGCTTTGTTTAAGCTCACTTAACCTGCTTTGTTTAGACTCTCAACCTGCTTTGTTTAAGCTTACTCATCCTGCTTTGTTTAAGCTCACTCAACCTGCTTTGTTTAAGCACACTCAACCTGCTTTGTTTAAGCTCACTCAACCTGCTTTGTTTAAGCACACTCAACCTGCTTTGTTTAAGCTCACTCAACCTGCTTTGTTTAAGCACACTCAAACTCAAATTACCTAGATTAATACCAGCAGAGGTTGTTACCTAGCTATTATGTTATCCATCCCCAGGAATGTCGGTAGAATTGAAATAACCTACCAGACGGGCATGATATGATGCTTGACTTCGAATACCCTCTCAAAACGTACCTCAACACTGCACTTGAATTGAAATGACCTACCAGATGGGTATGATATAATGCCTGACTTTGAATACCCTCTTTAAACTTACCTCAACACTGCACTTGACCAGCAGACAGTGTGTAAACTTGTCCAATCTTGCTGTGCCACTTTGACTGTCCAAGTACATCTGATCCTCATATACCACATCGGGAGAACTATAACAAATGAATTAGTAAGTCAAAGTCACATAAAAAGATACATGTACATCCAAATTGTAAATTTAAAATTAGAACTATTTTAATTCTGTAATGGAACAAACAACCAACCTTCAGTGAGTGAATGACAAACTAATTTGCAGCAGAATCTGTCAAAATAAGGTTTGAACCTTTGCAGTATATTTTGTAAAATACACCGTTATGTGTAAGCAATCAACCAGACGGACCAAAAGGTTTCATGGCAGCTGTGAGCAAAAGTGAATTGATTTTTCTATAAATTGGCAGATATGTGTGATAACTGTTATATATACTTTATCTAGGAACAAATTATAATGAACTGACTAGATATCAAAACATTCTACTAACCTTGAACCATGTTGTTTTTTACCACTCATAATCATGGCTTTCACTGCTGTCCAATCATTAAGTATCCGTTCTAAAGCTCTGCGACTAAACCGTGGGGGTTCTAAATCATGTTCTGGCATCTCCACATCTAGACATACAGGAGAAACAAATTATTTCAAATTTAAATTTTGTGAGGTTTAAGTATGCACAAAAACTGAGGTTATCCATATTACACCATACTACTTGTACATGTATGTCAATAATTACATGTAATAAGCTTAAATTATACTATTATACATGTATATCAATATAGGCATAAAACACAGAATTAAATACACAGACTTGTAAAAAAAGAAACCCTTTTCACTAACAGAGAGAGACTGTACAGTGGAAGCTCTCAAATGTCAACCCCCATGATTGTAAATAATAGAGACATGGGGTGAGATTTGCCATGCTTGCAGCTAGCCAGTCATCAAGGAGGGAGCCTACTAGTGTAGACAATGCTTCTGAACCTGCATGTTAATCAAAAGAAACTGATGATGATGGTAGTGGTGGTGGTGGTGGTGATGATGATGATGATATATTGAATGCATTTAACATGAAATAATTCATGTTTTACAGAAAATACAGCGTGTTTGTGAGATGTCAGTTATTTAGACCAAGGTTAGTGGTTCACTCTAGGTATTCCATTTTTTTCTACCATCCTGGAATTGTCTGCCTCAATATAAGTGAAAGAATCTTGACTTGGCATAAAACAACATTACTCAACTCAACTATTCAAAGAATCATGTTAACATCATCACAGACTTATCAAGTTTTAAGTTTCTGTTATGTCTAAAGGAAGTTATGTGTAATAGATAACACTACACAACAGGATACAGGCAGTGAGTCAAAATGAAAAATAGTTGACCACAAATGTTGCAATAAAAATATAACAGTAAAATTCAAATTACACATGAGTAAAAGTACTACCTAGATCTGCTGGTATGGTTTTCCTAGGAACGGCTACACGACTTCTATTTGGTCTATATTGCCTCTGTTCCACTAGCTGTCGACCAACAGTCTGAACTAAAAATAACAGGATATTCTCTCCTCTGTCAAATACAAAATATATAAAATGTAATTTAAAGTTTCTTTGTAACTGGATATTCTCTCCTCTGTCAAATAGAAAATATATAAAATGTAATTTAAAGTTTCTTTGTAACTAAGTCTTTAAAAAGATAACCTTTTGTTGAAAAGATCATTTTTGTTTCAACCAGAAGCTTTACAATAATATTATTGTTGCCATGGTTTTAAATTTCTAATAGTCTATTGATTAAACTTATCATTACCACTTCTGGGTATTTTAACTTTTTAACAAAGCAAGTGTTCATTCAGACATTTGGCAGGGTTAAACTTATTTTGTTTACACCAGCCCTGTTATAGACAATATTAGAGAGTTGACTCCTAACCTGCTGTTTGGTAAGGTTACAAGGTCTGTTTCTGCCAGAAGTCGGTTCAGTAACTCATTCCTAGGTCCTTGTTGCCCTGCTATCAAGGCTTTACATTTACATTTCTCCCAGCAATCACAGTAAGCTGTCGGTGAAGTTCTCTTCATTCTGTGAAAAAAAATTAAAGTTAATATTAGAAAAATTCCAAGTTAATAATAGAAATGCATGTACACGTATATTTATAATATCTCATACTTCTGCAGTCCCTACATATTTATATGAAGGTCATGGTTTTCCTCCAGTGGGAACTCCAGTTTCCTCCATCATTCCAGAACTGACTGCCTCAATTTAAGTGAAAAAAATCTTGACTGGGGCGTAAAACACCATTACTCCTATCCACTCTCTACATATGCATCAACTTATGGCTGAGTACGATGCTTAATTATATTACCCTGACCTTGACATTTAAGCCACAATCACAAAACACCATAATACAATGATTATCATTGTAACACCTCCATCCATCCATCTTTCTGTTGTCCAATTACTGTGCCTGCTCCATAACATGCAAGTCTACAGATGGATTTTAATCAAATTGGAACATGTATATCAACATGAAATGATAAGCTGCACACCTAAATCAGGTGTAAAGGTCAAAAGTCAAAGGTCACTAAGTAAAATCTTAAATTAAGCCTTGATGGGAACATTAAATTTGCTCTGGTTGTGTTAAGTTTAACTTTAATGAAATTCTAAAGAGCAGCAATTTGTTATGATTTAGATGTGATTTTTGAAAGACTGACAGTTGAGTGGTGGAGTAATTTTAAGTTCCAGTGAAATTTATTTCATTTAGATGCCGTCATTTCTGAGATGGCAGAGAAAACAGAGTACCCAGATAAAATTCATGAAAAAGTTTGTCTGTTTGCTGAAGGCTTGCAGGTTTTCCAGTTCAATATACAACATGAATATATTAATCAAAGTATTTAAAGTTTTGATTAACAGGATTGGAAATATTCAACAATCAAGAAAACTGTCCATTGCCCCCAAGAAAAAAAAAGGTAAAAGGATTATGTTAAAAACACATACATGTAGATATTAAAATGCTATGTCTTTAATCAATATCTAGATGAATTATCTGATATATTGTAGTTTTTGTTTAGACAGGTTCATGGATGATATTACTTACTTGCAGTCATGCCCTTTATGACAAACCCTGGCACATTCTGTACAACAACACAGGGAACCAGTCAGACCACATGTCTTACATTCAAATATATCCTACAAGTTAAATAAATGTTAATGCTAATGAAATCCATTTATTTCTAGAGTGTCTGTTTTAAAATAATCTTCAAATTTTTTAAATTTTTTAAAAATACTTTCAATATTAATGTAAATGTACCAAGTGATAATAATAAAATGAAATTAGTTTGAAAAATTTTACCTCCTAAAACTAATGCTATCAAGTGCACATTTTTTACCAAGAAAAGCAGGTCACAGAAGGATACCAATATACCTAATTTGTTGTCATCAGTAATAAAGTTAGACCATACCCATTTTTTTTTAAAAAAAAAAAAAAGTAATTTGTTATGCTGTGTAAAAGTCATGATTTTTGGTAATAAATTTGGCATTCCAGCAGGTGAAGTAAAACTTCGGACAGAGAGAGAAAACAAAAAAAAAACCTGTTCTGTTACGACTCACTCTCTAAAAATTTTGTGCTAGAAGAGGATAATGATTTGGTGCAGGTGTGCCTTTATTTTTAACTATTCAATTAATTATATATACCTGTTTGATGTGTTCTCTACCTGTCCAGGTGAAACTACAGGTGTCATTACAACAGAGAATCTGTAAGGGAGAGTTATCTAGACTTGATCCCGTTGGATAAAGCATACTCATTAAGACGGTCTTGTCAACTTCACCTTTATCTGTTGTAGCCACAGATTTTGCGTACTCCAGTAGGGTTAGTCCAGCAGCGTATGCCCGGCCCCTTACTGCCTGCATAAAAGGGGTACATCCTTCTGCATTTCTGTAGTGAAAGAATAGGGAAAAAAGATGTATTATTGTTTTCATTTTAATCATGATAATATTAGGAAATTTTTAAAGATACAGTAGAATTTTATAACTAATGTTTATGACAGTAAGTTTTGTATCATTTTCATAAAAAACTAATTACTTTTAATAAAGTTTGTTATTTTTACTTACTTGAGTCAAGTTGTAACAGAAAATTGCTATGCACATTCATGATAACCATGGTACATTTCTGCTTAGAAAAAAGTTGCTGCTATGGAGATTTTACATATTGAAAAACAAAACAAATGATGGATACTTTTGTGCAAACAACGCAATGTGTCACAAAAACATCACTTGCAGTATAAACATCGCCAATTTACAATGTATAATCCCTATAGCCACAACAGTTTTCTTTCTACAAAAATATTCTATGGAAATCGCAGATGCTCATAGCGATTTTAAGTTACAACTTGACATAAGTAAGTGAAAAATACCAAACTTTATTCAAGGTAATTAGATTTTCTAAACTCACTTCAGTGAACTCTGGTAAGTGGATTTCTTTTTTAATTGATTAACAAAATGACAGAGTGAAAAAAAAAAAATTTTTCCTAAACAATAAAATTATTTACCTTTTAGAAAGAAGATCCTTCAAATGTGGTTTAAAAACCGGAGATTCACAAAGAAGGCGCAAGATCTGTCCTGCATTTATTCTACGTTCTTTCTCCTCTAGTTTGACTGGCGGCATGGATACTGTGCTGAATTCCTGAACCATTACTGGATCTTTCATTACAGGAATTTGTATATTGCGTGATAAATCCATGTCTATAATAAATAACACATTTCAATTAAAAAAAGGCAGTCTGAAACATGGCTACTCATAAAACTTATTATTTACTTGAAAAGGAAAAAGAAAAATTACTGAAAAGGTCACCCTCAATATTCAGTCTTAATATATATACACACACACATACACTAATTTAGGATACAAAAATTAAAAGCAAAATGAATGTTGGAAAATTTGTCCTCAATTATTAAATTTTGAGTGATGTATCTAAGAACAGACTGAGATGATTTAATGTTGTTTTACTGTGCATCAGCAATTTTTCAAAATTTTTTTTTTAAATTCATCTCCAGGATGGATTTTAACACCAGTTTTATGTGGCGCATGAACTTGGTTTAAGTGTTTCTGGTATGCTATGTACTAGTGCCTACTAATAACGACTGTTAGGGTGCTAGCATACTCGCATGCAATGTCACAGATTGACATCAAAGACCACACCATCCCATTATACTGTTTACAAGTCAACCAGTAGAGGCCTACAACTAACTCTCTTAACGTCCACAAGTGTCTGACCCAAAGTGGTAAGATGACTGCCTCAGTTTTGACAGCTCATTCCTCAACCACCTGGCAACCACACAAACTGTAGATTATTTTTTAATGTACCTGGATGTAAAGATTCATAGCTAGGGGGAGGATCTGGTGGCCATGACAATGTAGGTATTGCTATCCCAGACTCCTCTCTTTCTGGATCTCGCACATCCATACCACTAACGGCTCTAGCTGCTGATGATGCTCTTCTCATCATTTCACGTAGACTGACCCTAGTTCAAAAAAGAGGAAAATAATTTCAACAGGAAATAGACTTTTTTTTTAAATTTTTGTGATATCCTACAATCCTGACAATCAAAGGAGAAAAAAAAATCAAAAGTGTTTATTTTTTGGTAAGTTTGCAAACTTTTATTTTAGATCACTTTATTTTGGTGACCAGTTCTGGTTTCAAAAAACAAACAAATAAACAAACACAAACAAACACAGTGTAAATGGTGGTCATGTGACAGGTTTTTAATTACAAAATGCACATGTACATATGTATATCCAAATACTCCAAATACAGGCATTATGAAATTCTAAATATATGTAATTCAAATATTTCAATTTATAAGTGGATTTACAAAATATGCAAACCATCGTGTATCTCTGACTGAATAGTTACAGACAATGGCTGGGAACACTGACCTAAATTTACAACCCTGAACTCGGGTACCATTGACAATTTATATACTTCTATGTAACAAAATGCTACTTGGTTGAGCAATAACAATGATAAAAATTTGGGCACAATGGGGGGCCCTTACTTTCCAACATACGGTAAATAAACAATGTGAATAATTATATTATTAAAATCTTATTACCCTCTTCCTGCTGGGTCTGTGTTTCTTGACTGAATAGCAGCTAAAGCATCGACAGCACTGCTGACGGCATTTATAGCTTCTAATGCTGAACTGAATGAACTACTTGTAGTGGTGGCAGTGGCAGGTGTAGGGATTGCCGACGCTGCTGCTTGATTGTCTGAAAATTCAACATAAAAATACTAAAATATATGATAGAATTTACATTGTATTTTCAGCTAAAGACTTGAAATTCTACATACTACAATTAACAGATAATTTTGGTTTCTTAAACACCATGGATCACTCAATGTAATGTTTTCATCAGACAATCTTTCTTTGTTGAGTCTAAAAATCGAGAATTGGAATTCGCAGATATCTCAAAGTAAAAATAAAAATTTGTTGCACATTTATTTATTAGAGGGGGATTCTATGGCCGTGAGGTCTGAACCTAACATATACAGATATCAATTCTTCTCTGTGTCTAGGTTTAAATACCACTTACAGACTTCCCGAAAGCCGTCAGTCTGACAAAACCAACAAATTTTCACTTGGACTGTTAATTTGTGCTTTGGTGTTTGGAAGAGTAGCCATTCTTGAGCTTAATTTGTAAAATAGAATATCATTGGTTAAAAGCTTTTAAGTGATCAAATCATAATGCCTGTTAAATATGATCATGCAGCTCATCTGTGATAATGGGGTTGTTGAAGTATTATGAGGAAGCAAAACCAAGAAAAAGGGAAAATTACATAGTATAGACACTGCCAGATTTACCTGTGTCATAATCTTTGTTTGAAGTAGGAACACACATAGCCACACAAGTATGAAGGATGTTTCTGTTTCCATCACAATGTTCCTGGAGGACATCTTGTAGATATTTAAGATTCTGGGTGGATTCTAAAACATAAATAAAACATACAATGTACATCCAATTAGAAAGTACAATGAAAAAATACATTTGATATCAACCTATCTGTTTAAACAATTTTATTTGACTAATACGAACTTTCAGATTGAGTCTAACAAGAAAAAGTATGATCACTGTTGTTTGTAATATTGTCTAGTGTCACGATTTTTCAGCTTTTTCACAATGAGGGCAAGATTTATGTATGTGACTATTATGGACTGCTGTGTGCCAGCACATTCAGGGCAACTTTTTGGTAAGGTGCTGCCTCTACAATGTTACAAGTAGGATAAACAAAGCTATTTTTTATATCTCATATTGTCAGCTTCATTGTGTGAGGGTTTATTAAACTCATTACAAATTTATCTGCTATTTATAATTGTAATACATGTATTTACAGTAAACATTAGTAATCATAAATCAAATCTGTTTAATGTAAACAAATGACTAAAATGAAACTAGTCCCATTATTTCATTTCAATGTAACTGCATATACATGTATAAACAGTACTGTAAATCAGAAAATGTTCACTTCTGTGAGAAGAGATATTCCAATCAATTGCAAACTTTTTTTATGCATCACTGAGTGACAGCAAAGAACAAAATGTAAATTGTATATAAAATTTAAATACTGAAACAATTACATTTTGCAAGTTATTTTTCAAGTTGTTACTGTTATGAATTATTCCCTGGATAAAATCAATGTGAACATTATCTTATTTTCTCGTAAACTGTCACAAGACAGCTACACTTATACAGCAAGCTTACCCTGATCTTGTTCTAGAGAGGTAATAATGGACTTCACTTTCTCAACATCGCAACGGAGTATATGTGGTACCAGGTACTGGTGCTAAAAATAGAAAAATAGACATGTACATGTAATGTCATTATTTATCATCATGTACATGTATATGCAAGAATCTTGCTTTACCGTTCAGTAAAAAAAAAAAGGTATTTTGAAAACTGTTTATCTATGCTCAGGGAGCATTTTGAAGTACATGTAATTTCTCAGTACTTTAATAAATGCCAAAAGGGTATTATAAGTTACATGGTTTGTTAGTGTCCGGTACGGAATGATACAGGGTCAGTAGAAAAGGCGTGAGCCGAACCCGGTATCTTTTTTACTGACCCTGTATCATTCCGTACCGGACACTTACAAACGATGTAACTTTTTTACCCTACCGATGACCCAATGCTAGATCTATTTTTTTTTAAAAAAAATAGAAATAATGCTGATGAAAGAAATTTTAAAAAAATATCCGACTGCAATAAAATATTACAACATGGAATATCACTTAATAAGGTTTAATGCATGTTATTTAATAATATAACATTTGAACTTCAAAATAAATAAATAAATAAATAAATAAATAAAAAAATAAATAAGTAATAATAATAAAAAATTTTGAACTGTCCTTTAAGTGTTTTGAACAGACCCTACACAGTAGAAATTTGTAAAATGACGTACTTGTGACGTATACAAAGAGTTAAAACTAGGCCATTTTTGTTGACGTTTACGTTAGCGACACAGGACATAACTCTAACCCACCCGGTATCAGCCTTGCTGACCCAGTATTTTTGCGCGCGTGGCTATGTACGGAATGATACTGGGTTGGTCATGTGATTCAATTTAGCCAATTACTATCATAGAATTTAGTCAGAGGTAGGGTAAACCATTTTATCGATACATACACTGCCTGAAAACAGCTTCCAATAAATAACAAGAGCACCGCCGAGCGTAGCATTATACGCCCGTGTTATATTGATCGAGTAGTACTATTTACTAGTGTGGCAACACCTTTAGGGGTTTCGCGGGAAAGAATGGAACAATCTAGAGGATTTCTATCAGTAGAGCTCATCCACAGAACTTGCCACTCAAAAGTTTGACACAGACCTAACGGATAAGTGCCAAACCTACCAATAATTTGGTAAAGAATTGGTTACTTTAATATGGGTACGAATTCAAAACGGTACGTTAAATTGTTTTTGGATGATAGCGCCGACTTTAAACAGTTATTGTGGATTTTATGTAAAAGATAGAAAAAATATAAAAATACCGTCTTTTCCGTCAGATCTTAAACATTTTTCGGTCAATGGACGACTTTTTCGTACAATGAACTGTTATTGAACAGGAGTGCGTTAAACGTAATTGTTTTTTGGAAAAATTCATTTTTCGCATGTTTGACCCCAAAATTAAGTATGATACCGATTTTTCCCAAAAATTTCACCAAGTTAGATAGCTAGATTGCATTAGACTCCATAACCTCAGAAATTTTTAGCAAAATCTATCGAGGAGTTTTCAAGGTCCCCAAGATGCAAATATATGCTGCTAAAAAGGAGAAAGTTGTCGCCTTTATCATTTCACATCCAGAGGATGTTCCGAATGAATTCGTCACTAATCCTCTAGATTGTTCCATTCCTTACTGAGAAGTATAAGTACAACTAGGATATATGTATGTAAAAATATATTGCTAAATGGATAGTGGTAGACTGCTATATAATTCATATTCATTTCCAGGAAGGAAGAAGTTTAAATATAATGTTAGGTCATGGCAGTGTTTTCATGTGTTAAGCATTGCATGCAGGAAGATTTTAGGAAACAAATACATTTTTTGTCTGAAATGTTTTGAGAACCTTTTTTTTAACCAACCTGAAATAATTTATATCTATCAAGCTTAATTATAATTTGAACTGTTGTCGTGATCTGTGCAGTATGATAAAAAGGTGTTTTAAGTTAAAAAGGGGCATAACTCCTCCAAAAATAATCTGAAAAAGTTGTAATTCGAACTTGCACCAGATAATAACATCGTAAATGTGTATACCAAATTTCATTTGAATCCATAAATAGTTGTAGGCTCTGATGATCGGAAACCACATGGTCATACATACAAAAATTTCTAAGTTAAAAAAGGGGCATAACTCCTCCAAAAATAATCCGAAAAAGTTGTAATTCGAACTTGCACAAGGTATTACCATGGTAAAGCTGTATACCAAATTTCATTTGAATCCATAAATGTTTGTGGTCTCTATTGAACGGAATACAAATTGTTAACAGACGCCCGCCCGCCCGCCCGCCCGGACGGACAGCACTGTAACATAATACGTCCCGTCATATGACGGGCGTATAAAAAGTAAAATAACTATGGCTAATTCTAAAACACCTTCACGTCTGATTTAATGAGACAAAGGTGTAAATCTTAGACAAAGCTAAACAGAGTGTAACTTATTATGTTCCTGGTTGCTCCATTGGTTTGACCATAGACCACTGATATTATATACATCAACGATTTTAAATTTGTCTGAGGAATCAAAAAAGAAGTAATTTTTTAGATAATGCTGCTCTAGCAGCTGAATTGGCTTTTGTGTCATCTTTTTATACCTACATGGCTAGGAACCAACAATTAATGGATTATTTTATTACAAGAATTCCACAGATTTAAATGTCTTGCCTGGTTAGTTTTTGATCGAGTTAAAAATACATTACTTTAACATAAACTTTCACATTTTGACATGCCACCGCCTACAACAACACCAGAAAAGTAACACCTAAGTCTCACCTTATGGCAATGCCAGGCTCAACAAAAACCTGAAACTACATAATTATGCAACTGATGTACATGTATGCAGTTCTAGTACAGTTATTACTTAGAAACCAAAGTATCACCATTACTAATAAATGAACAGATGAAAGAATAATCAAATAAAAACCCTAAAGAGGAATAAAAACAATTATACCTCAATAGCTAAGACTAAAACAGCTGCTTTATTCTTCATGTTTCCAATGACGTTGTTTAGACAGTGTACCCTCATCCCAAGGGAACGGACTGGCGGAAGATTTAACCACAATGGATCACGAATACCATCAGTGTTGTTTTTAGCTAATGGATAAATTGCACCATTACCGTCTTGTAGCTGTACTAGAAGTTCCTGAAAGAAAAATAAAATAGAACTTTAATATTAAATTTCAATATCAATATTTTATATAACAGGATTAGCTTGGTCATCTGTTCAAAACCGGTGTCTATGACAGCATCCAATGTTATGTTCATGGAGCAAATGTAATAAAAATGCAGAAGAATGCAAGCCATCTGTTAGAATTTTCCCACCCATTTGTATTTAAGTGTATTTACCATAATCTAAAAGCCTTTTAAACATCATTAGAATTTGAAAACTCAGCCACAATCCAAGTCCAAATTACTTGGTAGGTTCTGTCAAAAATGTGCTAGTTAATTACAGTGAAACTTGTAAAAATCGGACCAGCTCCATTCCTTGAAAAAAATCCGGTTTTCACAGGATCCGGTTTATTAAGGTTATTTGCTAGAGTTCACTGCCCTTGATAATAAGTAGCAGATCCATTTGTTATCTCCCTTTGGGATGTGTAGCCATGGGTAACACATGTACATGTGGCTAATTGGAAACAATAAACTTAAAATACAACGTAAAGTGATAATTTAAAATTTTTTGAGTAGGTTGCTTGTATTTTAATGTTTGATTTATCTCAAATAAACTATCATGAAATGATAGATGGATGGGATCAGACATCATCATTATGATGTATAATTGTCTCATTGAGATGATAAACTTGAAATACGACGTATATCATAAAGTTATTATGGTAAGTAACATGTATTTTAAGTTGTTTTTATTTCAATGCAAACATATCGGCAAAAATGCAAGTGCACTTTCCTCTGCTGGAGGATGTAGGTCAACGTAACTAAGACTCGGCCAAAACATTAAATTGCTTGAATTTACTGACATGGCACATAATCAATGTTTGGTTATGTCGATTAATGATACACTGACATGGCACATAATCGATGTTTGGTTTATGTCGATTAATGATAACAACTGCCATTCCATTGTTAAGAAACTCATTTTCCTTATTTTTCCATCATCTGACTGCGCAGAATGTTTTATCTATACAAAGCGCATTTCAGTTGTTCGATTGAGAGCCGAATAATTTCAGGATTCAAGGTCATCTTAACTGCGACTATTCTATTCAATTCTTTTCTTGACTGAAGTTTTGTGTAACCTCAAAACTTATTAAAATATCAATCTTGACTGAAATTTTGTCGATTTAAGATAGCAGAGAAAGTTGTGAATTATCACTGTGATATCGAGTCATACCAGCAAAATGAACCAACAAAGATGTTCCTTTAAAAATTAACACGTTACAATCGAACACAAGCCAACCTCGATTTCGGATGACTGATCTCTTTAATCCGATAATTATTGTTTATTTGTGATTCCTTTCACACGTGTTAATCAGGGCTCCACAAATGCCGGTACGGTCAATCGGCGGTAGGCAAAGGGTGTATGAACCCCCCACCCCCCACCCCCAATGCCTCTCAACGTTAGGCAAAGGGTACCCCCACCCCCCGGAACGATTTTCTGTTTTTTGTTTTTAATAATAATAAACACACATCAGACAGGTAAAGAAATAAACATTAAATTTTTATTTCAAAATATGGTGTTAACGTACTGCTTTTTATCTTTCCATAACTGTCCAGTCATTGGCAATGCAACAAAACGTCAATAAACAGTTAAACTGAATTGTGTTTGGTACATCGGGATATCTGTCGTTTTAATTATAAATTATAGATGTAAGTCGATGTGTGATTATGTCGCATATATAGATAAATGTTCATAAATACCGCTTATTGATATCTTGCAAAAATCCCATCACTGGTAACTTAACATAAATCAACATATAACATATACATGTAAAACCACATGTAATGTCGTGATCATGTTGTTGGTAACCCGAAAAACGGTCGTTATCAATCTAGTCAGCTCTTGTATATTGAATTCAGGGGAGGTTATTAACTATCTATAAACTGAATCGATCAGGCACGTGTATGTGTTTGTATACTCTAGTAGAAACGATGTGAACAGGTGAAGCCACTAGCAATCAATTAACTTGTAAGGTATTAGGTAATTAATTACCTGTGAATAGGGAAGTTCAGTGAATTGTGACACTGTCCTGAGTAATTTTAATTGTTAACAAGCCGGCATTAAAGAATTTTTAATCAGATTTTGTCTTACTATTATGGGGAAAAAAGCCGATTCAGATATTTTTCAATCGGCTTTTTTAAGTTTGAATCGGCGTTTTTTGCCAAAAATCGGCATTTGTGAAGGCCTGGTGTTAATGTATACTAAAGCCATTTGATGACGGTAATAATTTGTATTTCTTACAGTTTTGTTTTACTTAGAAGTTAAATGATGTTATTTATGACATCGGAAATTACTTTTACTTTTATTTGTAGTTAATGTTTTTATGATATCGGAAATAACAGTCATTTTGTTTCAAATTTGCAAGTTTAAAAAGTTTCAATAAAATTCTCGGTTTTGGTTTCTTTCATAATCAGAAAATCTAATCCTGTTTACAAAGGTGAAAATATATAGGTTTTTTATGATCTGGACGGTAAAATGCATCCGGTTTTCAGAATTCACAGGATCCGGTTTATTAAGGTTTCTATCATATAGAATAAAGAAGAGAGTAAATCATCTGAACAAGCACACACGTCCAGTTTTCACAGGATTCCGGTTTTTCCAGGGTCCGGTTTTCACAAGTTTCACTGTATATCATTAGCAGGGTGCCCACCCACTTTCTTTGTCAAAAAATATAGGAATATAAGAATTTTTTTCCAAAATATTGGAAATTTATAGGAATCTGACTGAAAATATAGGAAAAATATAGGAATTTTCAAAACATTGAATTGCTAAACTGAAAGAAATTTTGGGATTGTATACATCACTTGACGACTAAAATGGCCTCCTCCACCCCTCACAGCTATTCCATGTTCAAGTCTCTCCTCTTATTTTTTATAGGAATTCTTTTTTCAATGTGCATGTCAATTCAAGACATTCCAATGATTTCTTAGAAAAACTAAAAATGATGTATACAACCCCAGTCACTGCTTTGTGTGAATGAACACAAAAAGTCCTAACACAAGTAGAAACAAAAACATCCCAGAAAATATACGAATAGTGTGAAATATATAGGAATTTTAGGTCTTTTTTGAGAAAATATAGGAAAAATATAGGAACTGCCAATTTTATAGGAATTTATAGGATTTTATAGGAAGTGGGCACCCTAAATCATTTATCTTTATTTGGAGTTGTTAAGTTTTATTGTTGAGTGAATTAAAATTAAATGGAAGGAAACAAAAACACTCAGAATTGTCTATATGTTAAATGTTTATCACTACCTTCATAAGTCAAAATTATACATGTTTATAAATCCAGACAGAGAGAGAGAGAGAGAGAGAGAGACAGAGAAGAGAGAGAGAGAGTGAGACAGAGAGAGAGAGAGAGAGAGAGAGACAGAAGGAAGAGAGAGAATCTTACATCTCCGGTATTGTGTAATGTAATATCACTTCTATGGTTCCCCATAAATGACTGGGCATCAGTTGGAAACGGCGAGTCCTGCTCCACTTTTCCCGTACTCAGATTATAGACAATATGGCTTAGACGGGTACCTGCTCTCGCTATAACGTGTATACCTAAAATAACAAATATACTTATTACAGCATTATATATAAAACAAAAATATAACAATGGAATCAGTTATAAACCATGTACAAATGTTGACAGATTTCATGAATTTCAAGTGCTTATTTATTCACAGGATTTCAGCAAACTAAAGGTATTTACATGTATGTCAGAGTTTGATAAAATTCGTTCAAAATTATCCAGGTGATAACTTTTGCTATGTTGAGGCAAACCAGAGTGCCTGGAAAATACCATCAACCTTAAGCATGCAATCAGTCAAAAATTCTCGCACTCGGACCTACATGTATCAGTACTGCATGTACGTAAACAAAAATCTGGTGCATGAAAAATGTTTTGGGCATATTGTGTAATAATTTAATACATTGTTAGGTGCATCAGTTCCTGTATAAAATAACAGCAACACTGTCATTGGTGATAGAGTTATCAGTTATTACTAGACTAAAGTACATGTAGGTGAACAATACCAAACTTTAAGTAGATTTTTCTGAATAAGAATTTTGTAAAGTTTATCATAACAAACATACTGACATAGGCAGTTTAAACTGTTTCAAACTACAAAACAGTTTTATTACACCTATCATTACACTTACAGTAAGTTATGTGAAAACAATTTTATTGAATTTTATACAGCATATTAGGTAATAATTTAGTAAATTATCTAGGGCATCACTTCCAGTACACACAACCATTTTCAATATCTATCCAAATAGATGCAACAATGTCTTTTTCAGAAGTCTTTTTTTTCAGAATTATTTCATGACAATCCAGGATGCCCACAGAGTTATCAGATATCACTAGGCTTAAGTACATGTACATGTAGGTGAACAAACTTTATTTATGTTTAGTGAATTATTGTAATAAGAATTTTGGAAAGTTTATTGTCACAAACACAGTGACATAGACAGTTTAAGTTGCTTCATATTGAAACTTCGTAATGGTTTCATTACACCAATCAATACACTTTATAATTATGTGATAACATGAGAATCCTTACCTTCACAATCCACAGCCACTGCTAAAATTTGTCCATTTTCTGATATAGTAACCTTTTTAGGCATTTTCTGGAAACAGTCTGGTAACCTTGGTGAGCTGACACTCTTTACAACCTTTAGAACGTAAAAAATAACAAGTACATGTAAATAAATAATAAATAAAAAATAAATACTTGTTGATAGATAGACAAACAGACAGCCAGACAGACAGACAGACAGACACAGGGTTCATACAGCCAATGCCTGACAAAATTCAAGGACTTTTCAAGGACTTTTCAAGGACTCTTTGACCATTTTTCAAGGACTATGAAATCGGCATTTTCGTTGCTAGCCGGAAGTAATACAAAGGGAAATAACTTGTGTCATATTCTCTGTTGTTGGAACACCACCCGGAATTCTTCCGTTACAAGTCGTAGACTCACGAATGATATTGACCGAGACAAGAGGGATAACTCAATGATTTTTTTATTTATCATAAACGTTGCAGCTGCGTTTTTACCGCGAGTTTCAGGGTGATTAGTTCAAAATTCCAGGACTTTTCAAGACAGACTAACAGAATTCCAAGACTTTTCAAGGACTCTGTTTGTTTTTACTCATTTTCAAGGACTTTTCCAGTCAGGGCTCATTTTTCAAGCACTTTTCAAGACTGTGCGAACCCTGAGACAGACAGACAAACAGCCAGCCAGCCAGCCAGCCAGACAGACAGACAGACAGACAGACAGACAGACAGACAGACAGATAGATAGATAGATAGATAGATAGATAGATAATGGAAAGAAAAAATAAGAAAGACATGTCTGGGTTGAGATTTATTATTTTTTATTTCCAAATACATGTATGTGTTTGTCTTGTCTTGTCTTCTTTGGCTGTTTCTTTAATACAGTTGTATTGTTTCAGATTTTAGTTGCATTTGAGTGTTGCAAAATATTTCTTTAACAGTTAAGAGTTTCATTCTTCTTCCATGAATATTCAGATATTTGATTTTATCATTCAAACCTGTAACTCGTCTTTTCTCAGCAGTCTACAGTCCTGTAACAGGGACGTCAAATCTTCTTTATTTATATCACCAGAGTCTTTTGTCTGGAACTTAACAGCTGCGTAAGCACCATCCACCTACAAAATACCCAAAAAGATATGAGCTGTTAGATAATGAACCATCCACCTACAAAATACACAAAAAAAAAAAAACAGGAGCTGTTAGATAATGAACCATCCACCTACAAAATACACGGAAACGACATGAGCTGTTGAATAATGCACCATCCACCTACAATATACATGGAAAAAACATGAGCTGTTAAAATAATGCACCATCCACCTATAATATACATGGAAATGTCATGAGCTATTGAATAATGCACCATCCACCTAAAATATACACAGAAAAAATTATGAGCTGTTGAAATAATGCACCATCCACCTACAATATACACAGAAAAAAATGAGCTGTTAATATAATGCACCATCCACCTACAATATACATGTCTAATCTAAATGAGCTGCTAAATAATGGACACTAGCAGACATGTATGACCAGGTTCACCTTTTGGATGATGTGGGATTCACAAATTATATATATACATGTATATATATCAAATAAAATCACTCAAGATAACATCGTAACATATTTCTGCTGATGTGGTTTATTCATTCAAACATTGCCACGTAGTATTAGGTTTATATAAACTCTAAAATCCCTGCAAAATAGAGAGAGTTATAAATACTGACCTTCAATACTTTTCCAACGGGTATAGTTTTGACATCTTCTACAAATATAACATTTTTTAATGGCCAGGCTTCTTCGTCTTTCTTTTCCACTTCCTTTACAGGTGTCGGTGCTTTCTTACGCTCTGTAAAAACAAAAAAAGTTGAAGTGAAAGTTTCAAGAAAATATATTAATACATATATATATGTTACAAAAATAATGTTATCACAACTCTTGTAAAAAGTTAAACATTCAGGCAACAAGCCAAACTTCTGACTATCAACTCAAGCCTACCAAACAATCACAGCAAATATAAAGAATATTCATTAATTAGCTTTAAATACAGGTTCTATATACATGTATGTACATGTATATATGGAGATGGACAAAAAGATTCATCAACATAACTGATTTTATTTTTAGAATTATACTTAAAATTTATTATTTTTGATAAAACATACTGAATATGTATGAATTGGTAAAACACCAGAACTACTACTCAAGATTAACTTATCTTGAGGAAGTCAGTACTTCTTCAAAAGTCTTCTTCAAATTTTTACTATAGCATGCTTTTAGGGTCAATACATCTGGTCATGTGACCAGCCCAAATGTGCTGTTTCCAGATTAATAAAAATCGACAAGATTAGAAACCTTATTATACGTATAAAAGACGATTGACGATTTCTTGTAATTGTTAAAGAGGAATCTTATCATAAAAGTATAAGATTTCAAGTGGCAGACCACTATACATTTATTTTCACCGCTGCTACACAAACAACCTATTGAAGGATTGCAGGAAAGTTAATAATTTTGAGTCCTGAGTACAAGATCAAATCCAGATGTACAGATATACATGTTTTTTATCACAATTAATTTAGACAATAACTTACTGAGGGAAGCTGGACTGACAAGGGTTGGTCCACTGTGATCACTACATGTAGAAGAGTCAGGTGATGGTGGCGGAGGCATTTCAATCCGACTCTCACTTGGTTTGACCTCTACTTTAGGTTCAGGTTTTGGTTCACTGAAAAACAAAGTAACATGAAAAAAATCAGTGTTATACCTAAACAAATAATTAAAGTACATGTAGATGACACTGCCAGAAACCCTGTTCCTAAATCTACATTTATGGTAGAACAAAACATTTAAGTTTGCAGTGACAAATGCCTCAGAAGAAGTCTTCTTTGAATACAAAACAAAAATTGGAAAAATTTGTCCTTTAAACTTTAACCTACATAGCTCAATATAGTTTATAACATACATGCTAGTACAAACTTGAGATCTGCAAAAAATGTAAAAAGATTTTGTGGTCTGGTGAAAATTGGGTGAAAAAGTCAATTTCAAAACATGGGTTGAAGACATATTTAGAGATATATTTTAATTAATACAATTTATATATTCAAATAACATATATAGAGACATAATGATTACCTTGGTGGTGTCTTTAACAGTTTAAATCTGCAGTGATCACTTAAAGACCAGGCTGATTCCAGTAACTGACCTACTTTAGGTACACCATCAATAGTAGCAAATCCTAGAGCACCTGCATGGTACATTGGTGAACTTCGAAGACAAACCTTTAAATAGAAACAAATTTACCTAGTACATGAAATTTAAATTAAGATACAAGGGGGAGATAATCCTTTCAATATCTTGAAATCCTTAGAAACCTTACAGTCTGCACAATGGCCGCAAGGCCCCATGTAGACTATAAACTCGCTCAATTCTCTCTTAGAAACCTAGGCAATGAATTTTTAAGATTTTTTATAGAGTATCAAAAATATTGCCCTTTTTGAATAAATAAATAAATAAATAAATAAATAAATAAAATAAATAAATAAATAAATACATTTTAAATAAAAAATTTATGAAATTTGGATTTTTGTGTTTACAGTCACTGAAAATGAGGACACATTTAGCACATCCCTGTTAAAACATGCCTTTAATGTTATATTTTTATGTATAACATATATGCCTCCTGTATCATGTTTTGTTGAAAAATGGATATATATATATGATGATAATAAAAGCTTTTCACTAAATAAACTTACTTTCAATTACAATTTTCTACAAGAGATATTTTTAAAACTCCAGTGCAAATTTTTTGATTTATGTTTTACACGGATTCTCAAGGATGTGGCTGAAAATTTTCAAATAAAAATCAACCATCATCAGAAGAAATCTAATTATAAATATTTCTGATCTTTGATGCAAGCAATTATGTGTACCTATAAAGAATACAATGTACAATGACTACTTACCAGTGAACCAGCAACCACATCACTACATGACCCAGAGTCCTTACTTTTCTTCTTTTTCGTTTTTTCTACTAGTTTTTTCCTCTGTGCAAATGGCATGACTCCCCTGAAAATTTACAAAAATGTTTTAGTACATAAATTTTGAAGAACAAGGTTTATTATTCCATCCACAATTTTCAGCTGTTGTGTAAGAGACAATTTTATCAAAGATTAATCTAAACGGAAGGTAATATGGTATATCTGCAAAAGTTTTTAAACAGCTTTGCACAGTCAAACATGTACAATGTATGATGGCCTCAAAAGTTCAATGGCCAGAAAAAGGCAAACAACAAAAAATATTATGTACAATACACTAATATCAACTGAACTAGGAGACCTATAACAAGATGACTATTTACAAAAAAACTGATTGGTCAGAAACAATCATTCATTATACTAGTAAAACTTATATCAGTTCAGTATCTTTAAAAAGGGTCTTGTTGTGAAATGTGCAGTTGTCAGTCTTGACAGCTGTCATTATAAACAAACAACTCTACACGTCATTTTATGCAAACTTTTGAGTTTTCTTTTCCCTTATTTTACTTCTCAATTTATTCGCAGAATTTCATTTGTGGTTATGTAGAGTGTTAGTGACTCAACATGGGATATAGGGTATCAATAATTTTAATTTTTTTTTATCTCATAATGACAATATCTGGACATATCATGTTCACAAAAAGGTGGTTTAGGCCACACCAAATGAATTTTTAGTTCTTAAGACTTTTTTGGAAAAAATAGAGGTGAGTGAGCAATTAAAAATTAAATGTACTTTTTAAAAAAAAAAACAAACATAATTTTCTTCAGGCAAACAAAATTGCAGCCAAAGATTATGCAGAAAATAGATGAGGGATTTTATTGGAAATTTTAGACAGGTGAAAAAAGATTTGAAAGTTAAAGTTAATTTTATTTTTAATTCTAAATTTTAAAGTCGAGCAGGTCCAATGAACTACAAATTAATGTCATGGCCTTACTGTATATATTTAAAAAGTAACATAACAACTTACCACCAGTACAAAGGTCAACTTTCTAATTGAGCACAAGTGTACAATGAACAAGTGTGAAGGGAGACAACTTACCACCAGTACAGGGCTCCACTTTCTAATCGAGCACAAGTGTACAATGAACATGTATGAAGAGAGACAATCTTGTCCGTCTGGAATTCTGGGAAGGTTTGAGCAGGATGTTCTAATTTTGTAGCCACAGTATTTAATGTTTCATCAATCCAGGTAGCTACTTTGTCAGATTCTGTGAAAACTGAAGCTCTGACATTACAAGCTGATAATCCTACGATTTTTTCATTCTGTAATCCTAATGACAACACTTTAGGGTGATGTATAGCTGGATTCTACAAAAAGAAGAGCCAGAGAATGAATAAAGTAATTACTTTTTTTTTCATTTTGACAAATTGCATAATTTAAGCAATAAAAACTATTATTTTTTCTGTGCTCTTATTATACATGTAAGAATTATTTTATTTAGAAGATCTTTGATCTTTAGATTTTAGTTTAAGAATACAATGCAACCAAATTAAAAATTCAAATTTGAAACTGAAGACCAAGTACCAGCTCACTTTTTATAACACCAGTGGTTTATAAATATACACATATGACAAGAATTCCACGGATTTAAATGTCTCGCCTGGTTAGTTTTTGATAGAGCAGTACTTTACGTAACTTTCACACTTTGACATGCTGCCGCCGCCGAAAGTAACACTGGAAAAGTAACACTTAAGTCTTGCCTTATGGCAATGCCAGGGTCAGCAAAAATTATAAATAAGACATTATAAATATCCTGATTTGTTATATATCTTACATCATGATGTCTGTACGGTTCTGGATCATGCCATTTCCAGCTGTACAGTTGTCCGTTAGTTCCTATACAAACTAATTCAGAATGCATGGCTGCCATGTGTGTAAATCTTAATCCACTAGCATCCTGAAAATAAATATTTAAAGTTATTTTTTTTTTAAAACAATTGACACTGGTTACATACAATGTGTTGATTTTCTTTCTCTTTTTCTCTCACTCTTTCTCTTTCTTTTCAGCTAAGGGTACCTTAATGAAATGGAAAAAATTATCTATCTTTATCTGCCCCTCAGGTTAAGTAACAGACTAAGTGTATAATATAGTAGTGCTGAACCAGTGTAACAAGACTCATTTTTACCAGATGCATGTTTCCACTTCCAAACATTTATGCATTACTTCTCTCTCTCTCTCTCTCTCTCTCTTTTTGTTTACCTTATCATTCCAGAACTGGAGCTCTTCACCAAAGTAAAGAGGAGTTTGGCCTGGGTTTGCCTGTTTTTTTGAGCCATCTGTAGCAATGGCGTCTGCCTTGTCTCGATCCAATGCTTTAAGTGCTTCATCTCGCAAGGTTGAATCTAATCTTCTTCTATCACGGATTCGGAAAATGGATTCTCGTTCTCTGTCTATGTCTAAATCTCTAGTTCTATCACCTTCAATACAGATATATATACATCATATAACCCTGATACTAATTAAAAAAACATGTATGTATATGTAATAATTTTTAGTGTACTAATTTCTGGCCAGACAAGTTAAAGGGGACTTGGTTGCAAAGCTGTATGAAGCAAATCACAGACCATGCCTCTTACTGCAAATGTGTAGGTTCAAATCCTGCACAGGCATTTTTACATTGCGCAACAATTCAGGTCTTTGTTTATAAGTCATTGAACTTAAATTTAAGCTAATTTTTAAACATGCTAAACAATATGACACATGTTTACTGAAACAATAAAAAGTAGGTGACCTTCCTTATTTTTTTTAATATCCACTCTTAGTTCATTAAAAATATTTCACATTGAACATTGTTGTAAAACAGATTATCTACTGTATATGTAAGATGTAACTAGCCCCGTACAAAAGTTACCAATCACACAAGGGTTAAACTATAAATGGCAGTTATTTTACATCACTGTGTCCGGCATTCTTAGCTTCTTAAATCAAGTAAAAATTGTAACAAGTCTTACAAAATCAATTTGTATTCTATAAGAATATAAAGTTGTTGTTGTTTTTGTAATGTTGTTTTACGTGGCATCAGCATCTTTTCAGCTTTACGCGATGAGAGCAAGGTTATTAATCTCTATGGATTAAAGTTATAACAAGTTTATGTATGCATGTGATGTGCAATTGTATATTATGGCCTACTTTGCACAAGTGCACACTCAGAGCAACTTTTTGATAGGTGCTAGCTCATCTAGTCAATATGCCAAATGCAAGCATACTACTTCCCCAGTCCATAATCCTGGCACTGAGTGAACCATACTCTACCACTGATCCACCAGGGTGGTTATAAGAACATGATAGGTGTTAGCTCATCTAGTCAATATGCCACATGCAAGCATACTACTTCCCCAGTCCATAATCCTGGCACTGAGTGAACCATACTCTGCCACTGATCCACCAGGGTGGTTATAAGAACATAAGGATAAGTTAACAAAATGTTCACAAGTGTACCAGGAAAGTTACCTAGTCGAGATCTAGTTCCTGATCCTCTGTTTCTGAGAGAAGAGTATCCAAACATATCCTCATTAAACATGGCGTCAGCATCAATTATCACACTGGGGTGGTCATTATGCATCCCGCTATCCAACAAGGAAATCAAATCATCTGGCATGTAAGAATCCTGGCTATCATCATCATCACCTTCCCCTTCATCATCACGACTTAGTAAATTATTCACAGCTAAATTGACATCTAAATTCTAAAAATAAATTAAAATTAACAAAGATGAATACTGCAACATTTTCTTCAATTGCACACCCTTCCTGTTTTGAACTAATTAAAACAAATTTGTAAAAAATTCTTGTTTTACATTACTGTAAAAATTCACAATTTTTACCCTATTTACATATTAATTTACAATGAAAATGATCACATTCCAATCTTCCCTCTGCATCATTATCACATTCAAGTGGAAGAGAATTGGGTGGAGAAATGTAGTGGAGTATGATGTTAAGATCTTTATTGTGAAAACTGAAAACTACCACATTTATGGGCAGTGTGAACAGGGCCCCAATTCCGTCCTAAATTTTCTGATTGAAGGTCTAAACGCAGAACCAATATTAGTTAAAAGAATTTTTTTGTTTCCTTTTTACTGTACAATTCACTATCTTAACTAGATTACAGTTAAATTTTATAAGACAATTAGTCATCATCTAACTTGTTTTTGTGACAAATAACTATGTTTCACAAATGTGTCTTTTTTTCTTTTTTTTTTAGGAAAAGTAAAGTACTTCAAAATTTAACAAGATTTTTATATACATGTAACTAAAACTATTATCTCTACTGTTCTTACATTTATATATAACTCACTGTTCTCTGTAGCTCTCTGATGATTAAATTCCTTGATTTTCCTTGGAGTACAACTTGACACTGAAATAAAAAAAGTAAACACTTTGTCATAAAGTCTATTTATATAATAGATATCGGGTGTTGTAGCAAAGTGGTTAATGAACTGTAATAACAAATTAAAGTGTCTCATATTCTTGGGTTTGATCTTGGTCATTCACATGCATGAAAGCGTTTTCTTTGTTGCTAGCTTCTGCTACATGCCATCGGCTTATTACCAGTAAAATGAACTAATTTGTGATGTTATTATTCATTCTGGATTAGATTGGATTGTACAAATGGTGTTTTACTTATATCAAAGCAGTCAGTTCAGTTCTGAGATGGCGGAAGTTGCACAGAGAAAAATGCAGACATTCAACAAGCAAACTGACACTCTAACACTAGGATCTGCCCGAGTGGGATACCATTATCAAACTGACACTCTCACACTAGGATCTGCCCGAGTGGGATACCATTATCAAACTGACACTCTCACACTAGGATCTGCCCGAGTGGGATACCATTACAAACTGACACTCTCACACTAGGATCTACCCGAGTGGGATACCATCATCAAACTGACACTCTCACACTAGGATCTGCCCGAGTGGGATACCATTATCAAACTGACACCCTCACACTAGGATCTACCTGAGTGGGATACCATTATCAAACTGACACTCTCACACTAGGATCTGCCCGAGTGGGATACCATTATCAAACTGACACTCTCACACTAAGATCTGCCTGTGTGGGATACCATTATCAAACTGACACTCTCACACTAGGATCTGCCTGAGTGGGATACTATTATCAAACTGACACTCTCACACTAGGATCTGCCCGAGTGGGATACCATTATCATGTACCATAGTAGTTCAAAGCAGATTTGTAGTCTTCTTCAAAAGCCACACACAACACAAACTTGTTTATACATTGTTCTTTTAAAGATACACAATGCCAGTGCAGTGGTGAGTGAGAGTTTTTACTGCAACTTTTCATGGTTAAAATAACCTTATACAAAGGAATATGAATAAAGGCAGGTAAATACTTTCATTTTTTAAACTAAAAAAAAACATTTTTTAACAGAAAACTCAGATATTTTTTAGTCCTGGACCACATTTTCCTTTTTTTTAGTTTGAACCAATAGTAAAAAAATTTAAAACCTGATTAATTAATTCTTCTGGTACTACTGATGCAGGAACTAAAGGTCGAGTGCCTACTATAACCCCTGACCTTCGACCTCTACTGGCATGTACTGCTCTCTGCATCCTACTGTATGCCTGCTGATTAGTTCTTGGTGCAGTCCCTCCAGTTGCTGGTGCTGCTGCAGTGGTGGATCCCCATCTTCTGAAAGCACAAATAAAACAATTAATAATAAAGATTAAACAAATGACATTTTAAAATACTTTAGAAATAAAAAAAAATTCTTTTCTTATTTCGACCTTGATGAAATAAAACTTATAGATTACAAAGTTTCTCGAAAAACCACTTGGAGCTTTCCCTAGTACAAAAACATCAGGTACAAGTAGTTCTACTGATCCAGTTTCCAAATTTGTTCCTTGTCAATTATAGTGAGATGGTCATTTCTAAAATACCTAGAAAAAACAACAGATTTTTGACAAGAAAACTGACAAACTTTTTCACTCTCAAAATATGCAGTGAGTGGGATTTGATCCTATGAGGCATGAAGGGCTATGATCATTACGTCAGCACACCTGGACACTAAGGCCCTAAAAGAGCAAGATATACATGGACATGTACATGTATGAAAGGTTATTTCGTATGTAATGATATAGACCAGCTCAAGATAAGATATTTACCCAGTTACACTTTCTGCGTTTGTTCCCAGAACATCCGAGACCAGTACTAAAGGACTCTCTACTACTTGTGTTGTATTTCTAGGTATTGCACTTCGCTCTGTACGCTCCGGTCTTATTGTTTTTATGCTATAAATAGAACTCATGATTAGTCAAAAGACAAAAACAATGATCATGATAACAAATTAAAAATAAAAATTCTAAATAATACACTTGTATGATAACCATTATAAAACTCGATGTTTGGGGTACTAAGCAGAAATGTTTAATTTGCTATTCGAAAATCTGTTTACAAATAAACTATGAAACAATTTCAGTTTAGTAGCAAAATTAAACAATACAGCAACAGGACATAAAGAAGCATGCACAAAAGTTTATTTCTGTATAGACTGAATTTCTTTTTTGTTTTGTTTTGTTTCTTTTGTTTTTTTTTTTTTTTTTTTTTTTTTTTTGGGGGGGGGGGGGGGGGGGGGGGGGGATTGTGTCAACTCTTAAAATTAAATTAAAAAGACACTCCTAAATAAGCAAACTAAAATATTATGTTTGTTTATTGTTTTGTTTTTATTTTTATCATGGAACAGAATGTTACCAGGAGTAAAATTTTAAATATTTTTTTCTCTGCAAACCATGATTTGTGTTTTTTTATTTCTGTAATACTTTAGTTATTGGCACTGACAATTATATGTACATTTTCTATAGAAACTTTGTATACTTCAAAGTGTGTTATATACGTGTAGATAGATACAAGTATACATGCAGATAAAATACTTCAACCAATCAGAAAATGGATTTATGTGAATTTTAATCATTTGAAAGTAAAATCTTATCAAAGAAATTTTTTGTCAAACAATTCACTTAAATATTTTTCTTTAGAAATACAAAACAAAGTTCAATCTTATTGCATTAAAATGTGTTATAACTTGGTGCTTAAAAACAATAAACAAGACTGACAGCTAGATTGATGGCAAACAGAAAGGAAAACATATCACCCAAGTCTCTCTCTCTCCAGCTAAGGCAACCTTAATGACATTTATGAAACTTAATGATATTTATATATGGAAAAGTATGAAAAGTATGATAGGATGAATGACAATCATCTTGTAATTGTGAATCTTACCTCGATTTTGGCAGACTTCTAAAACAGAAAAAAAAACAATATAAAGATTATTACCTGTAGATAAACACAGGTCTGTCACTGTATTTTGTCCTAATTCATTTCAAGTGATTTTTTAATCATATACAATAAGTTTAATTCCTGGTTTATAGTCTGGGACCTGATCTGGCATATTGTATCCATAACCAATTTTACAGATAAAAGGACAACATTTCTCAACCTGTTTATACCCATTACCTACCAATAAGTCAATAAGCCATGCTTTCATAACAAAAAATCATGAAAAAGGGGATAATAATAAATAACTCAGGTATGTGTATTGAAACAAATTTTTAGTTTCATGCCATGGCCAAAAACATAACTTTTTGCTTCAGTCAAATAAAATTATTATCTTTTAGTCATTTTTCATCTCTGGTCCATATCTAAACCTGAATTGTTATGGTGTGTTCAAGATTATGAGAGTTTAACCATTTTTGACCAGAATTGGTAGAATGATCCCACCCTATGGTACTTTTTTATATGCACTCATACATTATAAACAATAGCTTTAAATGTGTTACATATTTAACAAAGTTACACATTTAATTTTCACTTTTTTTAACAATGACTTCAAATAATTTGTCCTCAAACCTTTATGATTTTACAGATATTACTTCTGTCAGGAGAAACTAAATATCTTGTCTGGGTTGTCAGGCAAGTACCATCATGTATTTAACTGTTTCATTTAAGAAATGACATTGTTTTGGGGGCACTTCATGCTAGTATGATACTGGGGGTTCCGGGTACAAATTGCATGAAGAGTGAAGCGTCATTGATAAGTGGGATGACAGGTGACCCTGCCTACTTCCATTGATGAAAAAAATAACTAATCCATTAAATGGAATTAGTTGTTTTAATGACAGAATTAAACGATTAAATTTTGAAAATATTTAACAGCTACATTTGCATATTTAAATTAAAAGTACAGTTTGAAAAAGAAGAATTAGAAAATACACCAGAAGTGTGGGAACTTACTTGTCATGTAAGGGTCTGTGACGTATTGGTGATTACAAGGTACTGTTGGATCAGTTCAAAAAGGTCAAACATACGTTTTCATAGCTGTATGAAGCAAATTTTCGATAATGTTGAGAAATAGCTTTCATAGGCGGAAAGTGGGTGCTATTGTAAATATATATATATAAAATGTAATTTTTTACCATTTCACAAATTTCCTCATGAATTCATCAAACTTACCTCTTGTTATCATTTTTACTTAGATCAAGTCTGTCATTAATGATTGAAAATGACACACGACATACTCGGCCATCCTGAAAGTTAAAAAAAATACGAAATACAGAATTCAATAAATAATCTATTTAGAAAGGTATTAAAAGTAATATTTATATGACCAAAGATTGATGTATGCATTTAAGCCCGTCAAATATATTTCCTGTATATTATGATATTTTGTACAGTTAAACTCATTTAAAGCATTTATTTCTGTATAAAAACATGTATGATAACTTATTTCCTCGCTTTATTTCTGTGTAAATTTGGGTGTTGTCTATATACATATCTACTTAAACATTTCTTATGTTTTCCCAATATGAAATTTCTACTGTAGCGGTCTGGGTAGCTCAGTGGTAGAGCACTCGCCTATAGTGCGGGAGGTCCCGATTCGATCCCCGGTCCGACCCTGCATTTTTTCTCCCTCCTGTTACAGTTTGGTGGCCAGTGTGGCCCTCGGAAGTGATGGACTGACATATATCCGGCCATATAAAGTCCATCCGAGGGAGTTTGGGGTGAGATTTCCCATAGGATCATCGGAAACTCAAGAATAACAGGGGAGGAATGTAGCTGTCTGGGTAGCTCAGTGGTAGAGCACTAGCCTATAGTGTGGGAGGTCTCGGGCTGGATCCCCGGTCCAACCCTGCATTTTTTCTCCCTCCTGTTACACTACTACGGGTACTTGGAAAAATCTCTGCAGCTCATAGAAGCTAGTAATGTCTTAATGTAAAAGTAGCAAATACATTTTAGTATTAATCCAGTAATATACAAGCTCATTAGTGACCACAGGTATAAACTCTGGACAACCATTACTGGACATAAAAATAATTATAGTCTGTGGTTTTATAAAACATGTGGTCAGGTAACATCCCTTTTCCCCATTCTGTATTGTACTATATAGATACTGCACTACCCAACAGATGCCTATGAAAACAGATAAACATTTCCTCACATGTTGTTATCTAGGATAAAACAAACTCGGTAAGATAAAATAGGATTCTTTAACCGCTCTGTTACCATGACCCCAGATACACAAAAAGAATTACCTCTAAAAGCATGGCAATAAAACCAGGACCCACAACACACTGAGTAACGGACACATTCCTTATGGCAGAGAAAGCTGATGGACTAGTAAAACCATGATGGCTGATTCTTTCTGCTATTTCTCGCAATCTGAAAATAGAAATGACAAAATTTCTTATATTAATAACAAAAGGTATTAGTTGATTTATATCAAGTCAATTTATAACCTTATTTAACAATTGCAATTCCATATTTACACTAACCGAAGGGTTTAAAATAAGCTAGAAATATCATAAGTTCTGTATTTGTTAGGCTTAAGGCAATAGTCTCAAAATTTTCAAGTTTTCAAAAGTTCTGAAGATCATCTTATTAATGTCCTTTTATCTTTCTGTCATATTGAGAGGCACTCGTATTCCTAGGATTTAGTCACATAGAGAAAGAGAGAGAGAGCATAGTTAAATTAGATGGTACAAAATGGTAGCAAGAGAAGAGGGTACATAGTCTTTGGTATGAAACATGGCAGCATTACAATACCATACTAAATGTTAGCAGTACACTATGGTACAAAATGGTTAGACAAGATGGTATAAATTTGTCATGGTATGCAATGGTTAAAGTACAATATTACGGTAAGTCTTAATTGTCATGTGCAAGTTTTGAATATTTCAAATGGAAAATATCGAATTTCCGCACATGAAAAAAGGACTAGTTTATGAACTAATCTTCACACAAAATGTTCAAAGAAATTATGCTATATAAAAAGAATGAACAAATATGTATTTCCTATTCAAATCAGTTCTCAATGATAATACACAACTGATTATTTGCAATACCAGAGATGTCTCTGGCAATACACAGCTTTTTTTTATTTCCCCACAATAGTTTCGTTAAAAACACATCGAAAATCCAAATAAAAATAAGAAGGATCAAAATTAAATATTTAAAACTGGTTTGGACTATATGCTGAAGCTTCTCAATACATTTGTTATAACAAAAGAAGACATTTTACGAGGTAATTTAAGCCTGAAGTATCGTTGGTGGTGCGTCAGTTGTACTTGTAGGTTACTAGATTTAAACAGTACTTTACCTGTCATTTAGTTGGTCGTCCGTCCCCGGGAGAGGGTGAACAACACAGTGTATACTTGTCATCTTTTAAATTATGAGTTTTCAATAAAATCTTTCAAAAATACTTTAAAAATTAATGAAAATTTAGACGGGACATTGTCAGGTTTTTATCACACGTGCGCCATCTTGTCTGGCCGTGTGACAAATGTAACAGAGCATCTGATTGGTCAATGGAAAATACCTCCAACTTTTTGATTTTTTTTTATGTTGTATGCGCTCTAGAATCCCGATTAATTTTTAAATTGATTTTGATGAATGACATCTACAAACATTAAGTAATCTGTTTTTTCTTACGCTACCCTTTTTCAATTTTTTTTATTTTGTGATGGAATATTCTAGAAGATCATTTGCTGTAAGTCTATCCTAGAAAAATGTAGATCAACTTGGCATTTAGATCAGAAGTGTATACTATTTTTAAATCACGATTCAATTATTGTTCTTTTTTTTTTTTTTTTTTTTTCTCTTTAAGAAAATAATTGTGGTACAAACTTTAAGACGGACCATAGCATTGATACAGTATGAGATTGCCACGCTTTTTCGGAGAGTTTGAGATCATAGTCAAACATTATATATCGAGACTGAGTATGCACAGTATTATCAGAAACCAGACCCGTTTCACAATCATTTACTCAATGCTTTGAGTGTACACTCGACTCAAATTAGGAAAAAATTCAATGTAAATTTTTTGGACATTACACATTTAAAATTAAAAATATATTATATATAAATTTAAATAGGTTTGATGAACAAAAGAAAACAATGTCTCATAAAAACTTTTTAAAAAAAATACCAATGAGAGGAAATGGGAATATTTGAGATGATTGCACACTTAATTGAGTGCCGGAATGATTACTGGGGCCTGATTTAATATCTAATATGCTCCATATTATGTATTGGTTATCATATGATTAGTCGATGGTTTACTTTCAAGTGAACAGATAGTGAGTGCATTTGTATATTTTTCACTTAAGTCTAGTTATATTTGGACACCGAGAATTTGTGTTTTATATTAAAATTTCTGTGAATGTACAATCTTTCTTGTTAAATTGAACCACCTCGATATAGGTGCGTTAAACACAATCTCTCTCTCTCTCTCTCTCTCTCTCTCTCTCTCTCTCTCTCTCTCTCTCATATTAAAATTTCTACATTCAAATCAAAATGAAAATTCCTATTTTGTTATGACGGAATTGATCTTTTCTTCTTTTCTTTCACCCCAAGTACATTATACCACATTTCTATCTCAGTGGGTGAAATCTTAAACCAATGTTTATTTTAATTATTTTGTATGTAATAGCTTTACTTGACACCCAGTCTGTTTGTGAAAATCATTGCTGTATATTTATATAGTTCAGTAACTTGTTTTCTACAGCTTTTATTAAACAATCGATCAGTAGTAATAATTAATGTTGAGCCTAATATTATGTGAAAAATAACCGTTTTATTTTTGCTCATAACGTATACCCGAGTTTGTAAAATTGAAGCGCGTATTACAATTATGATTCTAAAAGCGCTATAACAAACATGGTTATTTACAAGTTACAAAAGACTGGTGGAAAACTTTACGAAACCTAACAGGATTCACATCGAAACATCACACTATACCTTCTCTTCTATACAATAACAAAACTAATGATGATACTTCAGACAAAGTTGAAATATTAAACGATTACTTTTGTTCTTAGTCAACTGTTAATGATAGCAACATGGACCTCCCTCAAACAGATTGAACCACGCAGACATGACGTTTACCTAGCTGACATACACATTACGGAAAACGACGTTTATGACATTTTGATTAATCTTGACACCTCTAAAGCTTTAGGACAAGATCAAATTAGCCCCTTTGTACTCAACATCAGAACTCAAATTTCCACTTTCTAATCTGTTTAGTACTTCTTTAACACAAAGCATATTCACAGACATTTGGAAAAAAGCAAATGTGATACCAATATATAAGAAGGATGACCCAACACTGGTACAAAACTATAGACCTATTTCTCTTCTTAGTGTATTTGGTAAAGTTATGAAACGATGCGTTTATAAATATCTTTATAATTACATTCTTTCTAATCACACGCTTTCTAGATTTCAATCAGGATTACAAGAGGTGACTCGACTGTTGACCAGCTTTTAGACTTAACAAATACTTTTGGTAAAGCTTTAGATGATGGGAAAGAAATTAGAATGTTTTTTTTTTTTTTTTTTTTTTTTTTTTTTTTTTTTTTTTTTTTTTTGATGTTAGTAAGGCATTTGATAGGGTTTGACACAAAGTACTTCTTCACAAACTTCAACTTATCGGCGTCTCTGGAATCTTCTCTCTTGGTTTAGAGACTATCTATCCAATAGTAAGCAACGGGTTGATTATTTAGGAACTAATTCTGAATGGCAAGATGTTATTTAAAACAGGTGTTCCTCAAGGATCTATTCTTGGGCCTCTTTTATTTCTTACCTATATTAATGACCTTGTACACGAAATTAATGCTGTTATCTGACTATTTGCAGATGATACTACTTTATACATAACAGTTGAAAACCCTTATAATGCTTCTTTTATTCTCAATAAATCCCTCCAGTCTGTACATGCATGGTCAAGAAAATGGTTGGTCACTTTTAATCCCCAAAAAATGAAACTATGACTACTAGTATTTCTCGCAAACATAACAAGCCTGTCCATCCATTCTTATATATGAATAATACTCTGATATCAGAAACGAATACACACAAACACTTAGGAATTGTATTTTCTAGCGATGGATCTTGGAAGTTTCATGTTTCCTGTATACTATTTAATGCTTCAAACAGATTAAATATCCTGCGGAAACTCAAACATACCCTCACCAGGAAAACTTTACAGACATTCTATTTTGCTTTTATACGACCAATTCTCGAATATGCCGACATTGCCTGGGACAACCTTCCTTTATACATACAAGACGACCTTGAAAATATCAACATTGAAGCTGCTCGAATTGTTACTGGTACAACAAAACTCTGCTCTAAAGCTCATCTCTATACTGAGACGGTATGGGAAACGCTTAGATCAAGAAGGAAAGAAATATAGACTTATACAGCTTCACAAGATGATCCACGGCTTTTCTCCACAATACTTAACAGATATCATTCCTCTTACAACCGTTAGAAACACAAGACAACAAAACCAAATTACAACAATATTATGTCACTCCAATTCTTACTTCAACGACATTTTACCGGCTAATATACGAGACTGGAACGAATTACCAACTGAAATTAAAGACACATCTTCTACAACAACGTTCAAACTACTTTTTAACAACCACCTCAACACTACTCTTACAGAAACAGAATCAAACAAATATATCACACAATACTTCGAACTAATAGCAGTTCTTTAAAATCTTATCTTTTCAATAAAAATCTAGTCAGTAATCCTTATTGTGCTTACGGTGAAGTTGAATCAACTTCTCACTTCTTATTAAGTTGTAATTTATATACAGAATTAAGAAATAGAAACTATCTCTCTTTACCATTATACTCTTTCTGTAGATTTATTTCTCTTCGGAGACCAGACATTAACAAATACACAAAATATGGATATATTTAGATCTACACAAAGTTTTATTTACTACAGCAAACGTTTTCAACAGTAATAAAAACAAATCGTTATCTTGTACAACTTGTGTTTTATTTAACAATGTCACTTATCCATGTGCTTACTTTCACTCATATCCTGATTAATCGTGACGTATTTTAAAGTTACAAATAAGTCTTAAGTTAGTACTGTGTCGATGTCATTTTGATTAGCAATAATATTTTATCGATAAGCAGTGCATTATCTTGTTGGTGGGGATTTTACCCAATCGCTTGGGTTTTCTCTACCATCTCAGAACTGACCACCTCGATATAAGAATCTTGACTTGTGTGTAAAACACCATTACACAACTTAAAAACGCCATATAACAACAACAACAACAACAACAACAACAATAATAACAATAATAATAATAATAATAATAATAATAATAATAATAATAATAATAATAATAATAAAATTTTTAACTTATTTATATATAATATATTCCACCACAAGGAAATGTGTTTTTTATCATGATCAGTGCTTGCATTTAGCATTTGATTTGGCGAGGATGGGTAAAAACGGAAACGTATCGTCAGAATGTACAAGTACTCGTGATTAAATAGATAATAATCTCGTCTTAACATCACGAGGGGGGAGGGATGAGGTGAGTATTTCACTGAATGATAACAAAGGTAATTTAATAACCTTTTACAGTACAACAACCTTTTATTTACAAACAAGATATATATACAGTTTATCTAGTTGATCCAGATTTTAGAGAGTTTGTAGAGGAAACCAGCGGGGAAGATGGTATCAAATATATGCAACTATGCCTAATAAGCCAGATAAGCCAACAGGTTGGTTGATTGGCTGGTTAATTGGAACAATCTTTATTGGTGTTTAATTAAGACTAGTTGTAAAAGCGAGGTGGTCATTTCTAAATTGCTGGAGACAACTGGAGTATCAGAAACAAAAATCACCGAAAATTAGTTATAATAACAATACATACTAACAACTAACAGGTACTTCAGAGGTTAGAGATTGTAACTACACCACTGGATGTCTTTTTGCTGCTCTCTTTCTCTTGATGATGATGATGATGATGATGATTATTATTATTTTTATTATTATTATTATTATTATTATTATTTCTTCTGATCTATTTGTTTGCGTGGCTATTGTCGTCTAGTCGCTCTCTGTAGTATAGTTACACTTGTATTCTGAAGATTTTTTTATTATATAATTACAGATAATAAAGTGGATTTTTTTAAGCTTGTTATTGTCAAATTCTTGAAAATCTTTATTTAAAAAAAAAAAAACAAACAAAAACAAAAACAAAAAAAAAAAAAAAAAAAAAAAAAAAAAAAACGAAAATCTTTTTTATCAGGTTAATATGTAACAAAAATAAATGTTAAATTTTGATGTACCATTTGTGTACATTTCGGAAAATCATTTCTCATCAGTGACACTAGGAGCCGAAAAGTTTGATAGACAAAAACATAAGCCAAACAGTTAAAAATTAATTGATCTAAAGTCCCAACATTATACGAATCCAGATCCAGTAAGGAAGAAACTTGTTTTGCACCCAAATTTGTCCTAAAGGTGTCCAAAATTACATGTAGTTATTATTGATGGAAAAAAGAGCATTGTGCATCCGATTTTATTTCAAATTATGTTGTTTAAATATAGTAGGTGTACAGACATTTAACAAGCTAATGGAACTTCAGTTTTCAAGAATTTTATTGACACATTTTTCACATATTATGCAAATGGGATTTATTTTTTAAAATCCAGTTGGTTTAAAAATGTTCTTCTCTGAAACCGCGACATCAGATAGAAACTCTTGAAGAATATTCTGGGTGATGCAAAAGTCCAGAAAACCACCCAAAATTAATTATTTTCATCGTTAAAATCACCAATTGGCTGATACCTATTGATTCAAACTTGTTTGTGTTACGACTGTCCCAGTATTTTATAAAGTGTTAGTTAAGTAATACTGGCCTTATGGGACCTCTTGTGTAAAATTTAACAGTGACAGTCTATTAGAAAACTTCCGGCTTTGAACAGACACCGGAAAATGTTGACAAAGCTTATTTTCACACTGGTCAATGATCCTTGCGAATATACGTAAAAATAGTAGTCGGGTTATTCATAAATATCTTAATTTTTAATTTGTTGTCTTTAAACAGAAAACAGGTATATTAAGTGTAATCAGTATACAGTAAAGAAAGAGAGGTTAGTCACTACCAGATCAAACTTGTTACATCAAGGTCACGGACGGCAAAGGTCACGTTAACAATCCAATACACAGACCATGTGATATCGTTTTTCGTCACATGATTCCATACGGCAAGAAATGAATGGTGTGTGTTTTTCAGGTAGGTGCTTTCAAACTTTACAAATACTTTAATTTTTCTTGAAAATTTCTGAATTTTCGAATTTTTTATAAAATAGCTTATTTACAGATGTTATATAAATTTGTTAACAATAACTGACCTACTGGCTACAGTAAGTACTACTTAAGGCTTATTGTGTTTGTAAATAACGGGGAATTGAATGACATAAGTACCCGGGAGTTAGATGAACTATTTATACTGCATTTAAATAAAATTTTGTCCTAAGTTCCCCGTATGATAATTTCTTTGACATTTTATTCATGCCCGTAGAAATGTTTAAATAACTAACTGTGACAAGTGCGTTCCAGTTATTGACATCGATTTCAACAGGTACATGTGTGTACACTACAGTCGTGAACACCTAGATGTGGTTATTTACTGTAGTCACCAAATATTAGTGATGCAGTGAGGTTTTATGTCCCATGTTAAGGTGATCTCATATATATATGCAGGCATCACCAGCTATACTGGCAAATTTGTAATACATTCATTTACCTAATGTATGCACAATGCACTTGCAGTTAAAATGTATGCATAATGCACATGTAAATGTACAAGATATATGTAGTGGTTTTGATATAGCTGAGTTAGTATAGCAGAACACTCACATATAATGTAAGTAGTCCTTTTTAGTCCATGGTTAGATCTCATGTTTAACTCTGAATTTTTCTCCATCCTGTAACAGTTTAATTTGCAGCATGACAGTCAACTAGTAGAACACCCCTATTATAGTGTGGGTAGATGAGTGTTGGGGGAGGGGGGGGTCCTGGGTTTGATCTCTGACTTGACTTTGATTTTTTCACTTCCTATAATAGTTATTGAGCAGTGTGCCACTTAACAGTGGTATAGCTCAACTAGTAGACACTCATCTATAGTGGGTCCTGGGTTTGTCCTCTGATTTGACTTTGAATTCGTCTCCTTCCTATTACAGTTTGATGGACCATGTAGCAACCAGCAGAGATTTGGAGAGCTCAGCTAGGAGAGCACTCACCTGTAGTGTGGGAGCTCCTTGGTTCAATTTCAGTTTTGATTCTGCAATTTTTTCCTACCTATAACAGTTTAATTGACAGGGTGGAACTCAGCATTGGTTTTGGATAGCTCTCCGGGTCAGTTAATAGATCACTTAGCTACAATTTGGGAAGTCCTGGTTCAATCTTTGGTTTTACTACATTTTTCTCCTTCATATTACTGTTTGATTGGCAGTGTGGCACTCAGCAGTAGTTTTGAAAAGCTCATTTAGTGGATCACTTCCCTACAATGTGGGAGGTCATAGGTTTGATCTCCAGTTTGACTTTGCATTTTTTCTCCTTTCTATAACAGTTTGTCTCTCAGCAGTGGTTTTGAATGGCCAGTTATTTGTAAAAAGTTTACAGTAACATATTTAGAGTTGGGATACAAAACTTTATGAAAATTGTAAATAATTTTTGTAGTTAAATTTTTTTTAAAGAAAAAATTGACATTTTACAATATACATTGACGTAGTTGGTAATACCATTTGTCAAACTTGTTTCTAGTACAAGGACACACCAGAGCTAAGATCTCAGTGTGACGACCTGTTTGTTTTTTTTCTTCTGTTGAAGTCACATGTTTTATTTCAAATTGGATTCCCTAGATTAAATTTCCTACTTCAGTTGATCTTAACTGAGGCTGAATTTAATCACCCTTGTTCTTAAGGAAGGACCATTCCATCCCTTTTGTTTTTGGATCACTCCACTGTTTTGAAGGGTGTAAAGGGTTCAGTATATATTTTATCTAATAAAAACTCTTCATGTGACCTGAGTATCTTGACAGCTTGATTGATATTTTTGTAATTTTTTTAAAATTATAGCATAAAGATCCTGTATTCCTTTAAAATTGATAATTACTCATTCATAACCATTTTCTCATGACCTGTCTTGGGGTGAAAGAAAGAAATAAATAGTTGTAAAACTAAAAAGAAAAAAAATCAATTACCATATACCATAAAAATGTTGCAGCCATTTACCTATGCTTGTTCTAGATTCAAGAAGCTTTTTTGTTTGTTTCCTCAACAAAAAATTTAAAAAAAGAAGAAGAAGAAGCTGATTCAGAAATTTGAAGATGAAGTTATTTTAAATATTTTTAAAGAAAAATGGGAAGGATACAATTCTAGTATTCTCCTTGATAGAGGCTAAACTTCTGTGTCATGTAACAATCAGCTAGTTATGGCTTCCTTCATTTATTCAATGTGATTGCTTAATAAACAACTATTAACCAAGAGTTACAATGTTTCATACAATGAAAGGAAACCTTTAGACAAGCAACTTCAGGTAGTTACTAATTAATAAACAAAAACCTGATGTTTTATCTTTGATATTTTAACCATTGTCTGTCACGTACGTACGTCGTAGCATTACTCAGTCTTGTGTAATAAAGTTGAATGCTCGACAGGCTCTAAATATCTCATGTATCTGTGTTGTTATAACAATTTAATAAGCGTATCTTTGTACAACTGATTAATGATTCCCCTGTCATACTTGTAATTCTCTGTTAAAAAAAAAAGAATTTACATTATTAGCCATAATTGGAGATCAGGTTGGGAAATTTTCTATTCAATTAAGCAGGGTTGGATTTTTTGCAATTAAGTGGGTATTTTTTCAATAGATGTTTTGGATATTAAAATCTTATGTGATTATCTGATTTATGCTATTATCCGATTTGCATGTGTGTGTTTCTAGCATTTTGTAGACATATACATAAACACAAGGTGGCTGTTCAGTCCCTTTTATTCTTTATTATACTGTAGAATCATAAATATTTGTTGGGTTAAAATTTCGTGGTTTTGCCTTTTTAAAAAAATTCTGTTGGTAGTAATTTTCGTAGTATTGAATTTTGTAAAAATAAATCCCATTGAGGGCAATGGTAATTAAAATTTTTCGATGACATTGATTTCATGGTTTTCAGTAATCCTCCAAATTAACGAAATTTAATCCCCCACGAATCTTTGTGATTTTACAGTATTTTACATAAATTACACATAAGTTAAATACATAGTATATAAAGACATTCACAAATATATGTGTAATATACAAACTGGGTATAGCTAATAATTATATCCAAGTATCAGCACAAACATTGTGTTGTTTCTAAAATCAGATTTTTTATCTCTTCTTCTCTTTTTTTTTTTTTTGTTTTCGCTCCATAAGTGGGAGGTTGTGGGTTTGAACCCTGACCAGGTCCAATCCAAGACTTGAATGTGGGTAGTAACTGCTCTTTTGCCCAAGCACTCAGCATTTTGAAATGAAAGTCACTGGTTATTGGATGGGAACTTAAAATAAATGAGGTCCCGTTTCATGGTAGGCATGGCATAATAAAGAACCCTGCTGTATATTGCCTTTTTTCGCAAATTTTTTGTGCTTACCCTTTAGCTGGTGACCTCTTGATATAAGTAAAATATTTTTGACTAGGACGTGACACACCATTACTCAACTCAACTCAACTCAACTCTTTGTTTTTTTGCGATCATTAAAAATATAAGCTTCACATTTTGACAAATGGTAGGAATTGAATCTTGGCAAGTTGCCTTCATTTCTATTTTCTGAATTTCCAAAAGACTCTAAGGAAATCTGATCTATACAACAAGTCAGGAATTCTATTGTGGTTCTGTTGTGATGGATCTCCCTTAAATTAAACTAATTATATTCTTTTCTCTGCTCTTAGTATTTCAAGAGTGCTAGTGATTGATTGATTGATTTTATGGGGTTTTATGTTCAAGTCAAGAATATTTTGAATAAATCGAGATATCACCAGCTGAAGATGAAGTGGTAGAATTTTTTATCTTGGCAGTGTGCTTAGTGCAATGTGCAAGGAGTGTACTTTCATGTGCCACACCTGTCATGGCATGGGGCATCAGCTTTTTAAGGTCTCTAAAGAAGGACCTTCAAGAGTTATTGATATCTACATAAATGATATACATATACTTGCTTGATATGACAGTTCAGGATATGACAGTTTCAAATTAAGCAAATTGACAACTTTTCAGTTTGGAAATTTTTCATGTCAGACTTACTAAAACATGAAGGTTTTTGGAGAGTCAGGTGACATAAAGACAAACCCCATTGTCAGTGATTTTTAGCACACCCTTAACTTTTATGATAGTACATTTTTTTATTTTCTCTTTCAGTTATTTTTCAAAGTTTAGGAGAATGTCAGAATGTTCAGAAATAATAATGGAGAGGATGATGAAGAGGAGTCATCATCATTGCTTAAAACTAGCCAATCAAATCAAAGATCATATAGCTCATTATCCAATAAAATCAATGGAACAGTTTCAAATGTTATTGAGAACTTGGAGCAATCAGAGTCTTCTCTTAATTTGTCAGCCAATGAAGAAGAGGAAGTTGATACCTCTGTGTTTAATAAAAATTCAACAAAAACAAATAATTTTCCATCATCAAGCCATCAGAACAATTCTGACACTACTGGTTTGAAAAATTCTACACTGGGTGGCAGCACTGCTAACTCTGAGGATACTCACTCCACATTATCATCAGAAGATGAATCTGTTGTCGTTAGTTTTTCATTTCGCAGATTATCTAGGAAGAAAAAGTTTATTTTAGTTAGTGTTTCAGTAGCTAATTGTCTTTCCTATTTATGTCTCTCGCTGCTGGCACCATTTTTCCCGGAAGAGGTAAGATATTTGTTTATGTGTTTTGTTGGCGACATATTGTTTATAATTTCACTTTGGTAATTTTTCATTCATTCACAATGGGTTATTAATCCTTTAAACTTTTTGGTATCAGAGGAGTGGAGTAATGGTGTTTTATGCCTCAGTCAAGATTCTTTCACTTTCTGTCAGTTCGGTTGAGGAAACCGAAGTGCCAGGAGAAAAGTACCAACCTTTGGCAAGCCAACTGACAAACTTTCCCGATTAGAATTAGATTAGGATTGGGATAAGAACCCAGGTGGTCAGAGGTACTGTGATCCATAAGCACAAGCTTTAGACCACTTGGCCACCGAGGTCCAATGTATCAGAGGAAAACTCAGATGTTAGCAACAGAAGACTAGTTGAAAAACAAGAACCACCTGGCTCAATATTAGTGGAGTGATATAGAGTTATGATATTTTATGCCAAATAAAAATTCTTTCATTTATATGGGGGTGGTCATTTCTGGTATGGTGAAGGAAACTGGAGTACCCAGTAATAAACCACCAACCTTTGGTAAGTAGACTGATATACTTCCTAACACAAGGATCTACTAAAGTGCTGAGTCCACATATAAAATTATTGAAAAAAACCTGTAAAACTGTCTTTTTTTCCTGTTAAAATTGTAGAAAAGCTTGATCAGACAGATTTTTTGGCAATAAGTTAATGACCAATGAAATAAATTTTTGTCTAATGGCTGCTAAGTATAATCCAATTTGTACAATTTTTTTATCGAATTCAAATGTTTCCATGCTGAAACAATCTAGTGGGTATAAACAAATTACCCATTTGACATTTTAAGATTCTTGTTGACATTGTAATATCTTCATGTTTTATATTGTCATGACAACACTATCACCTTTCCAGGTTCCTGTTTCATGATGCTTCCTTATAACTAAGATTTTCTTTAAATCTGGTAAATTTGAAATATTTTTAATTTTAATTTTCCTTATAACTAAGATTTTCTTTAAATCTGGTAAATTTGAAATCTTTTTAATTTTGTTAATTATTTAGATATTGAGGAATACAAGATGTCATTTTAAAGTTTACTTTCCTAACTTAAAAAATTCTTTGTTTGCTGTTTTCTGACCCATGTTATCCACATGTCTGTAGGTAGGTAGGAAAAATTATTTATTTTATTTTTTGAAAACTTAATCTACTACACTTTTGAAAAAGTTTAATTTGGGTTCAAATGTTTCTTCTAAAATGCATTTTACAAATTTTTTGCTAACTAAAGTCTTATTTGTTCTTCCTTGTGTTTTCACAGTGGAATTTCCTTACTACTGTATAAACCTGCTCACAGGTCATCTCAGCTTGCCAGGGTTATTGCACTTTAATACTGTTTCTTATGTTGTATGAGAAGAAAAAAAAAGTTAGAATTGATAGAAATAAAGTTTTTGGGTAGGGGAATTTAAAGTGGGTCTGGCAGTCAACAGCAAACAAAGTTATTTTATTTTAGGCCTGAGCTTGTAACTTCTGTGTTTAGTTTTACCACAGATGTTTATTTGTCAAAAATTGCTAAATTTAAGTTAAGAAAAATTTTAATTAGTTTAGGACTGATTGTGAAACCAGAGCTAGTCTATACAACACATTGTTTACACATTAAGTACTAATTATAAGATTTGTTAGGGACCAATTAAAATGTGTTTTGCAGTTATAATTAGTGTTTTATCAAATTTAGCTACAGTCCATATTATGAAATTTAATACATGTAGTCCTTAAATGGTTTTGGCAAGAAAACGGGAAAGTAGTTAGTGAACAAAATGTTTGTTTACAGTAGTCTCCACCCACCCACCCACCAAAACTGATCTTTTTATTTAACTTGTCTATTTAAGATTATGAGAAATTAAATTTTGTGAACTTTTTTTAACATCAGGGGAGAGAATTTTTTTTTTTTAAAAATCAGGGGAGAAAATTTTTTAACCTCAGGGGAGAAAATTTTTTAACCTCAGGGGAGAAAATTTTTTTCTAATTAATATCAGAGTAGAGAATTTTTTTTAACATCAGGGGAGAGATTTTTTTTAACATTAGGGTGGAGAAATTTTTTGAACATCAGGATAGAAAAATTTGTTAACATCAGGGGAGAGGTTTTTTTTAGCATCAGGGGAGAGAATTTTTTTAACATCAGGATAAAGAAATTTTTTTAACATCAGGGGAGAGAATATTTTTAACATCAGGGGAGAGAATTTTTTTAACATCAGGGAAGAGAAATTTTTTAACAACAGGGGAGAGAATTTTTTTTTTAACAGCAGGGGAGAGAATTTTTTTAACATCAGGATAAAGAAATTTTTTTAACATCAGGGGAGAGAATATTTTTAACATCAGGGGAGAGAATTTTTTTAACATCAGGGAAGAGAAATTTTTTAACAACAGGGGAGAGAATTTTTTTTTTAACAGCAGGGGAGAGATTTTTTTTAACATCAGGGGAGAGAATTTTTGTGAGCAGCTGATTCAGAGTCTACATTTATGATGAATTTTGCACTTTTGATAATATTTGGTAAATTGAGTTTGTAAAAATTTTAATTCCATGCCTCATTATCAATAATACCTTAAAGTGAATTAATTAATTTGTTTATTAGCTATGTTATTTACAAAATCCTGCCCCATGATTCAAAGCATATAAACATGATCAGTAGAAAGATTGAAAAGGGAGACAACTTTTGTGAAGAATAAATGAGAAGTGACCTTGGTATATTTACATATAATATAGTTCTTACTTCTTGGTCAAATGCATTAGTATGTTATAGAAAAATTTAGTTGGTGAGTTTTGCATATTCTATCAGCAGTGACTTTGCTATGGTTTTTGAAAACTATCTTCTACCTTTCAGATTGGGAAAATTTGGACCCTTTTGTCACATATTACACTCAGAATTTTGAGATTCATTGCAAGGATCTTATATTGGGACAATATCTAACATTTTCTGTCTGTCAGAACAGTTTTGGACAACTGGATTTAACTTAAACTATTTGACTGTGTGTCACTGTTGCCTTTTGGGGAATTTTAGTTGTCAAATTGGGAAATTTTAGTCTTATTTCTCAAGGGAAACTACCTTTATTTGGAAGTAATTTTAGGCAAACAAAACCACTGATCAGTAACACATGGGTCTGCAGAGGTGTGTATAGGAACCAATTATAATCGTGGCAAAAAAAGAAGCACCAATGATGCTTCATCAATGATGCTTCACCAACTGATGCTTCAAATCTTGAGGGTTTGTGTGTAAGCTACTTCAGAAAAATAGAAAAAATGATGTTAAATGGTGCATTCTTGCAACACATGAACCTGATATTTGCTTAGACCATTTAAATAGTCATGTCTTTACAACCAAGAACAAAACATGATTTCATATTGTTCACTATGAATTTATCCTTTCCTTTATTCTTCATGTTTCTGTGTAAAAAAATGATCTAATTTTTACCGAGGCAGTTGCATCATAGTAAGCTATGCCCCTGGCCTGGTTTTTCTGAAGCTTTCTTAGTTTAACCAAATGGTTAGTGAAAAATTCAGAATGTTAGAAGAATTAAATACGTTCATTATGGACAAAAAGTTTTGACTTTAATTTTTTCTGTTTGATCATAACAATATTTTTGTACTAACTGTTGAACAAAATTAAAAAAAAAAATTAACCTATACACAAGATTGAAATTTTAGCCTACAAAGCTTTGAACAACTCGGACCAGGTATTAACAGTATCTAAATATTGTTTGTGTAACTATCTTGTGTAAACAAATACCCGTTTTAGTCTGTAAAGACAGGCTATACTTTGCATTTTATTGTATGATATTTTTTTACAGGCACTGACTAAGAATGTTAACGATACAATCTCAGGGTGGATATTTGGTGTTTTTGCATTATCTCAGGTCATTATGTCTCCCATATTTGGAAAAGTGGTAAGAAAATTAATGAATGAGGGAAAGATTGATTGATTGACTGATCAACTGATTGATTGATTGATCAATTGATCAAGTGATTGATTGAATGATAAATTGATCAACTGATTAATGGATGGATTGATTAATTGATGAACTGATTGATTGGCTGATCAATTGATTGATTGATTAACTGATCAGCTGATTTATTGAATGGGGCCTAATGTCATAGTCAAGAATATTACACTTATATTGAGACAACCTAGACTGTTAGGTCACTTCTCCAGACCACTCTGACACTACAGTCCCTGATGTGTTCACCTAGACTGTTAGGTCACTTCTCCAGACCACTCAGACACTACAGTCACTGACTTGTCCACCTAGACTGTTAGGTCACTTCTCCAGACCACTCAGACACTACAGTCACTGACGTGTCCACCTAGACTGTTAGGTCACTTCTCCAGACCACTCAGACACTACAGTCACTGACTTGTCCACCTAGACTGTTAGGTCACTTCTCCAGACCACTCAGACACTACAGTCACTGACGTGTCCACCTAGACTGTTAGGTCACTTCTCCAGACCACTCAGACACTACAGTCACTGACGTGTCCACCTAAACTGTTATGTCACTTCTCCAGGCCACTCTGACACTACAGTCCCTGATGTGTCCACCTAGACTGTTAGGTCACTTCTCCAGACCACTCAGACACTACAGTCACTGACTTGTCCACCTAGACTGTTAGGTCACTTCTCCAGACCACTCAGACACTACAGTCACTGACGTGTCCACCTAAACTGTTATGTCACTTCTCCAGGCCACTCTGACACTACAGTCCCTGATGTGTCCACCTAGACTGTTAGGTCACTTCTCCAGACCACTCAGACACTACAGTCACTGACTTGTCCACCTAGACTGTTAGGTCACTTCTCCAGACCACTCAGACACTACAGTCACTGACGTGTCCACCTAAACTGTTATGTCACTTCTCCAGGCCACTCTGACACTACAGTCCCTGATGTGTCCACTTAGACTGTTAGATCACTTCTCCAGACCACTCAGACACTACAGTCACTGACGTGTCCACCTAGACTGTTAGGTCACTTCTCCAGACCACTCTGACACTACAGTCACTGACTTGTCCACCTAGACTGTTAGATCACTTCTCCAGACCACTCAGACACTACAGTCACTGACTTGTCCACCTAGACTGTTAGGTCACTTCTCCAGACCACTCAGACTCTACAGTCACTGAGATGTTCACCTAGACTGTTAGGTCACTTCTCCAGACCACTCAGACACTACAGTCACTGACGTGTCCACCTAGACTGTTAGGTCACTTCTCCAGACCACTCAGACACTACAGTCACTGACGTGTCCACCTAGACTGTTAGGTCACTTCTCCAGACCACTCTGACACTACAGTCACTGAAGTGTCCACCTAGACTGTTAGGTCACTTCTCCAGACCACTCTGACACTAAAGTCCCTGTTGTGTCCACCTAGACTATTAGGTAACTTCTCCAGACCACTCTGACACTACAGTCACTGACGTGTCCACGTAGACTGTTAGGTCACTTCTCCAGACCACTCTGACAATACAGTCACTGACGTGTCCACCTAGACTGTTAGGTCACTTCTCCAGAGCACTCTGACAATACAGTCACTGACGTGTCCACCTAGACTGTTAGGTCACTTCTCAAGACCACTCTGACACTACAGTCCCTGATGTGTCCACCTAGACTGTTAGGTCACTTCTCTATACCACTCTGACACTACAGTCACTGATGTGTCCACCTAGACTGTTAGGTCACTTCTCCAGACCACTCTGACACTACAGTCACTGAAGTGTCCACCTAGACTGTTAGGTCACTTCTCCAGACCATTCAGACACTACAGTCACTGACGTGTCCACCTAGACTGTTAGGTCACTTCTCCAGACCACTCTGACACTACAGTCACTGACGTGTCCACCTAGACTGTTAGGTCACTTCTCCAGACCACTCTGACAATACAGTCACTGACTTGTCCACCTAGACTGTTAGGTCACTTCTCCAGGCCATTATGACACCAGTGTCCACATTGTCCACCTAGACTGTTAGGTCACTTCTCCAGACCACTCTGACAATACAGTCACTGACGTGTCCACCTAGACTGTTAGGTCACTTCTCCAGACCACTCTGACAATACAGTCACTGACGTGTCCACCTAGACTTTTAGGTCACTTTTCCAGGCCATTATGACACCAGTGTCCACATTGTCCACCTAGACTGTTAGGTCACTTCTCCAGACCATTCAGACACTACACTCACTGATGTGTCCATCTAGACTGTTAGGTCACTTCAGCAGACCACTCGGACACTACAGTTACTGATGTGTAGTTTGTGTTGATCAAAATTAATGAAAAAGTGGTTAAAATGTTAATTGAGTGAGTGAGTGATCTACAACATTGATGATCAATCAAATTGATCATGATTAAAATGTTGATTTTTTTTTTTTTGAATGATTGAGTTGATTGATTAATCTGTAGATTCCATTGATTGTCAAATTGTTAGATTCAAATGTTGATTGATTGAATAACTGAGTGAGCGAGTGACTTGACATTGTATGGATTGTAAAACTGATAGTAGTTATAAAGTTGATGTATTTATTGATTGATAGATGAGCATTGAGCAGGTTGTTGATTGATTGATTGATTGATTATCTGAGTTGATTTAATCAGTAAATGACACCATTGTGTTTGTATGAGTGTTGGATTTATACTCATTTACAAATTGTATATTGATAAATTGATGTATTGATATATTAATGTATTGATATATTGATATATTGATATATTTATTTATTGATATACATTTATATATATTTATTAATGTTTTGATTTATTTATATATATATTGATGTATTGATATATTGATATATTGGTGTATTGGTTATTTTTTAGTTACCTAGAGTTGGTATACGGTTTATGTATCTGGGAGGATTGTTTCTAGCAGGTGGTTGTACATTATTGTTTGGGTAAATATTTCGCGTTTGTCTTTTATTAATAACTCCTAATGTCAAGTTTCTCTTTTTCAGTTTGTTATATACATTATGATTTTCACTTAAAACACAAAGTACATTTCATATGCTATTGTGATGTGGAGTGTAGTAATGATATTTAATGGCCTGTCAAGATTTTTTAGCTCACCGGAGCTGAAAGCTCAGATGAGCTATTGCTATCCATCTTCGTGCGTTGTGCGTAAACTTTTTACATTTTAATCTTCTCCAAAACCACTGGGCCAAATGTTATGTAACTTGGTATCCATCATGCCTGGGTGAAGCCCTTTCAGATTTGCACAAATTAAGGAGTTATGTCCCCTGGGGCCCCATAAGAGGGAAGAGTGAAAAACTTTAAAAATCTTCTCCTCTGAATCTACAAGAGATATACCTTAGTTATTTCATTTATAACATCCTTAGGTCATCTATTTTCAGATTTGCACAAATGGTAGTCATGGGGCTCAAAATAGGGAAATGGCAAGGCACTTAGTGGGGAAATTGCTAAATATTACATATTTGTCACTATATCTTGAAAACTATTAACTTTTTGTATAGTCATGTATATTAGAATATTGTAGGTATTGACATGACAATCATTTTGATATATGGTTCAAGGTCATATATTCAAAGGTAAAGGACGCAGCTGCAAAAAGAGACTTAAATTCGCTAATTATTTTGAAAACTATTAACTTTTTGTATAGACGTATATTAGAATATTGTAGGTATTGACATGACGATCACTTTTATATATGGTACAAGGTCATATGTTGAAAGGTCAAGGTCACAGCTGCAAAAGAAGACTTAAATTGCTAATTATCTTGAAAACTATAAACTTTTTGTATAGGCATATATGTAAGAATATTGTAGGTATTGACATGACCATCATTTTGATATATGATTCAAGGTCATATGTTTAAAGATCAAGGACATAGCTGCATAAGTATACTGAAATTGGTTAATGATTTGGAAATTATTTATTTCACTAAAGTTACTTCATGCATATTAGCTGCTTATAAATGAAATGTGAGTGGATATATTTCTGATTAAGTTTTCTGGGAGTTCTTAACTTGAGAAAACTTGTAAAGTTTTTGTTCTTGATATGTTTGCAAACAATTTTGGAGATTTCTTCAGGTGAGTGTTAAGGCCCATGGGCCTCTTGTTTTATTTATATTTAGGCTGTCAGTTCTGGAATGGTGGGGAAAGCTAGAGTACCTGAGAGAAAACCGAAGTGGCTGGAGAAAACCACTGACTTTTAGCAAATGAACTGACAAACTTTCTCACACTACGATCTGTCAGAATTCTGGTCTATTATCACATGCTTTAAACCATTCAGCCACTGAGCCCCCACACCCTCCAATACTATTGTTATCAACAGTATAACTTATGGTTTTTTAACGTGGAATGTCTCTAAATGTTTTAGGGAGAAGATATATTAAAAACATAAAGAAAGGAAGGAAAATTATCAGCTGAGAAGCTGTCACTTATATTGAGGATTACAAATGTTATTTATCACAAAGGAATTAAAAATGGACATTTTTTCCTTTGTACATAGTCCCATTAGTTATTGTTATTTTTGAATTTCTTCTGTATTTCAGATTTACGACATATATTTCTGTGACAGATGGACCATTAGTCTTCATAATATTTTGCTTTGTATTACGTGTTGTCCTGTCTATCGGCTGCACCTCCATCAATACAGCTTGTTTTACCATGGTTGCTAAAGAATTTCCTGACAATATAGCCACAGTCTTTGTATGTATTTAATAGGGTGCACCATTGTGATGCCCATTTTATTTTTAAACCATACAAATTCCTGTGTGTCACATGCATTTTGGATGTAAACCACGCTCACATGCTAAACTTTCACAAACACACGCATAATCAAACTATCCAGAAAATAAAAACCTGAAAACATAGATTTATTATTATAAGTTTGGTAACATTTTCAGTGGCCAGTAATATCTTGGTTTCTTGTTGCATGTTTTGTAGATTTCGCTGCTGTTGTTGATGTCTCAAATTGCAGGCGAATGAACAATTTTTCACCATTTTTTCCTTTTTCATCCCAGGGGGGATATATATCCAGGATTTTGACCATATTAAAACCTGTTTTATTGGGACACAAAATATCCATAAAAATTTTTACCCTGATTTTGAAAAACCAGCCATTTACAAGAAAATGTTTATAGTCTTGTTTGATGTACAATCAATCTTTATGGTGAAAATATGCAATTCTGATTGACAGGTCATTTCTGTTGCTACATTTTTTTTGTGAAATATTTTTAAAAATATTTATTTTCTTTATCACCAACAATTAATTTGTTTACAATTTGAATTAAGTATTTTCTGTCATGCACACTGAAGTAAAGTTTATACACATTATTTTATGATGGTGCATGACCAAAAAATGTACCCATGACATAATGTTTGGTTTATTGTCATGTGATGTCATCACATGATCATAGATAGAACTGTTATTTGATATGCATCATGTGACCATAAAATGGAATTAATAGCCAATAAAATGTCAGTGCTCTAGACTAAGGGAAATTGGTCTAGGGCTACATGTAGACAATAAACTCTATCAATCTAGTAGTATCTAAGGGAAATAGGAAATGCTCAGGGCAGATAGAAATATTTTTCTGCAATTAAAAAATTTCAAAGGCCTTTTTTTTTTTCTTATAATAAGAACATTTTAAGCTATACAGGGTTTTGGCAGCACACAGGACACCATGTACTTTTTTAGACATATATACAAAGTTGTCAGTTGTAGGATGACAAATCAATTGTCTGTATGAAAATAAAAAGGGAAAAATTCTCATAATTAAACAATCAAAATTGTTCTGATTATTGTATAGCACAAAGTATTGTAATAAAGTTATAAAGCTTGTAGAATAGGCTCAATCACCAGCTTTATTATGCAATTATTTGTTTTGTTTATCCATTGGTTCATATATTCATTCATGTATCCACCTATCCATCCATCCATCCATCCATCCATCCATAGCCTTTCATTTATTCATTAATTCATTCATTCATCTATCTATCTATCTATCTATCTATCTATCTATCTATCTATCTATCTATCTCTTTTCATTTATCTTTCAATCTATCCATCCATCCACCCATATCCTTTCATTCATCCATCCATTCATACCTTTTCATTCATTCATCCATCCATCCATCCATCCATCCATATCCTTCATTCATTTTATTCATTCATCCATCCATCCACCATCTATTCATCATCCACCCATCTATTCATCCATCCATCCATCCATCCTTATCATTATATTCATTCATTTTTTTATATATATATTTATAGGGAATTGGTGAAGTATTTGTTGGTATAGGTTTTATGTCTGGCCCAGCTATTGGCGGTGTTTTGTATGGGGTATGTCACATTTATTACTTTAAAGTTTCTTTATTGTTTTGTTAAATTATTCATAAGAAAGTAAAGCCAAGTGGCATTTATTCTTAATTGCCTGATTCATGCTGATTATAGTTGGATCTTGTTTTATTTTGATCCATTTTCTTAATTGTACATGGTCTGAAAATTCTACTAACTCATTGAATACCCTTTGGCTTGCTTAAAGAACACAGTGTCTCTTCCTGCTTAGGTACAGACCTTGGTAAGGCCATAACAAAGTAATACCTAGATTTTCATCCCCGCCCACCCCTATTTTAACACCCGCCCCTGATTTATTTTATTTTCGGATTTTGAACTCGTGTTAGCTTTTGATTCAGGCTTTTATAACAAAATCTGCTCGTCCATAAGCCATAAGGTAAAAAGTAAAAGCTGACTGATTTCCGATCCAGTTGTGCATTGTAACAACAAAAGTAGAGTAGTGTTTTGTGCTCCATGAGCCATAGGATAATACGTAGAAGTTGACTGGTGTCTGATCAAGTTGCAGACAAATTTTCAAAAACGAAAGTAGCATGTTTCGCATATTGGCTGTTGTGTGGTATTTATTATAGCCACTGTAAAATCGGGCTTAAAAACAATCAAAAACTAGTATACTAAGTAAAATAAGGCTGTAATGCCAATTTTACTTGATGTTGAAAATATTTACTCTCCTAATCAGAAACACACTGAATGAAGTCTAAAACACAATTTCATGAGTTTTTCTCCTATTGAATTTTCTTATTGCAAAATCATAAAAATTTAACCTCACAAATATTAATAATTTTGTTTTATGTATTAAATGCATTTTTTATTTTTTATTTTTAGCTTGGTGGATTTCTTATTCCATTTGCAGTGATTGGTGGTCTGCTGTTACTGGCTGTTCCAATAAACTGGTTTCTACTGCCACATGATGATGGTAAACAAACCATATTAAATGACAACATATATTATTTTATCTTTTGTTAATTTCTTAAAATTTGATTGGTCAATAAGAACTGGGGTAAAATAATGTCAACCTGTGATTTTAACACACATAGAAAGAAAAAAATAAACTTGTTTACTAAAAGTCAATGGCCGAACAGGATTCAAGCCAGTACACAATATTTACTAAAATCATACAGCATTGAAGATAGTAACCTTAGTTGACAAGGGAATTTCTTGGGGTGACAATATGGACTGTCACCCTATCAGAAATGTTGTATTTATATAATAATTTATCTCTAACATAATCAATGAATTTTACAGCTGTATTTATGTTTTGATATGTAAAATACAACCCTTAACGGAACTGGAAATTACACATTAGGGAACAAACATTGCCTATGATTATGTTAGCTTACAGTTAACTGAGCTTTGATAGACCAAATGGTGAAACAAATCACAAGTAGAGAAGCACATTTACTGCTCAATGTCTTCTGACAGATAAAAGGTGAATTAGATAACAAACACATGTTTCATTCACAGGAAGATACAGCTTAACATATTGTATGGTTATTTTTTAAAATTGTTTTTAGGCCCAGAGCCCTTGGATGAAGATGACAAAGAACGTACCTCAAGTTTGTGGCGTTTACTTGGTACAGTCAACTCTGTGTTAACATGTTTTGCTATAATAATAGCTGCCATGATTTGGTCTGTACTGGACCCTACATTAGAACCTCATCTTAGAGATGTAAGTACAATATCTTAACTATACTGAAAGGACATCTGTACTGTACCTAGGGGACATAGTCTGTACTGCACCTAGAGTACATAGTCTGTACTGGACCTAGGGATCATAGTGTTCACTGAACCTAGGGGACATAGTCTGTACTGGACCTAGGGAACATAGTCTGTACTGTACCTAGGGTACATATTCTGTACTGTACCCTACATTAGAACCTCATCTTAGAGCAGTAAGTACCATAGTTTTTAACTTTACATAGTCTGTACTGTACCTATGGAACATAGTCTGTACTGTATCTAGGGGACATAGTCTGTACTGGACCTAGGGAACATAGTCTGTTCTGTACCTAGGGTACACAGTCTGCACTGTACCTAGGGTACATGGTCTGTACTGTACCCTACATTAGAACCTCATCTTAGAGATGTAAGTACCATAGTTTTTAGCTTTACCTAGGTTACATAGTCTGTACTGAACCTAGGGGACATAGTCTGTACTGAATCTAGGGGACATAGTCTTTACTGGACCTAGGGGACATAGTCTGTACTGAACCTAGGGGACATAGTCTGTACTGAACCTCGGGGACATAGTCTGTACTGGACCTAGGGGACATAGTCTTTACTGGACCTAGGGTACATAGTCTGTACTGAACCTAGGGGACATAGTCTGTACTGAACCTAGGGGACATAGTCTTTACTGGACCTAGGGGACATAGTCTGTACTGGACCTAGGGGACATAGTCTGCACTGTACCTAGGGAACATGGTCTGTACTGTACCCTACATTAGAACCTCATCTTAGAGATGTAAGTACCATAGTTTTTAGCTTTACCTTGGGTACATAGTCTGTACTACCTATGGAACATAGTCTGTACTGTACCTAGAGGACACCGTCTGTACTGTACCTATGGAACATAGTCTGTACTGTACCTAGGGGACATAATCTGTACCATACCTATGGAACATAGTCTGTACTGTACCTGGGGACACAGCCTGTACTGTACCCTACATTAGAACCTTATCTTAGAGATGTAAGTATCATAGTTTCTAACTTTACCTAGGGGACAAAGTCTGTACTGTACCTAGGAGACATTGTCTGGACTGGACCTAGGGGACATAGTCTGTACTGTACCTAGGGGAAACAGTCTGTACTGTACCCTACATTAAAACCTCATCTTAGAGATGTAAGTAACATGTTAGTTCTTAACTGTACCTAGTGGGAACATAGTCTGTACTGGACCTCGGGGACATAGTCTGTACTTTACCTAGGAAACATAGTCTGTACTGGACCTAGGGACATAGTCTGTATTGGGCTTAGGGGACATAGTCTGTACTGGGCCAAGGGGGGCATAGTTTGTACTGTACCTAGGGGACATAGTCTGTACTGGACCTAGGGGACATAGTCTGTACTGGACCTAGGGGACATAGTCTTTACTGGACCTAGGGGACATAGTCTGTACTGGACCTAGGGTACATAGTCTGCACTGTACCTAGGGTACATGGTCTGTACTGTACCCTACATTAGAACCTCATCTTAGAGATGTAAGTACCATAGTTTTTAGCTTTACCTAGGGTACATAGTCTGTACTGTACCTATGGAACATAGTCTGTACTGTACCTAGAGGACACTGTCTGTACTGTACCTATGGAACATAGTCTGTACTGTACCTAGGGGACATAGTCTGTACCATACCTATGGAACATAGTCTGTACTGTACCTGGGGACACATCCTGTACTGTACCCTACATTAAAACCTTATCTTAGAGATGTAAGTATCATAGTTTCTAACTTTACCTAGGGGACAAAGTCTGTACTGTACCTAGGAGACATTGTCTGGACTGGACCTAGGGGACATAGTCTGTACTGTACCTAGGGGAAACAGTCTGTACTGTACCCTACATTAAAACCTCATCTTAGAGATGTAAGTAACATGTTAGTTCTTAACTGTACCTAGTGGGAACATAGTCTGTACTGGACCTCGGGACATAGTCTGTACTGGACCTCGGGGACATAGTCTGTACTTTACCTAGGAAACATAGTCTGTACTGGACCTAGGGACATAGTCTGTATTGGGCTTAGGGGACATAGTCTGTACTGGGCCAAGGGGGGCATAGTTTGTACTGTACCTAGGGGACAGTCTGTACTGGACCTAGGGGACATAGTCTGTACTGGACCTAGGGGACATAGTCTTTACTGTACCTAGGGGACATAGTCTGTACTGGGCCTAGGGTACATAGTCTGTACTGGACCTAGGGGACATAGTCTTTACTGGACCTAGGGGAGATAGTCTGTACTGGACCTAGGGGACATAGTCTGTACTGGACCTAGGGGACATAGTCTGTACTGTACCTAGGGGACATAGTCTGTACTGGGCCTAGGGTACATAGTCTGTTCTGGACCTAGGGGACATAGTCTTTACTGGACCTAGGGGAGATAGTCTGTACTGGACCTAGGGGACATAGTCTGTACTGTACCTAGGGGACATAGTCTGTTCTGGACCATACACAGCCTTGAGAAATTGACATGCTTATGGATCACAATGCCTCTCATCTCCTCAAATCCCACTCAGACAGATCCCAGTGTGAGAAAGTTTGTCAGTTCACTTGCTAAAGGTCAGTGGTTTTTTCCAGGCAATCTTGTTTCCTCGACCATCCCAGAACTGACTGATATAAATGAAAAATTCTTTTCTGAGGTGTAAAACATCATTATTAAACTCAACTTAAGAAATTGAATTTTTAAAACACTGTGTTAATTTAAAGAATCAAGCAGACACCATCTATGTAATTTTATTTTAAGCAACCCTTATTGTAAAAATATAGGGAATAAATAATTAGTATACATGCAGCAAAATGTTTTGGGCAATTTTAATAGAGCTGAATCTGTACCTAGATCATAAGTAGAAAAAAAAACAACATAGTTTTGGTAAGTTTTTCAATTGTCATGGTTTTTAAGTAAGTACTATATCCATATGATCCATGATTGTATGAAATAAAATCAAAATCTCCAGGTTTAAAAATATTGTAGTGTTATTTTGAACCTTGTCAGCAACATTTGGCAACATAGTTTTAACCACCTCTTATATTAGTAAAACGAGAGTCAAGTTGTCTATAGAACACACATATGGATCACAGTGTTTTTTACCCACCTAGGTTAGAATCTTGATTGGGGAGATCCTAAGTTGAGAAAGTTTGTCAGTAGCCAAAAGTCAGTGGTTTTCTGTGGTCACTACAGTTTCTCCCAGAAGTGAATGCCTTGATATAAGTGAATAATCTTGACTTGGGTGTAAAACACCATTAATCCACTCTTCTCCATTCCTAGTTTAACATAGTAAGGCCTAATTAAAAAAAAATTTTGTTTGCTGTTTTCCGACCCACGCTATCTACATGTGGGTAGGTAGGTAGGAATAATTTTTTATTTTATTTTTTGAAAACTTAATCTATTAAACTTTTGAAAAAGTTTAAATTAGTTTCATATATCTCATTTAAAACATTTTATTTTATTGTATTTATTTATTTTATTACTATTTTTTTTTTTTAGCTTACCAAAGTCTTCTTTGTTCCTCCTTGTGTTTTCTCCCATGGAGAAATGCAGCAAAATTTCCTTACTACCATATAAACCTGATCACAGGTCGTCTCGCTTGCTTGACAGGGTTATTGTCCTTTAATACTGTTTCTTATGTTGTATAATAAGTTTAAAAAATGGAATTGATGGCAATACAATTTTTTCGGGTAGGGGCATTTCATGAGGGTCGGGCGGTCAATGGCAAACAAAGTTAATTTTATTTTAGGCCTAACTGTGATTAAGATGGAGTCATTGTGATTTTCTTACTATAAACACTCGCACAGAACATCAAAGATCTTTTTATGTATGTAATAAAAAATTTCATTCTTCGAGATCTTGTAAATCTGATTATTTCTTCATACTTTCTGTTTTATATTGAATTATTTTGCAATTTTCCTCATTTTTTATTTTGTTTTATTTAGTTTGGTTTGGATTCAGAAATTGTGGGATTGCTGTTTTTATTAATGTCTGCATTTTATGCGATTTCTTCACCGATATGGGGATGGATAGCTGATAGATTGGTATGTATGATAAATATTCCATTATTGATATACAACTAATCTGAACAGTCAGTATGATTATTATTAATTTTTTCTAATCTAATGTGACCAATCAAATTGATTCATTTTACCTGATCAAATGTGACCAACCAAATTAAATTATTTTTCCTCATCTAAAATGACCAATCAAATTGATTTATTTTTCCTGATCTAAACTGACCAATCAAATTGATTTATTTTTCACGCTCTAAACAGACCAAACAAGTTGGTTTTTTTCTGATCTAAACTGATTTATCGAATTGTTTTTTTTCTGTAATCTTGTGTCACTTAAATAACTTAAATTGTTTTTTTCAGATTCTTCTTATTGCTTATCTTAAAATTTTCTTATTCTGGTATGTTTTAAGAGTCAGTCCAGAATTTAAAAAAGATACCAACCGGTCATTTTTTAATTTTGTTTTTTTAGCTCACCTGAGCCAAAGGCTCAAGTGAGCTTTTCTGATCAAAATTTGTCTGTCGTCGTCGTCGGCGGCGGCGTTGTCGTCGTCGTCGTCCGCGGCGTAAACTTTTACATTTTCAACTTCTTTTCTCAAACTATGAGGTAGATTTCAATGGAACTTGGTCAGATGCATATATGGGCCAGTGCAATTCAGATTTGTTCGTGACGTTGTCATGGCTTCCCAAAACTAGGTCAAGGTGACCCATTCTTCCAAAAAACTTAAAAAATCTTCTTCTCCAAAAGTGATGATGGGAGAAAAAATCTGATGTGATATTTGGCTTCTCTAGGGTCTTAAGCTTATAAATTGTTCATTTCGTGAAATTTGGTAAAAAATTAGGTTATGCGTTTTTGCGTTTAATTTTGAAAATTTCGTAAAATGGCTTCAAATTATTATAACTTGACTATATGAATAGATACTGACATGGGGTTTTCAGTTTTGACTTTTTCTTGAAATAACCTTCAAAATGGGGCCAAGGTCAAAGTTCAAGGTCATGACCTAGTTTGTAATTTGTGCAGTTTAGGCTTTTTTCTTCCAAATTATAAGAGATATATAATATTAAAACATTGTTAAAATGTTTAGCAGGACAAAATGTAAAAAGGTACAAAGTTTCGTAACTGTATGATAATGCATGTAGGAGTTGTTGCCCCTGAAATGTTATTTTTTTGCTAAAAAAGACTAAAATTATGCGTTAGCTTGAAAACTATAAACTTTTTGTATAGGCATGTATTATAGAATATTGTAGGTATTGACATGACGAACATTTTGATATATGGCTCAAGGTCATACATTCAAAGGTCAAGGTTATAGGTGCATAAAAAGACTGAAATTGTTAATTATCTTGAAAACTATTGACTTTTTGTATTGTCATGTATAAACTATTGACTTTTTGTATTGGCATGTATATTAGATTATTGTAGGAATCGATATGTTGATCATTCTGATATAAGATTCAAGGTTTTACATTTGAATGTCAAGGTCATAGATGCATAAAAAGACCCAAATTGTTAATTATCTTGAAAACTATTAACTTTTTGCAAAGATATATATATACTAGAATTTTGTAGGTATTGATATGACAATCATTTTGATATATGGCTCAAGGTCATACATTCAAAGGTCAAGGTCATAGGTGCATAAAAAGGCTGAAATTGTTTATTATCTTGGAAACTATTAATTTTTTGTATGGCATGTATATTAGAATATTGTAGGAATTGATATGGTGATTATTCTGATATAAGATTCAAGGTCTTACGTTTAAAGGTCAAGGTCATAGATGCATAAAAAGACTCAAATTGTTAATTATCTTGAAAACTATTAACTTTTTTGTAGGAATGTATATTAGAATATTTTATGAATTTTTGCAAATAATTTTGGATATATCCTCAGGTTGGCCATGTCCTCAGGTGAGCGTTAAGGCCCATGGGCCTCTTGTTTTTTTTTGTTACTATGGTTACTATAAAGGTTTGAGACCAGTTAATATGCCTTGTTTACCTGCTCCGATGGCAAGATATTGTTTTCTTTAAGCCTCCATTTTTTAAAATTTTTTTCGGGAGGAAGCATGCCTTCGGAGTCTCCTAAAAATGACATGTCACCATGTGGTACACTATTGCAGATTTTCTTGTCTGGGTTAATTATATGTTCATATATGACCATATAACCCCACATTAAATTTTTTATTTACTTCACAAAAAATTCATGCCGTATGGTCTTTGTTATCCAAAAACCTAAGTAAACCAGTCCAATTTTGAACCATAGACAAGAAATACATGTTTCAGAACCAGATTTTCTAAATGATGAAGGGTTGATTTTTAACCAGATTTTTTAAATGCTCCACTGACTGAGATGGAAAGCATGGACATGTTATTTCTATTGTCCACAGAAGTTTTGCATGACTTTGTTTTATTTTTTGAGATCCAAGAGCTAATTGCGTCTTTTATTTGAACACTATTAGTTCTAAATTCTTGCTTTAAAATTAAATTAACACTATAATATTTGTTTTTTATTTGTATCTCATACTAATTAGTTAATTACATTGTATAATGGTATAAATAAAATCTTACAAGAATGTTTTTGCTTTTGATATCAAACCTGTAAATTAATATGCATGCAATAATAACAAGTTACAAACATGTACATGCATTATTTCTTCTGCATTATTAATCAGTACCATCTGGGATTCAAACTCCCAGCAGTGCTTCATCATGCCCATGCCAAAATAACAAATTACAAACATGTACATGCATCATTCCTTCTGCGTTTTTATTCAGTACCATCTGTGATTCAATCTCACAGCAGTGCTTCATCATGCCCATGTCAAAATAACAAGATACAAACATGTACCTCCATCATTCCTTTTGTTTTTATTCAGTACCATCTGAGATTCAGACTCCCAGCAGTAGCTTATGAAATTTGGTAGTCATATGAACACTACCTTAGACTTTAGGTGATTATATCAGTTTTTTGTCATCAGCTATGGAGGTCAGATTTTACAAATTAAAGTCTTTACAGCTTATGATTTTAGAGTCCTTCTGGTATTTATTGTAAAAAAAGTTTGGTATAAAATTTCTAGAACAGATGTTTCTGTGTACTAGATAAATGAGGCTTGTTTGCAGTGCTTGTAATACCTGAATTCTATTAAAGAGAAATCATTAGGTACATGTATATAAGTTTAAGAGATAGCATTGTCCAAAATTTGGACTAAAGTCTAGACAAGTGTGAGAAGTGGGTAAAAAATAAGTGACCAAACTTGACCGCAAGCCTGAGGTGTTTGAAAAGTAAAGTAGGGAAAATTATAGTGTTCAAACTAAAACTTGGACGCAAGCCTGAGGTGTTTGAAAAGTAAAGTAGGGAAAATTATAGTGTTCAAACTAAAACTTGTCCGCAAGCCTGAGGTGTTTGAAAAGTAAAGTAGGGAAAATTATAGTGTTCAAACTAAAACTTGGCCGCAAGCCTGAGGTGTTTGAAAAGTAAAGTAGGGAAAATTATAGTGTTCAAACTAAAACTTGGCCGCAAGCCTGAGGTGTTTGAAAAGTAAAGTAGGGAAAATTATAGTGTTCAAACTAAAACTTGGACACAAGCCTGAGGTGTTTGAAAAGTAAAGTATGGAAAATTATAGTGTTCAAACTAAAACTTGGCCGCAAGCCTGAGGTGTTTGAAAAGTAAAGTAGGGAAAATTATAGTGTTCAAACTAAAACTTGGACGCAAGCCTGAGGTGTTTGAAAAGTAAAGTAGGGAAAATTATAGTGTTCAAACTAAAACTTGGGCTTAGAAACTTCCAAATGTTGGAGGTGAGTGAAAAATACAGTGTCCAAATATTGACTCAAGCCTTGGACATTCTTAGTTTTAGAGGTGGCAGAAAATTCCAGTGACCAACTCGGACTCAAGACTAGGACAGGTCAAAATAGTGACTAAATACAGATTTAAGGATAAGACATCCTAAATAGTGCTTTGGTGCTCTACCAGCTGAACTACTTTCCCTGACCACATTTAACATAGTAATTTATGAGTGTCAAAGTAATTACTTCCATATCTTGACATTGTCTTTTTCAGAATCCTAAGAATAATAAAACTGGGAAAAAAGTATGCAATAAACATCTCAACTTGAACTAAATGCTAGAGTTAGTTTGATTGGATAATATATAATGTTTTACTTGTTACCTCATACCGTAAACATTTTCTGTGGTATGTTGGTTCACAAAAGATTTTTCGGACACCGTAAGGTGTAACAATTTCACAATAAAATCTATAAATATTTTTGAAAGTTAAAAACTTTTATTTCAAAAATATATGTAAATCTGTAAAAACTATTGGGCTTCACCAACATACTACATTATACTTACTAACTATTCTTTCTAAAGAAAAAATAAAACTGTTTGATTCCATAATACCTTAATAAAAAATAAAGGATTAAGGGTGCAATTTGTTGTGTCTGGTGAACCCATTAAATTGATCTTTTTATTTATTTCACTTTTCATTCATTAATTAATGTTTCTGTTTTGCTTATGCTATATTCCCAATTTTTCTTTAGAGAATGTTTTAACAACAATGTCCGAAAAATCTTTTCAACTCTGATTTACTAAACAGATGTTCTGTAATTTCTCTTTTCTGAAGTAAATGTCTAATTTTTCCGTCATTATTACACATCTCTCTTTTCCTTCCTCTGAATGTGTATTATAAGGGACTTGGTTGCTATGGTTTCTAAGCTTTACTAGCTAGTAGTTAATATATATATCCATTTTAATGGTCTGTTTTGTTATAAAGGTTTGTAAATAATTATTTTGTATGCAGATGGAAAATTACATTGCGTTTAATGAACAAACTTTTCCGTTTACATCCTGAGTGAGTGGAATTATGGGGGTTTTACACCGAAGTCAAGATTCTTGTACTTACATCAAGGTGGTCAGTTATCAGATTGTGGCGGAAATTGGATTGTATAAAGACAACCACTTTTTGTGCAACTGGCAAACTTTCTCTCACTAGGACCTGCCTTTGTAGGATTTGAAACTAGGAAATAAAGTATCTTAACCAGTTTTAACAACTAGAGACTTTGAAGCCTTCATTCTAACTTAGGAACACTAGGGTAATTATCTTCTTACACGGTGCTGACTCAGAGGCTCATAGGTAGAGCATTGGCCTAGAGAGAGGGAGATTCGGGGTTTGAACACTGCTGAGTCAAACACAAGATTTTAAAATTTAGTAAACTGCCTCCCTGCCTTTGACTTGGCATTTAGATTTTAGAGTATTTGACTGCATATGATAACCAAGTTCAAGGATAACATGTCTTGGGAATGGCATTCTTGTTTGCAGCTTAGTAGCTTAGTAACCTAGCACCTAAACAAAGAATCGCCCAGTGTATACCCCAGTACAAGGCAGGCCATAATACACACTAGACATCTTACTCAGATCAGAATTTGTTCTTATATTAATTTTTAGATATGATTTTACATGCTCTCATCACAAAAAAGCTAAAAAAAGTGCTGACACAGCATTAAATAAAATTACATCCAACTTTAACAGCGGCATTGTTTTGTTTTTATGTATATATAATTACATTTGATCCATAAAATATTCAGTGTAAATCAGTAATTTTTCAATGGCTGTTGAAAACTACCTTCTACCTTTCAGACTGTGAAAATTTGAATGGTTTTTTTATCCATTTTTAATGAAAAATTTGAAGTTAATTGCAAAGATTTACTGTATTTACAGCCTGATAATCGTATACTGTTAATTCCGGGATTTTTTATATCGGCTATTGGTATGTTGATACTGGGACCATCAACATTGTTGGGATTTCCAGATGGCTACAAGTAAGTCAATGGCCCGCAGGCAGTAATCAAGGGGTTAAGGTCTTATTATTCAGGGGTTTTGGGTTTGATCTTCAGCTGGGCAAAGTCAAATATCCTTGACCAATCTGTTTAATTTTATATTGCTCAAGTCCTCCAAACTGTCAAAAATTAAAGTTCAGATATCTTGAGAATTAACTTTTTTCAAGGGAGAGTACTCTTTACCCTTTTGAAACAAGATTAAGTCCTTGGAAGAGTGGGTGGGAAAGTTTCTGCTTCCCTGTCATAGTTGTTTCACTTATATGTAAGAATTGTGAAGGAATTAGCTGTGCCCAGAGAAAATCTGTCATTAGCAAGAGAACTGACAAATTAAATTTGTTACACTAGAATTGGCCTGAGTTTAATTCAAACCGAGATGGTCAGATGCACTGTGATCTGTAAGATTGGCCAAGTTTCACATAAGATTTTCTTAACTTTAATCTGGCAAATTTGAAATCTTAATAATTTTTTTAATTATTACAATATTCTAGGCTTTGAGATGACATTTTAAAAATTTATCAACTTATTTCATCTTCATTCATCTCTGAAAAATGCTTTTTCATCATTCCAAAAACAAATACATGTAGCAACATTTCAAACTTTTTTAAGTAAAGAAAAAATTCTTTTTTAAGAAATAATTTTGTAACTGAGCTTTTCCCTTCAGACATCTAATCAGACCCAAGCTTGAAAAAGGAGTAGACTATTTGAAGAAAAAAGGTGGAATAAATATATTTTTGAACTTTGGCAATAATAAAACAGCTAAAGGATGTGCAGGTCATTATAATGAGGTTCAATTCTATGTTAATATAATCATTTTGATATATGACTTTATTAAATTTAATTTAATTTTTATTTTATATTTATTTATTTATTTATTTATTTATTTATTTATTTATTTATTTTTGAAAATTGAATTTTTTTTTAGTGAATTATGGTTGAATATTGTGGCATTAATTGTACTTGGATTGTTTGCCAGTGCTGCACTTATACCAACATTTGATTCTTTCATCATTATAGCAGAGTAAGTTATATTTTATCAAGAGTTATTGACCTTTGTCAGTCATTATAGCTGTATATACTATCAGATTTGTCTCCCTTGTATTGTCACAGTATTGTTGAATCATTAATGTTTGATGGGTTAAAATTACGTGGTTTTGCCATTTTAAAATATTCTGTTGGAAAAAAAATTTGTGGGATTGAGTTTTGTGAAAAATAAACCACATTGAAATTTAATTTCATGGTTTTCAGTTACAAAAATACCTAAATTTAATCCCCCACAAATAATTGTGATTTTACAGTAATTGTTCACCATTGATTTACTTCTTGATTCTCACAAGAGTTATCTACCTTTGTTGGTCAACAATTGGTCTAAATTAATGCATCTGGGTAAATGATCCTGAATTCATAAAGTACTAATTTAAAAAAACAACAAATTGCTTATATAATTAGAGAGGGCTGATTGAATCTCCTGCACAGTAAATAAGAAGTAAAAACATATCACACCTGAAAGTACAAATTATACCAAGTAGATGACCATCAGATGACCATCAGTTTAAATATATAAAATATTAGATTGTGGGTTATTATTTCTCCCCCTCAAACAATAGCTAGTGATAGCTTTTTTCCTCAAAATGTAATGTGAAATTTACAGATTTTCTTGCAGTTAATTATTCAAATCATCAGTACAGTCAAATGACATAACAAATAAAAATAAATGATTTTAATGAACGGACCTTCAAGATTAGGTCTGTATAACTGAGATTTCAACCTTTGTACTCTTGTAATTATTTTACTCAAAATTAAAAAACTCAAGTATAGATGACTGATATAGATGCATCATTTTTTTTCATAAAGCCAATCTCAGAAAATGGTGACCTTATCTTTAAACAAGCTTTAAATTATAATACAAGGTAGGTTTAAAAAACCATTCATATTCCAGGTGAGCATTAAGTCCCATGTTTTAATGATATAAGAGTGAATCAGATATAATTTTATCCATGGAAATTTTATAATTCTTTCTAACAATTATAAAGTCTTTTCAGTTTTTTTTTAAAAATAGCGCTGTCTTTATACATGTTTCAGAAAACTTGGGTTTGAAGATGATATGCATACATATAGTATGGTAGCTGGATTATGGGGGTCTATGTATGCTTTGGGGTAAGTTAAAATGATATTAGCACATATATAGCATGGTAGCTGGGCATTAGGGGTGTATGAGTTAAGACATAATTGCCAAGTCACATGCATTGCATGTGTGTTGCACAAATTTTTTATGTAAATCATGCTCACACTCTAAGCTTTTTCAAACACATACATTATTAAACTATCCAGAAAATGAAAACTGATGACATAGATTTATTATTATAACTGCTATCGGAATCCGACAATTTTGTACCAATCGGGTAATATTTTGGTTTCATGTTGCATGTTTTGTAGATTCTGCCACTGTTGTTAATGTCCCAAATGCAAGTGATTGAAGGTCTTTTCACCATTATTTCCTATTTATCCGGAGAGATGCCCCATTCTTCTGATTGTCACACACTTAATTTTAAAAACCCTTGACAGCTATGTTAAGATGACAGTCACACATACTGTAATGTGAAAATGAAACAAACTAGGCTTAATTGTGTGTATCATGATAAATAGTTTGACCAATAACATTTTAGAAATCACTAATAAATTTGGCCATTTCACATATTTGAATTATTTGTTGATCACATTTTTAGGGAGAGATACAATTCCTATCGGGCCTCTAGGTATTTGCTGTTGAGATATAAGCATATCTGACTCATACTTTTACATTGAACGTACAGAGCATTTTATCTTGTTGAGTTGAGTAATGGTGTTTAACATCCCAGTCAAGAATATTTTCGCTAATATCGAGATGCCCCCATCTTAAGGCGAAAGTGCAGAAATGTTGCCTGTGCATTATGCTGATGGCATTATATAGCAGGGTTTTTTATCATGCCATGTCTACCATGACATGGGACCTCGGTTATTTAAAGTTCCCATCCGAAAGAACCAAGACTTTTATTTCATAATGCCGAGTGCTTGGGGAAAGAACAGTCACTACCAACTTTCAAGTCTTAGGGCAGATCTGGTCGTGGTTTGAACCCACAACCTCCAACTTACGGAGATTTTTATAAAATATGACATTGCAAATTGTTTTGTTACCCCTACCCCCTCTCTCTTTTTCCCTCTGTCTCTCTCTCTCTGACTATTTTCATTTTAATAGATAATTGATTGGTGTTTATATTTGGACTATTTTAGGGATTTTGTAGGACCAACTGTCGGGGGATTTCTTTTAGATCTGGTGGGATTTCAGTGGACATGTACATATGTAGCAGGTGCTTGTGCTTTTATGGTACGTAGACATCAAATAATGCAAGTGATCTGAAATCATTAAATATGTGTTTTACACACACACAAGTCCTGAGAAAAAGGAAAATTCTTTTTTAGAAGCCCTGAATAGACCCAAAACCTGTCTGAATTAAACTCTCATTAATCAAAAATGCTTCTTTGTACTGAACTCTGAATAAAGAAAAATCTGTTTAAATACACATCCAATTACTGATTCAGAGTTAACTGAAAACCTGTACATACTGAACTCTCAATAATGATGCATTGTAGACAGGTTCCATTGTGTATATACATCAATGTAGACAGTTTCCATTAGATACGACATTGTAGACAGGTTCCATTTGTAAACTTCAATGTAGACAGTTTCCATTAGATACAACATTGTAGACAGGTTCCATTGTAAACTTCATTGTAGACAGGTGTTTTTTTTTATTATATACAGCATTGTAGACAGGTTCCAGTTTGAATATACATCAATGGAGACAGGTTTGATTGTATATATACATCAATGTAGACAGGTTCCATTACATACAACATTGTAGACAGGTTCCATTATATACAACAGTGTAGACAGGTTCCAATGTATACATCAATGTAGACAGGTCCCATTGTATACATACCTGTCTACACTGTTGTATATAATGGAACCTGTCTACAAGGTTGTATATAATAAAATCTGTCTACATTGATGTATACAATGGAACCTGTCAACAATGTTGTATATAATGTATACAATGTAGACAGGTTCCATTATACCATTACATACAACATTGTAGACAGGTTCCATTATATACAACAGTGTAGACAGGTTCCAATGTATACATCAATGTAGACAGGTCCCATTGTATACATACCTGTCTACACTGTTGTATATAATGGAACCTGTCTACAAGGTTGTATATAATAAAATCTGTCTACATTGATGTATACAATGGAACCTGTCAACAATGTTGTATATAATGTATACAATGTAGACAGGTTCCATTATATACAACATTGTAGACAGGTTCCATTATATACAACAGTGTAGACAGGTATGTATACAATGGGACCTGTCTACATTGTTGTATACAGTGAAACCTGTCTACACTTGTATATAATGGAACCTGTCTACAAGGTTGTATATAATAAAATCTGTCTACATTGATGTATACAATGGAACCTGTCAACAATGTTGTATATAATGTATACAATGTAGACAGGTTCCATTATATACAACAGTGTAGACAGGTTCCATTATATACAAGTGTAGACAGGTTTCACTGTATACAACAATGTAGACAGGTCCCATTGTATACATACCTGTCTACACTGTTGTATATAATGGAACCTGTCTACAAGGTTGTATATAATAAAATCTGTCTACATTGATGTATACAATGGAACCTGTCAACAATGTTTTATATAATGTATACAATGTAGACAGGTTCCATTATATACAACATTGTAGACAGGTTCCATTGTATACATCAGTGTAGACAGTTTCCATTATATACAGCATTGTAGGCGGGTTCCATTATACACATCATTGTAGACAGGTTTCATTGTGTATATATATACATCAATGTAGACAGGTTCCATTGTATACAGCATTGTAGACAGGTTCCATTATATACATCAATGTAGACAGGTTCTATTATATACACCATTGTAGACAGGTCCCATCGTATACATTAATGTAGACAGGTTCAATTACATACGTTGTAGACCGTTCCATTGTATACAACATTGTAGACCGGTTCTATTGTACGCAACATTGTAGACCAGTTTCATTGTATACAACATTGTAGACATGTTTCATTGTATTATATTGAGATTGCTTTATTCTCATTTTTATATATTTTAGGTTGTTAGTTTAAGTTTAAATTGGATAATAGAATGCTGTATGAATAGACGTAAAAAATCCAAAAAAGACATTAAAAGCAAATCAATGTGCAATGGAACAATAGATGTTTCTGCTAGGACTAGTTTGGAACAAACTCCACTTTTAACAGATAGCTGGAATTATAATACATTAATGACTGAAGATTCTGATCTGATGTCATCGTATCCTCCTCAGCCAGCAACAGAAACTGTATAGAAATCCTTCATACCTCCCTCTTAAGCCAGTAACGGAAAACTGTATAGAAATCCTTTATAACCCCCTCTTCAGCCAGTAATGGAAACTGTATAGAAATCCTTTATACCCCCCCTCTTCAGCCAGTAATGGAAACTGTACAGAAATCCTTTATACCCCCTTCTTCAGCCAGTAACAAAAACTGTATAGAAATCATTTATTCCCCCTCCCCAGCCAGTAATGGAAACTGTATAGAAATCATTTGTACCCCCTCCATGCACAGATGAGTTGGTTTGTCATACAAAGAGTATGGATAAAAACATTCATATATTTAAACACCAGTCACCAGAATTGTTCATAAAATTTGAGAATACAGAGAAAGCCAAATCATAAGAGTGATTTGATAAATTTTATCATGTGAGAATCTATCCTAGTGAAATTTAATTCAGGTCCATGGGTTCTAAGTATATTTAAGCTGGTACTTCAGACAAATTTGCTTCCATTTTATATGATTTTTTAAAAACCTTAGTTGTAAGCTGAAAGCTCAGTTGAGCTATTGCAGTGGTTCACCATCCATCACCTGTCTTGTGTTGTCCGTTAACTTTTAAAATTTTCATTATCTTCTCTAAAACTATTTGTCCAAATTTGATGAAACTTAGTGTTTATTGTGCCCCAGTGAAGACCTTTCAGATTTGCACAAATAAAGGAAGTTAGTCCCCTGAGACCCCATAAGTGGGGAAATAGAAAAATAGAATAAAATCTTTTTCTCTGAATGTACAAGAGATGTAGCTTAGATATTTCATGTATAATATGCTAAGGTCATCTAGTTTCAGAGTTGCACAAACGGTAGCCATGGGGCTCAAAATAGGATAATGGCAAGGTACTTAGTGGGGGTAATAGTTCAAAATAATATATTTGTTAATAAATACCAAAAACCATTAACTTTTTGTATTGGCATGTATATGAAAATAGTGTGAGTATTGATACAATGATCATTTTGATGCAAGTTTCAAGGTCATGGTATTTAAAAGATTTGTCATAGATGTATACGAAGACTGAAATGATTAATTTACTTGTAACTGTAAACTTTTTATAAAAGCAGATATATTAGAATATTGTTGTTTTTGACACAACAGCCATTTTGAGATATGGTTCAAAGTCATGAGTCAAGGTCACAGATGCATAAGAAAACTAAGTTGATGAATTATCTGGAAAACTATAAACAGTTTATATAGACGTGTATTAGTACATTTAGGTATTGATATTACATTCATTTTAATATATGGTTCAAGGTCATGAATTCAGAGGTCAAAGATACCTGCATAACAAAAGTAAATTTTCGAATTATCTGGAAAACTAACTTTTTATAGAAGTATACATGTATATATGAACATTGTAGTATTGATATGATGATTATTTTGATTTATGGTTTAAGGAAATAAATGTAGGTTCATTTTTAAAGATCACAGCTGCATGTGAAGTCTGAAATGGTTATCTGAAAATATAAACTTTTTTGTGTAGCCATGCATAATTAATTAGAATATTTAGGTATTGATTTTATGATCGTTTTTAATGTATGGCTTAGGGTTATGCATTCATAGGTCAAGGTCATAGCTGTATGAGAATTGAAATGGTTAGTTACATGTATATGGAATTTATTCAGTGTAGTTTAGCTACTACACACATTTCAGCTATTCATTAAGAACTGTGAACAGACCTTAGATATTTTAGATTGAGCATTGAAGCAGTTAGATTCAAACCATTCAGAAGTTGGATAGTTTCTGTAAAATCTGCAAGTTGGATAGTTTCTGTAATATCTGAAATTGTTCATTTTACTTTGCAAAAGATTTTAAACATATATCTTCAGGTGAGCGTTAAGGCCCATGGATCTTGTGTTTCAACGAGATTTACTTATTGACAGAATCATTTTGATTAATTGCTACTTATCTTATGGTCTGTGACAGTGAATAATGCCAAATTTTCATAGAAAATACAGTTTACTTGAATTAATTTTGGTGTCTTTTGCTTACTTGAGTCTAGTCATAACAGGAAATTTTTATGGGCATCCGGGATAACCATAAAATATTTTTTGAAACTGCCTAGTATGGGGATTTTACATGTCGAAAAACAAAGAAAATGGTGAAATTTTTGGGGATTACAACGTCATCAAAAACATTACCTCTGGTGTAAACATCACCATTTTTGACAAATCCCCATAGCAAAAACACAGTGATGCGAAGAGTAGGAAAGCATAAAGTTATGTGAAATCATCAGTTTTCGTGGTGGCCCAATTTTCGTTGTTTTTGTTGACACCTCGACCCGCGAATTTACATGACAACAAAATAGTTTAATATACCATTTAGCAAAATGTTCAGTCGTCTTAATTTTTGAAATTTATTTAAAACTAAGGTCTGTTCCCTCCTGCAAAACATTCCTTAGCTGGATTTTGATTCACACATTTTTGGAACTTTAGATTCATTAATTTGCAACTGTTTGGCGTATGTTTTTTAATCTATCAACTTTTTCGGCCCCTAGTGTCACTGATGAGGAATGATTTTCCGAAATGTGCACATCTGGCACATAAAAAATTAGCAGGTATTTGTTATATATTTAATATATGTTTATAACAACTTACCTTTTTGACGACATGAGTGATATAAGTAGTGTAATCACCAGCAACACTGATCACATAAGACAATGTTTTTACAACTTGCGGTTCACTTTATTTACTACTTTCATGACCACAAATTCACACCACCCCCCACACATGCACGAAATGATATTTTTTCTTAGAACCACGAAAATTGGACTCACGAAAATTGATGATTTCACAGTACATGTAATTTACATGTATTTCCTAGATGAAGTCTTAGAATAATTTCGTATTTTAACAGCAGTGTTCATGTGAAATTGAATTTATAAAATGTGTAAAATAAATTTTTGTTAAGGGACTATTGTTTTGAGTTGAGGAAACATATTCATACAATAAATTTGATAAATTCAATATACCATGTATATAAACATGGATTTTAGATTCTTTTTATAATTAATCTCAGAAAATCTCATTTTTGTAACACATTTATTTCTTAATTCAGGAAAAAATTGAAGATATGCAAGTCATGACAAATAATAGTAAAGTTTTTAAGATTTTTGTTAATAGACAAAGAAGGGAGGTAATAATGTTTTAAAATGTTAGCATACCCATTCTAATGTCTGTCACTGCCTAAGGGTGCTCTGTTGTGAGTAATTCAAAGGGTAACAAATCACAGTGTCTTTTACTGCTGTGATATGAAAATTTTATAAGACATTGTTGGTTGACTGTACAGAAAAAAGAACCTATAGAAAAATTGAACATCTTTATTATTTTATAATTTGGTACATCATCGCAATACCAACTACTGATACTTGTGGTGAGCTGGCCTTTCTTTTGTCAACAGCTGAAGTTTTAACACATTTCCTGCAACCTCTGTAGTTTGAAAAGTGAACAAACCCCATTTTTGTTTTTAATGTGATATGCAAGGCCAAATGAACAAAATTTCCACGGGTTGTGATTTTTTGTTATATAAGTGTTTTATTTATTTATTTAAAATAATATTTATATTTGTAAATGATACAATTGTAATTTTTATGTGTATATGTGTGTATGTGTGAATAATTTATAAACTGTATTTAAATAATTCAGAAAAATATAATTATGTACCCTATTGCAAGCATTATAATTTGGATTCAGTATTGTTGTTGTGTTACCCGCACAATGTAAATTATTGACAAGTTTTAACTTTTGACTGACTTTTCTTGTTGTTGGAAATTTCTTTGAAACACACATTTTTAATTTTGCAAATAGTAGGTGTTAAAAATGTCCTTCTTTAGAATTTATTTTTTTAATTTTTTTTTTTGACAAAAGGTTTAAATTAAATTTTTTTGATGGGAAGAGACATACATGTATAAGCAAATTTCAGTATTCTTCCTCTGTCATTTCTTTTTGTTTTATTTTCAAAAAAAGTACAAAAAACACACTTAGTTATGTTAAACTTCAATTGCAATAAAGTTAACAAATTACTTGTTACCAAATGTAGCATTTAAAACTGCCAAAACATGTGGGTTTTTCACTCAAGTATCTATAGTTTAACAATTGGGCTTTAGCCAATGGCATAGGCAGTTAACAGACCATGTTCCTACTCGCTCACTGTTGTTTTTAAATTTAATTTCTTAAAGAACAGGGTCGAGCCTGGCATTGCCATAAGGCTAGACTTGCATGTAGGTGTTACTTTTCCGGTGCCGTCGTAGGCGACGGCGATGGCGTGTCAAAATGTTAAAGTTTATTTTAAAATAATGTATTTTCTACTCAATCAAAACTAACCAGGCGAGACATTAATATCTATGGAACTGTTGTTTATTTTTAAAAGTTGTTTTTTCTTCAAATTTTCAGTCCAGTAAAAGAAGCACCTTAAATATCATATAGCACCATCTTACAAACCGTCACACTTCTCACCACTGAATTTGAAATCTCATTATTGCATATTGTAGTATTAGCTTAGATGCTTAATTGTGACGATTTGATTTTCTTTGGCAGCCAACATATCATACTGGTAGTCTATACACATAACCAAAGTCTGAAACAGTTTCCATTGGTTATTTTTCACAATCTGATGTCAGTTTTTATAATGAGTCTATTTAAGTATCAAATAAAGCTTGAGGTCTGGTTATATTAACACTGAACCATTAAAAGATCATTTATAGGGAGTCATAGAATTCTCACTACTGAAAGTATAAGATATAGATATCAAATCATGTCAAAAAGCTCGTTCTGAACAGAAAAATATTTATTTAATTCAAGATATCTTTTAACACTTATTAGTGTATGGTACTATTAACACAAAACGATATTTGTAAATGAAATTCTCACTAAGCAATAAGGACATCATCAATTTAATTGATACACATTATTTTGTCTTAAGGTATCTGATAAACAACGCATCCTAGGGTTGTCGGTCTTTACAATGAGTCTGTTAAAGTATCAGAAGTGTTATTACAAATAAAGCTTGAGAAGGCATGGCAACAGCAAACACAGAATCCTTCATGATTTGTTATATAGAGATATAGAATCCTCATCATTGACAGTGCAAGAAGGAAATATGCAAAAAAAAAAACCATTATAGATCGCTCATAATCTGTTGTAAAGAGACACAGAATCCTCATCACTGACCGTGTAAGAAGGAAATATCTCAAGCCACAAGACTTGAAAAGAAAATATCAAGTTTGAAATATCTCTTTACAACTCTGTTACTGGAATATTGTTCTTTCCTCACTCAATTGCAACATAAAAACACCATTTGTGAATGAAATTCACATTAAGCACTTATAAAATCATTAGATTTGTTGAAACAAATTATTTTAATGTAATGTATGGGAAAAACATTGACAGAAATGGAAATAGAAAACTGTCTTTCAGTGAGAATAATCAAACGCAGATACATGTATATTCCCTAAAACAATATCAGTGTTGCATTCGTAATCATGCGCTTGAGCAGGCATGATTTTATAACAACAATAAACTCAAAATAATATAAGGTCATTCATGATCTGATATAATAAACATTTATAGAATCCTCATCATTGACCGTATAAGAAAGAGATACCCCAAACCATGTCAAAAAGCTCGTTCTGAACAGAAAAAAAAATCAAATTTGAAATATTTCTTTCCAACACTGTTACTAGTATATTGTTCTTTCTTCACTCAATTTCAACATAAAAACACTACTTCACATAAAGCAATTATAAAATCATTAGATTTGTTGAAATAATTATTTTAATGTTATGTATGGGAAAAACAACGACAGAAACAGCATATGTCTATTGGTGAGAATAATCAAATGCAGATAAATGTATATTTCCTAAAACAATATCGTGTTGCATCGCTCCTAGGCTTTATTTGTTACAACAACTTTTGTTATCGGAATAGATCCTCTATATGTTGTCATCAGATCTTAAACGACTTTTACCTGTTTATGTTAATAAACACAACTTTTTCCTAAAATAATATGATGTTAGTTGTCTGTGAATGATTATAAAGTGAAACCTGCATATTAGGACCACGAGAGGGGATAACAAAATATGGAATTATTGTATATTTGTATATGTTATTATTGTTGGAAATATGACTTAAAGTGAACCTAAATATTGTACTTGATGTACTAATTGTATTTATAGAAAGGTGGTTACTATATTAGGTGTAACTGTAATTTTTATAAAATAAATATTTGTCTTCCACAACTAAGTGTATTGTAGGTTCACAAGATGATCAAACATTGTTATTTTACGCATTTTTATAATTTTTGTTGATAAGAAAGTCATAGAAAATGTTTTGATATAATTGCTAAGTTTAAACATTATGATAAATAAATGTATATTTATAGAACTTGAGTTATGAATCTTTTCTGAAGACAACTTATTACTAAAAGTAAACAACCACGGCTTGACGTATGGGGATTATGATTATTTATTTTTGGACGTGACAAGAGCTATCAGAAATAAAGATATTAATTTGCACCCGAAAATATGATTGACAACATTTTAATTAAACAAAATATTAGCAATTATTTATGAACTAAAGTTGTAATATTGTTTAACGTTGTATCAGCAATTTTTAGCCAGCTACCCTAATGGCAAGACGAAGCGCGTGCGCGTGTGTGTGTGAGTGTGTGTGTGTGTGTGTGTGTGGGGGGGTAAACTTAAATCTCCTCTGAAACTACCCGGCCAAATGGAATCATATTTGGTGTGCAAGGTCTCTATGTGAAACAAATTTAAAATTTGTACAAATCAACTTCCAAAACAAGATCCAAAAAGGCTGCCATTGGTATAAATAACAAAAATTGCTAAATGGCCATTACAGATATATTTATCAATCCTTTTAGTTCAAATTTGATAGAGAGTGGATCAATAGCCATTTGACATATATAACTGGATTTTTCAGCAAATTTAAAATTAACTCGTAATATGCAAATAAAATAGCTAATTCTTTGAAAATCTTCTCTTAAACCAATGAGCCAAATTGAACCATATCTGTTGTGGAAGGTCTCAAGGTGGAATAGTTTAAAGTTTTTACAAATCAAGTTTTTGCAACATTGAAGATGGCCGACATTGCTTTAAATGACAAAAAGTGCTGAATGGCTATTACAGGTTTAATGATCAACCGATTTAGTTTAAATTTGATATATAGAGAGTAGATAGACAGCTATTTAACATATATAACGGGATTTTGCCCCACATTTATCTTTAGCTCGTTATAAGCGTAATAATCAAATAAGCTGCTAAAATTGCTAATTCTTTGAAAATCTCCGCTAAATCTATACAGAGAGTAGATAGATAGCCATTTTACATATAGAACGGTATTGTTTCCTCACATTTATATCTGAAGCTATACGACAAACGTGATGACTTCAATTTTTCTATTGTCAACTTTCCGTTTCTTTGCAGTAATATCCCTGCTTCTCCTGCGTATGGTGTATATGTTTCACAGTTAATACGATACGGTAGAGCTTGTTTCCACTATGGGGACTTTCTGCAACGAAGCAAATTACTTACAATTAAATTGTTGACACAAGGATATTGCAAGCCTAGGCTAATCAGGACCCTTAAAAAGTTTTATGGCCGTCATCACAATATTGTTGATAAGTATGTAGTCACTGTATCCCAACTTATACTGGATATATTTGACTTACCATAGTTCTTTGTTCTTTTCATTCTCAAAATTGACTTGCACGTGACGGGTGTAGCTAGCTAGACAGGAGGTGCTTACCCTTCCGGAGCACCCGGCCTCACCTCCTTGATGGAAGTTCACGTGTATAACATATTTTGCCAGTTTGCAAAGTTTTTACTTTGTTTTTAGGCTTGTGATATGGGCAGGGACTGGTATGTTTGTTTTATTATAATTAGCTCTTATTTAGCAAAATATGCAAATAGACTGCTATTAAAAGATAATTCTTTGAAAAATGTTTTCCTCTGAAACGACCGAACCAAAGGGAACCATATTTGGAGTGAAAAGTCCCTAGGTAGAGTAGTTTTAAAGTTTTTAGTAAGCAACTTCTTTTGAAATCCAAGATGGCTGCTGTTGCTATATATATATATATATATATATATATATATATATATATATATATATATATATATATATATATATCAGAAAGTGCTAATACATCGAGATTAGATATAGCCATTTAACGATAAAGAAATATTCCCTTACATTTATAATTAGCTCGTTACTTGCGATATAAGCTTATTCTTTTAAAATCTTCACTTCTGAAGCTACTGAGCAAAACAAAACCATATTTGGTGTGCAACTTAGTTTAAAGTAAGTACAATTTAACTTTTTTGGCATCCAAGATAGTCATTAAACACATTCAACAGGCTTTTGTATTTCATCATCATCATCATCATCATCATCACATCGCCACACTTAGCAGAAGAAACACAGCAGCAGCCAGGCACCTTCAATATCAGCATATTGTCATCATCAGCATCAGTCTCATCATTATCATCACCGTCACCAACATCATCATTGTCATCTTTGTCATCACTATCATTTGTATCATCATCAACATCACCACCACCACCATTATCATCATCATCATCAACAAAAACATCATCATCATCATCAACAACAACAACATCAACATCATCATCAACAGAATCATATCATTATTACCCTTATCATTGGCACAGTATCAACATCAGCATCAGTGTTATCATCATAATAAAACAGAAATTAATTCATTTATTATAATTTATTTCATTTATTATTCAAACACATTTGAATCAGAATAACAAACATCAAATATCATGAACTTATAAAAGTCATAAATTTGATCTTATGTGTGAAAACATGCTGAAAACAGTCTTTTATTTTGATCAGTGTTATCATTTTTTGGCGCATGATATTGAAAAATAACAAAATATATTTTAAAAAATGTTTTAAAACCTTTCATAAATGTTCTTTTTGTTTTGTCATAATTTTTTTTATTTTGAGCATACTAAAGATTAAATGGCCAAATGTTACCAATTATTTCGAAATAAAACAAGATATATTGATAAAATATACATTTAGAACTTCTTTTTTACACTTCAATTTAATTACCTTTCAGTTTATCCCTGTGATACATCATATGTTGTTTCAGTTTCAAGATTTGAGACCATTTTGAAATTTAGCATTTGTTTATATGTACCATTTAGCAAAATTTTCAGCCGTTTTCAATTTTGAAATATATTTAAACTAAGGTTTGTTCCTTTATTAAAAGCATTCCTTAGTTGGATTTGGATTCATATAATTTTTTAACTTTAGATTCATTATTTTCAACTGTTAGACTAATTTTTTTATCTATCAAACTTTTCGGTCTTAGTGTTACTGATGATGAATGAATTTCTAAAACGTGCACATCTGGCATATCAAAATTTAACTGGTATTTGTGTTATATATATAAAAGAAAAAGACAACATTTTTATTGTCATTTAGTTGATGTGTACACTTTAACATTATCTGACATAATTTTGGATTAAAGTCAAAATTTTTAATATAAGAGTTGTGGTTTAATTTACAAAGATTACAAACAAAACATTTTACTAGGAGTGTGCCAAAATACAGCTAGAAGCAAATGACATTCTCGTATGGAAACGTAATCACACAAGTTGGGGTAATCCTGAAGGTATCTTAAAGTTATCCTGATCAATATCAAAAATGAAATTTACAATTTTTGATTCAGTGCCGCATTACGAAAATATTATCAATTAAACACTAAGTCAAAGATTACTTATAGGAACATCATTATATATTATAAATAGAATTGTATGTTCTCCTCTGAAGATTAGCATTGTAAATTATAATGTCAAATTTGCATTAATTTTAATATTTTGTGAACACTTTCTTTCATGATTCCCATTTTTTCGTCCCGTTTTTTGAAAGATTGATAAGCCACTATAACCAGATATTTATACCTTTTTTTGTTAAATCAAAATATGTCTACTAATATGTTTGTAATTTCAAAAAAATGCAAATTATCTATTTATACCAAAAATAATAGTAATATTGAAAAATATAATAGTTAAACAACAATACATGCATTATGATATCAAAATACTTATTACAACTCATCAATATAACGGTTTGAAATACCTATCACAATGTTCACACACTTCAACAATATAAATATACAAACATAAAAATACTTGTTATAGTTTATCAATATAATAATATCAAAATCATAGTTTCAGTTCAACAATATAATTATATAAAAAATACATGCTACAGTTCAACAATATAATAATACTAGTATCAAGTAACTCAATCAAGTTTAACATTGTAATTGAATAAAAACAGAATTTTTGTCCTTATTCATGAAGGTAATGCTAATAGTTTCGGACCACGTGTCCTCGATCAACTTTATAAATGAATCAAAACAAAATGCGTGTTCTAATTAAACATAATAGAATTTGTATGAAATGCTTGTCCTTATTCAACAAGGTTACGACAATGATATCAAATTTCTGTACGTGTTCAAAAGTATCATTCAATCAGGCACTTGTTCTACTTCAAAAATGTTATGATACTTGAATTAAATTACTTGTGCTAGTTCAACAATGTTATGATACAGGTATTAAAATACTTGTACGAGTTGAGCAATATAATTGGATCAAAACAAAAAAAATTATACCGGTCAATATAACGTTACCAGTATCAAAATAGTTGTCAATGTTCAACAATATAATCGGAGCAAAATAAAATGCGTGTCCTTTATCTACATGAAAATAATACTAAAATCAAAATACTTTTTCGTGTTCAACAATAAATATATTAAAGTCAGAGTTCAAAAATACAATGGCATCAGATTTTTTGCCAAAGTTTAAAAAAATTCAATGGAAACAAAATATTAGCAGCAGTTTAACGAGAAACCATGGCAAGATCTTTGTCAGTTCAACAATACAATGGAAACAAAATCTTTGTCAATGTTCATCATTGTAGTGGATGCAAAATCTTTGTCAATGTTCATCATTGTAATGGATGCAAAATCTTTGTCAATGTTCACTATAAATGAAAGCCAAATCTTTGTCAAAGTTTTATAAATGAAAAAAAAATCCTGTCTAAATTAAGCAATACAATCGATGCAAGATCTTTGTCACAGTTCAACAACACAATGGCAACAAAATATTTGTCACAGTTCAGCAGTAAATGTATAAAAATATTTTCTACAGTTCTTAATAAATTCAAAAATACAATGAAAGCAAAATCTTTGTAAATGTTTATCATTATTATGGATGCAAAATCTTTGTCAATGTTCAACTATAAATGGAAGCAAAATCTTTGTCAAAGTTTTATGAATAAAAGAAAAATCATTGTCTAAGTTAAACAATACAATAGATGCAAAATCTTTGTCAAAGTTCAACAATAAAACGGCATAAATTATTTTCTACAGTTACAAAATTGTATAAGATTTTTTGCCACAGTTTAACAATACATTGGTATCAGAATATTTCAACAATAAAACAGAAGAAATATTTTTGTCAAAGTTCAAGAATATAATTGAAGGAAAATATTTTCTACAAGTCAACAATACAATAACAACAAATAATTTGTAACAGTTCTACAATACAAAAAATATTTTCTGCAGTAAAATTTCAACAATAAATAGAAGCAAAATTTTGACAAAGTTTAACAATACAATGGCATCAAAATAATTTTCTACAATAAAAAATGCAATTAAAATATTTATCACAGTTCAATATTACAATGAAATAAAAAAAATAGTTCAAAAATAGAACGGTATCAAAATTTTTTCCACAACTAAAAATTAAATGAAAACAACATATTTGTCACAGTAAAACAATACAATGGCATAAAATATTTGAAATATTTTCTACAGGTAATAAATGGCACAAGATTTTTTGCCACAGTTCAACAATACAGTAATATTAGAATATTTGTAACAGTTGTAAGATATTCGTTCGGCAATGATGACATTAAATCTTTGACCAAGTTCAACAATACAATGGAACCAAAATTTTTGTCAAAGTTCAACAATACAATGACATAAAATATTTTTGTACAGTTCAAATAATTGGCATAATTTTTTTGCCATAGTTCAACAATACTTTGGTATCAGAATATTCGTAACAGTTCAGCAATGATGACAGTATATCTTTTCTAAGTAAAAAATACAATAAAAGCAAATCTTTGTCAAAGCTCAACAATAAATAGAAGCAAAATAATTTTTACAGTTCAACAATATAATAAAAAAATATATGTAACAGTTCATAAAATGGCAAATCTTTCTCTCAGTTTAGCACTAAAATGCAAATAAATAATTTCTAAAGTTCTTAAAAAAATTTCAAAAATACAATGGAAGCAAAATCTTTGTCAAAGTTCAACAATACAATGGAAACACAAGCTTTGTCAAAGTTAAAATAAAAACAACAAATAATTTGTCAAAGATCAGCAATACAACGGCAAAAAAGTTTTGCATTGTTCAAAAATACAAAATATATGTCGTAGATCAACAACATATTGGCATTTACATATATGTCACAGTTCAACAATATAACTTCATTAAAGTATTTGTCATAGATCAACAACACAATGGCATCAAAATATTTGTCAGATTTCAACAATACAACGGCATTAAATTTTTTGCATGGTTCAAAAATACATCGACATCAAAGTATTTGTCAGTCAAAATATTTGCAACAGTTCAAACATACAATAGCGTCAGAATATTTGTCTTAATGTAACAAAATAAAACAATGATATTGGAATATTTTGCTTCAAAATATTTGTCACAATTTTAGAAAACAATAATATCAAAATATTTGCTACAGTTAAACAAAACAGTTGGATCATTACATTTGAAACAGTTCAACAATATAAAGGCGATCAAGTACATTAAATATTAGATATAAATAGATAGATACATATATAGATACAAACAGTATAAAAAGATTTTCAACAAAATCCTAATCTAACCTCTGATAGAGACCCTCTTTTTAAGTTGACAAAGTAAAGATGGTTAAAAACAGATTGCTTTTCTTTGAGGTTTTGACCTCTATAGAAAAAAAAAACAACTTTTGACTATAGAAGCCAATTTTGATGCAACCTAAATGCTTTCTATTTAAACACCAACTCTCATGTTCAAAAGGCTATTTATTGTTTTGAAACTATTATAAATTTAAAAAAAAATTTCCCTTTACTGTTTATTGAAAAGAAAGCAAAACTAATTGGATGTTGAAAAATGCCAAACACAAAGTCGTGAACAATAAATTAGCTTTAAATAAACAGAATTTAATTTAACATGAATATTGAGAAAATACATAGTTGAGTGGTAGTTATTTATTAATAAAACTACGATTTTGATAAAAATTGGGAACAATAATGGACCAAGTGACTAATGTTCATATTTTTGCTATATAAAATATACTTTAGGTAAATTGATTAGAATGTATTTATGTTTTACATACCAAGAAGGAAAAGGTTGAAACCAGTGAACCCCCCCTTTCTTTAACTTCGTTTGTAGAGGAAGGATTAGAGGTAAAAAAACAGCGATGTAGCCCTTTTTTAATTCGAAATCTCATATCATTTGGAAAGAGTTTTTTGTTATTATACTACATAATGTGTTAAATATTAAGGAAAAATATCCGTTCTAAATGAGTTTGTCTTTCAGATGAACCAATTTCCTGTCAATTTGTAATAAAATAATTAACAAAACAAATCCTGACACAAACCTCATATAACTCCTTTGCAGGTTGAAAGATTTCTAACAAGTTATTTTTCAGGAACTCCTCAGAGTTGGAGCAGAAAAAAAATCGTTGCAACACTAATGTATCGTCTATTCGTTTTTGGACATTAATATTGAGAGACGACTTTGTTGATTCTATACTATATCCAGTTTGATATTTAAAGTCGAAATACTTTTATTCCTGTCAGAAACATTCAATTTACATGATCATTGTTTTTAAATGGAAACGATTATTACAAAGTTGCCCCATTTGACGACCTTTTCTGATTTATACTTACTCATCACTTTAGTTTTTTCAAATCCAAAACTTCTAATTTTTTGACTGTCTAATGTTAAAAACAAACTTTCTTTCAACACGTTCATATATTATTTTCCATATGAGTCTCTCTCTCTCTCTCTCTCTCTCTCTCTCTCTCTCTCTCTCTCTCTCTCTCTCTCTCTCTCATGTACCCCTTTATATCCACTCCTCTAACCAAAAACAGTTTGAAACATTCTTACCACTTTCTTTCCTTCATTTCATATACTGAATGAATGGGGTTTTTGAAATTCCTTCAGTCTGTTAATACTTAAGTGAATTTTTTTTTATATTTTTACCTTAAACCCTACATACATCCAGACTGCTTAGAAGATTTTGCTATTAAGTAATTATTTAACGTAATTTGTTTGTTTTTTATCTTATGCTAAACTGAACGTTTTTTCTCTTGAAATACCATAAAGTTCTTTAGTGGAAGGATAAGAAATTTTTATAAAAATTATTAAAAAAACATGATGTCCCTACCAGTCCTTCGGTTAACATTACTAAAAATTAATTCATAGACAAAATCATTTAAATAACTCGATGTTGATAATACCGTTTTCTTTAACCCCTTCTCGTTCATATTTTGAGCCTATGCGTCATCGGATAATTCTTATAACGTAGTTAATTCTGAATCGATTTTCTCGCCGCATATCTCATTTGAATCAACAAACCTTGCTAAAAATAATAATATATATATTTCTAGGAGCAAATATTTATCGACAATAAAATATCTCTAGTTCAAATCTCCGACAACAAAATATTTTCAACATTTTTCAAGAGAGAATAGAACTTTAACATTGATTTTGAAAGAAATTATTCACTTCATCGTTATTTCTTAAGTAAGCAACAAATATTTAAAACTTGCATATCAAAGTATTCACGATTATTTGAGCTTTTTAACAATATGCCTTTTTAATTTTAGAAATCAACAGTTGGGTCATGACAACCAATAAAATAGAGCGGTCACATTTTTCGAGCTTAAAAGTTTCAATTACTCCGTCGAAATGACATTTTTTTCATTTCTTGAATTTATCTCATGAATAAATCCTAAAATAGGGAAAACAAAATCCAGACTCGAAAATTCAAAAATTTTTTCTTCCATTCTGTATAATTTGAAATAAGATTCATTTCCCTATTACATTTTATTTACCTCATGAAGGTATGACCTTGACGCAATATTTTCAAAAAATATGGAGTAAGATCGCTTATTTTCGATACGCAACTTTCTGTACGTAATGTTAATTGTGTCACTTTTTAATTATCACACTTAACTTATTTTTGAACTAATAATGTCATGATTCGTGCCAAAATCAACAGAATTTATTTATATTTTTGTTTTAAGCAAAACAATGTCGATCTTTGATTACTTTTTGGACATTTTGCTGACCACGTTCAAAGTGGAATACTTGCTCGGTAGAGACTTTCTTTCACAGCTGGACTTGTCAAAGAAATGAATCCAGTCAGTGTGTATCATGAGGTTACAATAATGTTCCAGTAATAAGAAATCATGTATTTTTTTATTCCTTCCATTTTCTTGAATTTCAAACATAATTTTGTTTTGATAGACTTAAAAGTGAAAAAGACAGAAAAACGAAGTAGGTCTATTTAAGTATGTATAAGTACGCCGATAGCACATCTTCTACTACGTCCGTATCTTATTTTTAAATAAACAAAAGGTAAAATAATAGATCGTTTGTTTTGGAAGAATAATGTTTTTGTTTATTTGTGCAGTATTTCAAAAACAATGTCCAATGATAAAACACAAGTATAGCTATGACAAGTTTAGCAGTATGCAGTGTGCTTATGATGCGTTACCTCAGTGGCTAAGTGGATAAGGTGTTGGTCTTAAGCTTCCGGCCTCTGGTCTTTTTCAATGTTGTTGGGTCAACCTCGGTCGACTGCAAGTCAGAAAGGGGTTTTCCTTCTCGTAGGCGTCTACGGCTCTGTACCAATATTATAAAATGAGGTGACTTCTATGTTTAAATGTGGAATAGAGGGTGATAAATCACTCTAAAGGTCGTTGGCACTATTAAAATCAGATCTTTGATCTTTTACAGGAATTTAATTAAGACGAGTTGATTTTTTTTCTTTTATATAAATAAGAAAAAAAAACCCCAAAAATTATAAAAACGATACAAATTCAAAAGGAACACGTGGCACAGAAAATTTCAAGGTGAGTCAGCCCACATTACAATAAAATTTGATTGAGTCAACTTACTGAAAATCATTTTGAGGAACTATCAACTGAAATAAATTAAATCATGATTATAATGTAACTAAACGCTGGAGAAATATGAACGAGCACTTTTAAAAATGAGTCGAATCATTATTCAAGTATCCTGAATTCAAAGTAAGAGCTTCGATGTCCAAGTGGTTTAAACCGTATCTTTCAGCCTAGGTTCGAATCCTGCTCGGACAGCTCCAATTCTGAGAAAGTTTGTCAGCTGGCATATCGAAAATCTTTACTTAGTACATTCTGGTTTCCTCTACCATCACATAACTGACCGCCGCGTGACAACCGGCACCACTTACAAATACCAGCACAAATACCGAGGGTATCCATAACTCAGTACGCAGTACTTTGTGCTGTCTGAAAATAAACTGTTTAAGAAAATTTTCAGGCGATGTCAAGTTTCAACGTCTTGGTATTCACATTTATGCCTTAAAATAAATGAATAAATACATAAATAACGAGAGAGAGAGAGAGAGAGAGAGAGAGAGAGAGAGAGAGAGAGAGAGAGAGAGAGAGATTCATTTCGGCAATTTCTACAGCATTTTGTCATAATAATCATTAGTATCATACCTTAAGAAACACAATAAAAACATTTAAGAAAAAGATTATCTTATCTTTGAAATATCATAGGGATTACCTGCTTGTCAACATAGAAATATCAACATTCAGATTTATTTATATGAATAAGTGAACTAGAAAGATATTCTTAAAAAAGAAGAATTTCAGCATAGAAAACCAAATATTTGAAATTGTAAGTCTTTTGTTTAATTTTGTCATATTTAAAAATGTCCCAAAGTAATGTATAATCGCGCTACTGATTTTTTCCCTTGTCCGAGAATAGTATTTTTCTTCAAATACACGCAAAAAAACAGTTTTCTCTTGATTTTCTAATCACACTGGTCCGCCAAAGGACATAAATCTTGACCGAGACGTTCGGTTAAAATAGGATGGACCATTTACATTTGAAAATTTGTAATTTGAATAAAAAAAACAGTAACAAAAAACAAGAACATGCAATGAAGAACTTGATTGTTGTCTATATTTCTTTTGACAACTACAGACCTTCTACAGTGTTTAATTAAACACATGTTGTTTCCAATGTTTTTTACTCGTTCGAAATAGTGAACACATGTTTCGTCACCAGTAAAAATAATTGTAAATTTTCTAATTGAATTTAGGAAACATTTTGAGCAATTGCTAAGCGATTTGTTCTCATACCCGTTTTTGGTCATCTGTCAATATATGCGACAGAAACCTTTAGTACCTTAAAAAAACCGCACCGAAATGAAATGTACCCGCGACAGCGATATACCAACAAATTGGGTATTATCATTAAACGTATATCTGCCAAAAATCTCAATTATTTCCTTGACATTTGAGACAATTGTCTTCCCTGTTACCGTCACAAATCTGCATATTTTGCCGCTTCTTTGGTGGACTCTGTGCCAGTTCAATTTTTTTCCTTTTCCACCTACGAACTGTCTCATAATATACCTTATCAGACCCATAAACCTTCCTCAATTAAGCAAAAACCTGTATTACCGAATGACCAGGTTTTGTGCGAAAACTGATTTAAGCTTAAAATTCTTCAAAATTCTCAACCCGTTTCCCAAATAATCTCTGTTCTGTCTCGAACAGACCTCGTATAAGGCCATATGCTGAATAAAAGGCCAAGATTGTCATCTAGAGGCGCGTTGTTTATTTATAAAATATTAGTAACGAGTCCGATGAACAGAATTCAATGAACTTAAATGTACAAATTGACAGTAGGATTTTTTGAAAAGTAAGCATTTCCTCTAAAACTGCTGGTTATTCATGCTCTCTCTCTCTCTCTCTCTCTCTCTCTCTCTCTCTCTCTCTCAAATACATGCAATATTATGATTAAACAATACAATTGACTTCAAATTTTCCGCCGATACTTTATTTAAACCCTACGATTTAAACAATGGAAAATTTTGACCTTTGACCTTCTGGTCGCCATGGAAATGTGTAATTATGCAATAGCATAATTTCAGTATTCGTTAAAATGTATTACTTATAATAAGCAGTCGCCTGCCCTTATCTGCAAACATGAAAGCAATAAATTAAAAATAAGTAGCAAAACAGATTAATTTTCTCTCAATTCTTGATTTAGTTTGACCTTTGAGCTATGATCACGTGACCTTTTATGCTATTTTAAGAAAGTCTGATTCGGCATTAAAGAGAGTGTTCATACTAGAATTTTGATATCTGTATTAGTTTATTGCAATTGTTTTATAATTCTGTTAACACGTAACTTAAGGTTTATTATAATGCTTTTTGACCACAGAATTTGGTAAAAAGTGCTTTTTACCTTTGCCCTGACAATGGCCAATTTTAAAATTTTGTAACTTATGTTTAAAGAACTAAATGCACTTCAAGAATGAAGAGTCACTTTACACTGTTTGTACAAACGATAGAAAGAATTAAGAATTTTGTTACAAAAAAGATCAGTTTAACCCTTAAAATCATGATTTATTTTGAACTTTGAACCCGGATCACGTGACATATTTTCTATTTTTAGAAACGGCAATCATTTTATGATCTTGTCCGGGAAATGTACTCTACAATGGTACCACACATCAAAGTATTGACTTTTATATTTATCATGTAATTTACATTTATAACACTGCCCCAGAAATCCCATGTAAAATTCACATTTTATCTTGAACAGGAAAGGGTTAAAGCATTTATGTTCTTTATTTAAAGCAACTTAATCAGTTAAAGTTAATTATCACACACTTAACATACAAAATTAGAATTACTTTAATACAGGTATCGTACTGAATAATAAAATCTTAAGAAAACAAAATTATCCAGGGCTTATTTTTAAAATTTTCTATGAAAATTTGTTATAGTTTGATTTGTCCATATTCCTGCAAATATTTGCACATCAATGACAGCATCAGAACAGTTCATAATTTTTATTCAGTCATTTACAAATGTGAAAAAAATGAGTTGCATTATAAAAACGAGCATTGAATTATCGAGACCTATGGGTCTGTTGATCTAAAGCATTGCTTACAGATGACATTGTCTCCCCTTTTCAAAGTTTGAATTACTTAAGGGTACATCCTTTTGTGAGTAAGATCACTTGACAATATTATTTATTGGACATTTTTCATCCATCACTCAGTAGGCAGTGCTTTGTGCTGTCAGGAAATATACCATTCAGCAAAATTTTCAGTCGTCTTCATTTTAGAAATTTCTTTAAAACTAAGGTCTGTTACCTCATGCAAAACATTCCTTAGGATTCACATATTTTTGGAACTTTAGATTCGTTAATCTTCAATTGTTTGGCGTATGTTCTTTTATCTATCAAACTTTTCAGACCCTAGTGTCACTGATGAGGAATGATTTTCCGAAATTTGCACATCTGGCACATCAAAATTTAGCAGGTATTTGTGATAAATTTACTACCCCTGAGCGGGTACCGCTGCTGGTGGAGTAAAACTCCCTGAGGGTATCCATAACTCAGTAGGCAGTGCTTTGTGCTGTCAGAAAATATACTATTTAGCAAAATTTTCAGTCGTCTTCATTTTAGAAATTTCTTTAAAACTAAGGTCTGTTACCTCATGCAAAACATTCCTTAGCTGGATTTGAATTCACATATTTTTGGAACTTTAGATTCGTTAATCTTGAACTGTTAGGCGTATGTTTTTTTTATCTATCAATCTTTTTAGCCCCTAGTATCACTGATGAGGAATAATTTTCCGAAATGTGCACGTCTGGCACATCAAAATTTAGCAGGTATTTGTTATATATTTGTAATGCATTAATTTGTAACAGCTGAACTATCATTCAATTCTGAAGAAATTCAAGTATTGATTCATAATCATTTTCAAAACTGAATTCAACTCTCCTTTTGGCAAATTTACGGTCTAATACCATTGTATATGGTTCAGAAACAAAGTACAGAAAATCTGGAACATGGTTTTGAAAAATGTAAGGTTTTTTACGTACATAGGCCTTTCCTTTAGTCACTAACTGGATTAATTTTGGGACTTCCTTATCATCAACAACACCAGGACATGACAACAGAAATTTTAAAATTGAACTTCTACCCAAAAAACAGATAATTCCACGGGCGTCATGTTTCTTTCTCCAGTACAACTTTTAGCTTATGCCATGTGTATATCCACAGTAGCTCCTTTTACTTTATTTTCATTTCCTACCTCACCAGATAAAATTTTTGGATATTATCTGTATAGTAACTTAATGAGTGGGAGACAATCGAACACGACACAGTAATGAGTAAAAGATTTACCAAACTCATCGACAGCTATGTTCAAATCTGTAAGGAGAATCTCTTCATGTTCTAGTAGATAGGTAATTATTTGTTCATAATGATATAAAGTACCAAATTTCCAACGAATATGAGTGTACATATGAGTCAAGAGGTCTGGAAAAAATGTACTTAAAAAATGATCATTTATTTCATGACTGAACAAACTGTATTTAGTAAAACCAACCATTAACGACTGCAAAACACTTAGCCCTGAAACAGATATTTCGTCATGGAAAGAAAGAGCAAGCTTAACCAACTTCTGAAATATCGTAAACCTACCCAAAAAGGCTGCAAAATGGATCCCAGTCATGTTATAATTATTAGTACCTTGAACCAGCTTTTGGTTTATGTTATACAACATCTCAATCAGTGATAATTCATCATATATCACACAGTAATGAATAATATTGTTACCAAACTTATCCAAACCAGGTCTAAATCTGTTTTAATAAATTCTTTTTCTTGTAACAAGAAAGTAATTACAGACACATAGCTTTTTATTTTTGAAAACATTGTTCATTTTAAATAATATTTAAGTATAAGTTTTTTTAACAACGGGCAGTTAAAAACTTTCATTGTTCTGATAAATTTGGCTAAATCCAATCGTAGCAAACTGCAGAAGGCTAAGTGTTGATTCAGTTGTTCTGTCAGTAGCACAAATACCAAACTGAACCAATTTCATTAATATCTCTGACCTACCCAATAAAGCCGCAACATGGAGTCCTGACATATTATCATTGTTAGTTACATTTATCAGCTTTTTGTTGATGCTATACAGTATCTCAATCAGTGATAAATCATTATTTAACACACAGTAATGAATAAGATGGTTACCAAACTGATCTAAAGATATGTCTAAATCTGTTTCCATGATCCCTTCATGTTGTAATAAAAAGGTTATTAATTCTACATAATCTTTATGTTCAAAATAGACAGGAATAATCATGGAACGGGGTCTTAAGGAATCATTCGTCTCTGTATACTTCAACTGACTGTCGTCTTTACTAGTATTTTGTTTTTTCGAGAGAGCAGCGAGTGTTTGTCTAGTATATTATTTTTCCAAGAGACCAGCGAGTGTTTTTCTGAGGTGTATGAGTGTATTCTCTATTAAAGAAGGATTAAGCATGCAGCTATAACCAAGGATAGCCGTTTGTAGTACACTTAGTCCTGACGTCGTTCTACAATTCAAGCCTATACCTAAACCGATAAACTTCTTGCAAACTTCAATTTTTCCTAAGAATGCTGCAATATGGAGATTTGTTATATTATCGACGCATATATGGATAGTTTTGCTGTTTATGTTTTCATGTTCAATGTTTAATAAATACTCAAGAATTTCAATGTTATTTTCTGGACTAAAACATGTAATAGTAACGAGTTTTCTCATGTTTTCATCTGTTATAATATCGGGCCTACAATTCAGTACTGTCTGTACCCAATCCAGGGACCCCCTTTTAAATAAAATTAAACATTCAAGAATACTAAAAATATGCAAACTTTCAATGTTTGTACACCTCTTTAAAAAAGCTCTCAGCTCATTGCAATTCTCAATACTAAATCCTCCGAATAAACCACTTAAAGTGAAATATGAATGATATGTTAAAGAGATAAATAGATAAAAATATGGTATCTGATATATACCAGAATAATGATATAAACCGTGATCAAGTTGCCATAGAAAAATATAGATGTTACTTGTTGGTGTGAGTCTATTTCGTCTTTTTAGTTCATTTGTAAGCAGAGGATATAAAGCATCTAAAATTTGAGTGTATTTCCAACACTGACAAGCAATCTCAAACATTTCTTCGATATCCAATTTGTTATTTTGATCATTTTCGGTTGACTGTATAAAAGAAGCAAAACAGTCAACAAATTCTTTATCATTCATGAATGGATGAAAAATCCACCAACCATACTTTTCAAATTTATCATTTCCGTGCTTATTACCATACAAAAACCTGTTTATGACTGCATTGTACACTTCTTTGTCAACCTTACATACAACTTCACCTTCAGTTTCCTGGAAGTTATATGGTCTAACAAATTCAATAATAAATTCCTCACTGCACAATTCCAACAGCAAATGTGGATCGTACTCTTTAAAACACACACAAACACTCTCAAGTATAGTTTGATGTTTGAATTCATACTGGGATTTCGAATTTCTAAGTATATACCTACCAAGTAATTCTGTAATAGCTTCATCTATTACCCTTCTTTTTGGTGTCGATATTTCGAGGAAAGTGGTGATTCTGCTGAAAATTTTATCATTAAACTTACCATCTAATATTCCATTGTTTAAGACCATGTATACCATAATGAAAAACTGAACATTCTCTAACTCTGTAGATCCTGATTTCATCAAACTTTTTATCTCTTCTATCAAATAATGAGTTGGTTTTTCAAAGAATTTTTCTCCTAATCGCGTGTATTTTCTTTTACAACAGAAAAGGTAACATGCAAATGGGAAACCGAGCATGGGGTCAGTTTGGAGAATTCTACCTATTGTTGTTATCCCTATTTTAACGACTGATTTTTCATCATTTATATCACACGTGTCATAATTTTCATTACAATCGGAACATATTTTTATATTATTGTTTTCACAGTGTTTCTGCAATATGTTTTCCTTGATCAAAATGTTTAGTTCAAACTCAACAGATGTTAAATCAATAGTATGCTTTGCGTCAAAAAGTTTGTACTGCTCTAATTTTAGCATATTTTTGTTCAACAATATTTTTCGAACTGTCATAATGATCCTTACTTTGCCCTTTTCTACAGAGGCTAGGATATTTGGAAAATGATTATCACCGTCATTTATGAGAGCCTGATCAATGTTAGTTTTACCTATTACATCATTTAAGAGTACAACAGAGGGAACTTTCGGATCGATAAGCTCTTTCCATTTTCTTATTTCATTTAATTCAATGAATTGCCACCCTGGGTTTCTTTCTTGTAACTGTTTCATTACCTCGAGAGCATTGTTGGTTTTTCCTTGTCCAGGAAGACCAGAATAAATCAATATTCCATGTTTTGTTAGTATTTCTATACCTTTACTCACCGCATCTGTAATGACAAACGTTTTGTCATCTCTATGTCTCTCAATTTGCAGTTTAGTATTTTCTACAAAAAGTAACAAAAGAATAGATCATATATTTTATCATATTTATTAAATTGATCATAACATACATTACGTTATTATGTATAGAGAAGGAGAATTTAAAAAGAAAAGCAATAAAACACATAATTAAAGCAATCTGGCCATTAAACTGCAGAAACAAGCTTATACATATTACGATTGTGTTAAAAACTTGTAAAAAAAAACACAAGTAGCAAAACAGTAGAATAACATAAATAAAATTAATTATATCAACTCTATTGATAAACAATCCATATACTGAGAGAGAGAGAGAGAGAGAGAGAGAGAGAGAGAGAGAGAGAGAGAGAATGACTACAAGAATTACCTTTATAGCATCTTACTTCATCTGAAATTGCTGTTTCTAAAACAAATCGAAAATGCATTTGTAACGTTATTTAAGTACATAAATACTCGTAATTATACTTTATAATCAGATCTTTTAATTCAATTGAAGTACTTACTTTTATAATATTTAAAATCAGATTAATTTGTTTCGATAAATTTATTTCATTACACTACAAACTACTTACGAAATATAGATAAACATTCATATTGGAGACCAATGGTTCCTGCTAACATAAGCATGATTCGAAACATTTGCATTTTGCTTTTATTTTTCTATGATTAATTCCGACAGAAATGCATGACAATCCGTTTTATATAGTAGCAATGGAATCTCTATAATTTAAACTTACAACATTTTTACAAAGATTTGGTTGATTTATTTGAAATTCACATAATGTAAAATTTAATGACTCGCTTCAATTATTGTAAAAATGTACCTTTGTGGTTATTTATCCAATCAAATTTTGTACATAAATTTTGGTCAGTAACAGTCTTGAGAAATAATTACTTTTTAATTGCTGAGCCTTTTTTTTAAAAAGTCTAAGAAGTCTTCATTTATTCCAGATAGTTGCCTTGTATAAAAGTTACATTACCTTTTAATTCTGCTACTTCGTCTTGTAATTCAGCAACATCGTCTTGTATTCCAGCTACATCAACTTGTGTTCTTGATACATTATCTTGTATTTCAGTAACTTCATCTTGTAATACAGCTACATTGCCTTGCGTCTCCGCTACACTGTCCTGTATTTCTCCTACATGGCCTTGTATTCCAGCTACATCGACTTGTATTCCAGCCATATCGACTTGTGTTTTTGATATACTGTATAGTATTTCAGTAACTTCATCTTGTAATACAGCTACACAGTCTTGCGTCTCCGCTACACTGTCCTCTATTTCTTCTACATTGCCTTGTATTCCAGCTACGTTGCCTTGTATTCCAGCTACATCAACTTGTGTTCTTGATGCATTGTTTTGTAATTCAGTAACTTCATCTTGTAATACAGCTACACAGTCTTGCGTCTCCGCTACACTGTCCTCTATTTCTTCTACATTGCCTTGTATTCCAGCTACAACGACTTGTGTTTTTGATATACTGTATAGTATTTCTGTAACTTCGCCTTGTACTCCAGCTACATTGTCTTGTATTTTAACAACTTCGCCTTGTGTTTCAGCTAAACCGCCTTGTATTTCTGCCACACTACTTTGTGTTTCTTTTAATTCCTTTTGCCATTTTTTCTAAGATTTCAAACAATTGGTTTTCAAAATCTGAATCCATACAAACAGTTTTTATTTTGTCCAAAGACGCCTTGAATTTATGACCAGGCAGTTCCTGGTCCATTCTGTCCATTATCCTCTCTAATTCCTCCCAAAAAGAATCAAATTCTGTGTCTGAGATTTCAGAAGAATTCAAATGACCATAGGTTTTATTTCGTATGTGACGCAACCTTTCTATATCATCACCGACAGTTGTGTGAGCTGAATCTGGCATATTTGCACTACCCCAGGGTAAAGACGGATGAATAAGATTCGGGTTAATAGCTGCAGATAAATGTGTATAAAGCTTCCATAGTAATTCATCTTTGCAATGTGTGTATGATGTATTCTTATTTATGATTGCTAAATCAAATTGCGAAAGTTTTGTCTTTGGGTCAGATGAGAGAGCTGAACAACTCTGTATTGAAGTATGTAGCGTTTGATACGGAAAAGATGTTTCTAGTTTTCTAATTAAATCTCTGACACTTAAAATCCTTAACACCAAACATAACAACGTTATGTCAAATTGCTTTACATATGTTCCTTTAGCGGCAGCATTTTTTATGTAACCCCACTGTTCTTTATTAATGACTTTTGTTAATTCGGCTGGGATTTTCCTTATCTCAGACAAAATATCATTTGGAGAGACCTGCCTTTTCATCAACTCTCGTAAGACATCTGGAGATAAATCGATGATAGCCCGACTGAGTCTAGCATAGATGGTGCGCTTTTTATTTGTAGGATATTTTGTCGCCATTTTTAAAAAAAATGTTTACTGCTTGCAGGTATCAGGCATATTCAAAGCAAGGGTTACATCAGAGTGCATCTCAATCCTATGCTTTTAAATCTGTAAAATATAATAAATTTTTATTCTTTCCATTTAACTGAGTCATGTTGAATGTTCTTTGTATTACAAATCTGTTAAACGACTTGATCAGTATAACAATTAATCAACCTATAAGAAACATTATCGTTGTTTTATAAGTGGTTACTACCATGTTTTGTAAGAAATATGTTTGAGATATTAAGCAAATTTTTTTTAAAATCTATTAAAAGATAAATAGAGCGATTTTAGAACGCAAAAAACAAACTATAAAATTATCGATAAACGGCACACGGTTTATATCTACACGATCTTTGTAAGTATACTTATAGAAATTGAATGATTTTATAGTTACGTTTGAAAAACAAATCTCTCTAAAATATATTTTTGCAATGGACTGATTATTTCAAATATTAGATGTATTTATAACTACAGAAGACTTTTGCAATTTTTAAAGAAATTCCCTCGACTGCAAAACACGTATGTCATGACAAAAGAATAGCTGTTCTCGATTTTCATTTAGTGTTATAATTGTAACTATGATACGATTTAAAAATAAGTCTCACGAAAACATATTGCAAATATTCAGCGTTTACCTGAATTCAAATCTTGGAATTGAGTTATTTTTTCCTTTTGTTTGGAACATCTTTCAATATCTAATTAAACATTAAAAAATCAAAATTATACATAATGATTGTTTGAATTTTATCAAACAATCTTTTCATTCGCTCTTTGTTACTTTAAATGTTGCTGTTCACAGTAATTACCTACCTGCCAAATTACTCATATGTATATTCTTAATTGGGTTATTAACCAGTACTCAGGTGAAGTCCTAGTAATCAAATTTTCAACGAATATCGTAGTCAAATTTCCTCTTAACCAAATACATCCTATGAGATGCAGCTGTGTGTATGGTTAGAACAATTTCTGATGGAATGAATGTTCAGCTTAAAATTCTTTATAAAAGGGTCTCCTCAACTCGTGAGGAGTATATCAATCTATGGGCGATCACCAGACCGTAAAGTTTTCGAGATTTACGATATTGATTGGGGATTTACATTGCCTATTTTAACTTGGTTTTTCATTAACTATATTTAAATGCTTGCTAATTGTTCAATGTAATTTTAACAACAGCCGTTATGATAGAAGTCATATAGTTATACCAAACTATTTTTATTTTTTACCTGAGAGGATTATTTAAAGTTATCACAGGTAAACATCTTTACCAAGTGTTGAAGCAGACGATCTTTTCATTAAGAGAAACGCAAGCGTTTAACGCACATGTTTTGTATGTTGTATATAGCATATTTCCACTTACGGCGAGAAATCATCAATTAAAACACATTTAAAACATAACTCGAACAATTTGTATTTATAATATTAAACTTTATTTAATTAACGAGTATTACAAACAATCATTCTGGCTTAAACGACAAATACAACACATATACAGACATGCACACAATTTCATAAAAAATGTAGCATGCAATAATTATGTATCAGATACAGTACATGTTCAAAAACAAATATTTTCGTGTATATACTAATTGAATTTGATGACAAATAACAAAAATGACTAGATACAGTAAAGTGCATGACTTTCATAAAAAATTGTCATTTCAGTTAAATCGTTTGCTAGTTTTAATATAAAAAAACGTTATGTAAAATAGTTGCTTATTTTTTCGAAAGACAAAAATTCTAACCCACGTAAAAATATCTTTACACAAATTAACAATTTTTATCTATGCTACTGTGTTGTGCAGAATTCAAATTTCATGTCTTAAATATTTTATATATGACATAAAATCGAAGGATAAGCCGCCATGTATATTTATTTTTATTATGTGAAAAACATTATTGTTCCATTAGAAATCTGGGCCGACTTTTAGTTGACAGAGCAGGGCATTATAGCATTACATATTACTGTAATTATTGTTTACATGGGTTTTTTCTCTTCGTCTTCTTGATGGACCCAACGCCAAAGACAATTTTATGTCGAATGTTTATTTCGAGAAGAAAATTGTAACAATGTTATGTTCATAAATCTCATAAAAGGAGAGTTAATTATATTGAAGAACATTGTCGTATATGTGAAAAAATGTTAGGTGCATACCAGTCACATTACCTCTGTCATTTTACAAGTCAGTTTAGAGGTGTTGTTTAGAGATGTATTTTCAAAGACGAGTTTATAAGTAAATAAGGGTTATATGATAAGCTGAATAAAACTAAAATTTCTGAAAATGATTTTTGCATGCTGATAATGTTTAGAGAACATTTAATCGAAAAACTTTGGGGAAGTATTATGATTGTATTAAGGAACAGATGTGTTAAAGCAGACCCTTTAAGCATTTTAAATCTTCTTTTTACGAACAGTACCCGTTACATCTAGGGTATTACTACAGCTTACATGGTTTTGCATGGGAAGTCATCTTGGGAGGTTCAACTGCAATTGTTAAATGACTTTTAGCGAGGAGTTTTTATAATCAGTAAAAAAGTTTGCTACAGCAAACAACCCACGAGTAAACGGCTTTGATCCCACTTACAAAACAACATGGCTTACATACTTTAAAAAATTATTTGTATTCGAAAAGCATGTCTACGACCTAAGGAGCGCGATTTTGATGTTTTGTGAGTTACTGATAATGCTGAAACAGGAAACATTTTATAAGTTTTTTAAGAGTATCCCCAACATTTTTACACGAGAATCATAATGATTATCCCCTAGCACCTGAGTTATTTACTGTAATAAAAGACATACTCGCAGAGTTTTTCAACTGAAGAAATTCACTAGGTGTGAACCCTACATAGATAGTTTCCAATACATAAAAAGGAAATAAGACAACAATGATTTTGAAAAATATTTTTGATGAACATTTGAGAAATACACAAATGTGTCAGTGTTGAATTAATCACGACTAACGCAACGAAAACTGAAAAAATTAACAGCCAAACTCAGACACACTGTGTGTGTGAATTCAACTATGATTCCATGTAGACAAAATATTGTGCTTTGGCGATTCTACTCTATACAGATACAGACAATACAGACAATACTTTGTATGAGGTGGAGATTGAAAATATGTATCAAGATGTGTATGACCATACAATTGAATTTTATACGACTTACTATCCCCCAAAAATCACTTTTTATATGCTATTAAATAGGCAAAAGTATTGCGAAAGATGCATTTGCTAGTAATTTTGTTAATGAATTTATTTGTTTACGACCCAAAATGTTTTCTGTTGGTTATGACAAAAAAAAAATTGTATTGTTACAAATATATTAAACTATTGATATCAGGAAATGTATAATCCTGCAAAAGTTTGATTTGTAGAAGTAATGCTTTTAAAATCCATGTGCATTAAGGCATAGCATGAATTTAATTTCACCAATCTGTAGTTTATCATGTAGTAAAATCGTTTGACGATAAGAGATTTGTTTTAGATAATGGAGTAGATACTCTTGCTGAAGGTCATAGAAATGCTGTCATTGTTTAGTTTGTAATATTTTGAACTTTTGTTGCATATTGTAATGATGTAGTGTTATTATCGTATAATAATAAATAGTATTTGATTATATAAATACTTATTATTAATATTATTGTTTTGAAATAAGAGTAACATAAAATTAACTGAAAGAAAATTTAAATCTTATAATTTAATAAACACTATTCTAGTTAAAAATTGAATGTCCTTTTATGAAATAAAAGGTGAAAATATAAAAGTATAGAACTAACAACATTTGATTATTCTTAAATTGCTACTATTTATTCAAAATAAATTCACAATATCACGTTTGTTAGTGAGTTATCTACCATCAAACAAAGTAATCAACACGGTGTTTGAGTCCTTAATCAACTGCGCAAAAAATAGTCAGCGCATGTGCCATACAATTATCACGGACGGACGTCAAGACTGAACTGTTTTGATCACTCATGAAACTAAAGTTGAAGTAAAACGTTGAAGTATTTCTACTTCCATTTTGTTTGGCATAAAAGAAAAACTGAGTATGGATAAAATTTGGATAAGGAGTACCTCAGTTATTTGGATTCATATAATTTTAGAACTTTAGATTCATTATTTTTCAACTGTTTGGCTTATGTTTTTTATGTATCAAACTTTTCGACCCCTGGTGTCAGTGAAAAAGAATGATTTTCTGAAATGTGCACATATGGCACATCAAAAATAGGCATGTATTTGTTTTACAATTACAAACGTTTAAAATGAAATTTTCTCACTAGTTGAACTGTATTAGTGAACAAAATGAGTTTTTTATAGATTTTATTTACTGTTTTGGATCATTATCAAAATAAATCTGGTATTTGTGTTATATATTATGTAACCAGGTGACATATATGTAACTGTATATGTTTATGTTATGTCCGTGTTCGTTGGTCAGTTTGCGTTTAATCATTCATACTTTTCAGCTGACATTGACCTTGACCTTGACATTTACTACATCGCACTGCATGATGGGCACTTTTACCTGTTCTTGCCACATATAAAATATTTCTTGAACAAGGTAGTTGGTCCTGATGACCATACCTAAAACAAATATTCAGAAATGTTATAACTAAACATATAAAGAACAAGATCAACGCAAGTTGTCTGGTGAGATTAATCTTTATAAATAATTTGTATTATTTGTAATTTTTTTATAATTTCATTTGTAAACTGTGTTAGAGTGATTGTGTTCGTGTATGTTAATGAGATATTTGTAACGTTAGTTTTATTATATATATTTGCCGGTCAATAACTTGCAGTACATATTGTTTGTCAACTTTATTTTATTTAATAAACAAATTCATTCAATGTCTCGGCTCAACTTGTTTAATTCCATGTTTGTCTACCCCGGTTACATTAAAAACTAGATCAGGTTGTCTGTTATTCGCACGAGTACGAAGTATTACCACATTTTTATATATAAAAATATAAAACAAAAACCTTACAGTATTGATTCCCTACAAATTGATTGATCATGTTTATTGATTGTTTTGCAAGATTTTATATTTCAAGTTAATTTACCTTCCGTTGCATTGTAAAGTAGTAAGGTTGGTGTAGTGGTCGCTCTGTATGTATGAGGTCGTGGTTTGATAATGGTATGTTTTTGCTAACAATTATAATAAGCAATCGATATTATTAAGTAATGGAAGTAAGGGAGCATTCGAAAGAAAGATCTATGTCTACAATTTGCCCTAAAAAGTTTACAATTTCTGGCATTTCCTTTATAGCAGATTTTATACTTGTAATTTTAAACGTTAAAGATATACAAGATGGTTCTAGATACAGCGACATCACTCTTATTGATAATATTGTGTTAACGGGATTTAAACTTTTTGGGGGCCTGCCTTTTAAAGTCAAAGCTGGCAATATGCCTTAGTCAATATATTTAGGCAGCACTTTGTGCTGTCGGAAAATGTACGATTTAGCAAAATTTTCAGCCGTCTAAAATTTAAAATTTATTTAAATCTAAGGTTTGTTCCCTCATGCAAAGCATTCCTTAGGTTGATTTTGGATTATATAATTTTGGAACTATAGATTCATTATTTTCAACTGTTTGGCTTATGTTTTATCTATCAAACTTTTCGGTCTTAGTGTCACTGATGAGGAATAAATTTCCGAAATATGCACATCTGGCACATCAAAATTTAACTGGTATTGTGTAATAATTTTAATTCAGAAATATGTTTGCTATTTATGTTTAAGTTTTATTATATTGGAATATAAGAATTATGTGTTTTGCTTATTGGAACGTAGAGGTAACCAGCTACGTTAAATAAAATTAATTGCTCTGTCTTTGTTATTCTATTTACAAAGTCCCCGTTTAATTTGTGAATAATTTCTTATTTAAACTGTGACAAAGTACAAAGAACATTGTGTATTTGTACTCAAAGTGATATCAAAATGTTGTTTTTGATAATAATTGTTTTCGATACGCAACATTAAATAATAATTTTAGCTATTTAGTAATATAAAACACTTAATTGAAAGCTATTTTGAAGTGATCCTAAAATACAAGAATAACTGTTACTTCTTTATATAAAATAATGATATTTGGTTAAGGATTTTAAAAAATATAGACAGTTAAGAAAAAAAAAACAGAAACCCGCAATAAAATTATTTAAGACAGTGCGATTTATTGGAGCCTAGGCGCTATTTTTTTAAAGACTCCTTATAAAACATTATCAATTTCAATCCGATGGTAAACTCAAATAATTTTATCCCTTATTTTATTTTATTATTTTATATTTATTTATTTATTTGAATAAATAATCGATTTCGTGTATATTCATTTTTTTTAAAGATTTTTACTAATTCCAAAATTTATTGGGAATTTGGGAAAAATTAAAGATATTAAAAGATCGATATAACTTACTATTGATTAATTAAAAAAAACAAAAAAAATAATAATGAATTATAAATAAGTAATAAATAAATAAATACATCAATAAATAAACAGAACTCATGTCTATTTTTTGTAAGCATAATGTCATCAAATCAAAAATCAATTTGAAATACAAGTATTCTGTGTTATAAATATAATTTTCTGTTTTGTTCAAAATAATCTATGGTGCATCTAAACTGAAACCGAAAGTAAAAAAACCAAACCTTTTCCTTGTTCTAAAATATTCTTAAAATCTTTAAACATAAGTAAATATTTTAACGTTTCGGTAATTAAACACAGTTGGTTTAAAAGGATCGATGTTTTAATTATATTAAAAATAATATGATTGTTAATACAAAAACCGTCCGATATGGATACACATCTCCCGAGACATTTTGACTGTGACGCATGTCACATAACAAGTTACGACGGAAAGAACCAAATTGAAAACCAAAAACGGTAAACCAAGATTTAAATATCTAGTGCTCAACAGGGATTCTGGTTATTTTGTAAAACACCATACAAACTGCAAACAAAAATATACTGAAGATACCATCAACAAAATGTTCAAATTTTTGATAGACAACATATTTGTTGTGTTTGGCAATATTATCTTTCATGATCAACAAACAATCGGTATACCAATGGGAACAAACCTTGCACCTTTGCTTGCTGATTTGTTTCTTTATTCATATGAATCAGAATTTTTACAGAACCTTGTCAAATCTGGAGAAAAGACTGTCGCTAAAGCAATCAACTACACATACAGATATATAGATGACGTTCTATCTCTAAATAATCACAAATTTGGGAATGCCATCTATCCAAGTGAGCTTGAAATAAAAGACACGACAGATTCTCCATGTTCTGCTTCATATTTTGACTTATACCTCAATTATGACACTCATGAAAGGTTACATCTGAAGCTATACGACAAACGTGATGACTTCAATTTTTCTATTGTCAACTTTCCGTTTTTTTGCAGTAATATCCCTGCTTCTCCTGCGTATGGTGTATATGTTCCACAGTTAATACGATACGGTAGAGCTTGTTTCCACTATGGGGACTTTCTGCAACGAAGCAAATTACTTACAATTAAATTGTTGACACAAGGATATTGCAAGCCTAGGCTAATCAGGACCCTTAAAAAGTTTTATGGCCGTCATCACAATATTGTTGATAAGTATGTAGTCACTGTATCCCAACTTATACTGGATATATTTGACTTACCATAGTTCTTTGTTCCTTTCATTCTCAAAATTGACTTGCACGTGACGGGTGTAGCTAGCTAGACAGGAGGTGCTTACCCTTCCGGAGCACCCGGCCTCACTTCCTTTATGGAAGTTCACGTGTATAACATATTGTGCCAGTTTGCAAAGTTTTTACTTTGTTTTTTGGATTGTGATATGGACATGGACTGGTATGTTTGTTTTATTATTATGATAACACCGACTTAGAGGTTCAATAGTTTTTCTCACAAAAACTAAAGTAGAGAAGTATATGTATAAAAACATTCAGGTTAAGATGTAATAAAATATGTTCATACATTCAGTCATTTAGGAGTTGATCAATTTTCATAAATTTTAAAGCCCGTATTTGAACTTTAGGGTTGTACTTATTTGAACCTTGTGTCAAAGATTCAGACAATACTAATTGTTTCCCTCGTAAACAAAAACAGGATGGTCATTTTTCCTTGAAAACAAAAACAGGATGGTCATCGTCTGAATGTTGGTAAACAAATACCATATAAAAACCCTGGCATTGCACACAACTGACACACACACCATTACACACATCACAACATCAATAACCTTCAAGAACTCATTAAAATACTGGAATTAACATCACGTGTCCAGTTGTTTTGTTACACAGACGCCTGACCAGCGTGCTTTGGTGCCGCGACCAAAATTCCAACTTCCAAACCACCAGACGATCATCTCCAAGAGAGGAACAACAAAAATTAACCAATCGTTCATCACAATGAGGGCCTTGATAAATTTTTTCCCTTATTACTTCCATTTCTACTATTTTAGTCAATGAGAATGTAATTTTTACCAAAACAAATACCATAAGCACTACCCGTTCAAAATGGACAATATCATATGCTATACATTTTGGAGATTTTGCTTTCTTTCTACGTGAAACTCGTGAAGGTATAGAAACTGCATTCGAAATGATTAAACAATCTCAACCAAACACAACTACCCTACCTGTTCAAACTCAAATGCTTTTTGAGCTTCGAAATCGCACACAATTGTTATCAGATCAATATCAAACTTTAATATCAATGTTAAGTAACTACCGTTCATTACATAGACAAAAGCGCGGCTTATTTAATTTTGTTGGCTCTGCTTTAAGTTTTTTATTTGGTACCGTTTCTACGGGAGATCTTAAAACGATATGCCAAAACATCAAAACAATCGCTAATAGACAACTAGATATTAAACATGTTGTTTCTTCAAGCTTGACAGTGCTGAATACAACTCGTTTCTTAGTTAAAGAAAATAGACAGAAAATTAATTTGCTAGTACAGTCTCTTATCGCTCTTAAAACATTTATCTCTGAGAGTAACAATTCCATGCGTCAAGCTATTTCTGATGTTGCACTCTATTAATCTTTGTTTACACGTATCAACAATTACAAAAGCACTATAAGCCTTTATCTTGATGAAGCAATCATACATATACAAAACCTTAAGTTACAATTAAACCTTTTATCATTGAATCGCTTATCACCTAGTACAATTTCTCCATTTCAATTACGTAAGGTACTCATTAGCATTCAAAAACAACTACCTAGATCATTTGAACTACCAAAAAACCCTCTTACAGTATTATAGGATTACTATCAGTTTTTAAGGTATTCAACTATTCTTGATAACAATCATATAGTTGTTGTTATTAATGTTCCATTGTCGGACGCTTTCAATAAAATGGAAGAATTTCACGTGTTTAATTTTCCTGTTCTTATATCAGCAATAAAAAACAAAACAACTATGTTACACTCTGAACAACACACAACTATCTCTCCCTCTAGCATGATTGCTCGGTATGAATTGGAATCCATGAATAACGCAGTTAATTTTCAACGAACTAAATATGTTTTTATACATCCCGATGAGATGTCCATTTGTTCAGATCCCTTATCTTTGTCATGTGAAATCTCCCATTTATCCTATCAATTTAAGTAAACATTGCATTACAGCATTATTTACCAACAATGAGGAAAATATTGATAAATTTTGTGTTACCATGGTAATGCCTAATTTGCAATTACCCCTTGCAGAATTGATTTCTGAGGGTTTGTGGATAGTTGTTACCAATTTTGAAATTTCGTTTTCGATTGTATGTGATAATACCACCTTAGCTTCCAATACAATTACGGTAAAACCACTCCTCCAATTGATAAGTTTAAAAATGTCATGTACTGCTTTTAGTGATTACGTCACTCTACCTTCATTCTATAGGCATAAGGCCAACCTCATCAACTTACCTGAATTTACTTATGCTTTCCGCCTGATGAATTTTAATAAATTATCCTTATGGAAACCATTTCATGAGGCTTTTCCAAAATTTAATGAAATTCAAATTCCCTCAAAACTACAGAACATAGAAAAAATTCCATTGAAAACTTGATACAAGAAATTAATTCTGTTCAACTTGCTAATGTAAATGAATCATTCATGGCCCCACATTCGTGGAAAATTTTTGGCTCTTCTCTGGCAGGAATTTTGGTTCTTTTATTTATTATAATTTTGTATAAATTCTTTCAAAATCGCAAGGCCTCTCAAAGTGATAGAAAAGATACTGGACCTACAATAATAACACAAAACACTGTAACAACTCCTGGAGTACGTCGGCAGGAAGTTCAACGAGACAGTGTTTTATACAGTCCGTTGAAGGCCACAAAGCCATTGATGGAAACATGTATAGAAAAGGTCCTAACTCCAAAACAGAAGCTGTATCCACATTTACAGGAAGATAATTAACAGTGAATTTTTACATTCTGATCAACTATATATTAGTATACAAATTTTAATGTCTGAGTGATGTGTACTTTCATACAGATAAGATGCTAATCATACTGTATATATCAAATTATTAAGTTTTAACACGGGAAATAATATTGTGATAAATATATATGTATATAGATATATGTGTGTGTGCTGAACTTAAAGGATTATTTAGGAAGTTACTCACCATTTAACTTCACAGATTTTCTTCATCGTTTATTGACAGATATCAATGGAACTTGAGTGTATATTAATCATGATGTATATTAAGCCATTTTCCGGCTCAAGATATCTATCCCTCATTCACGGCAGGTGTAATGCCAGAAGGAGACATTTAAAGGATTAATTTAATTATGTGACTGAACTGTTATCAGTATTTAAATATATATAGTCTTGTGTGACTTTTTATTTTTATTGAAATACCTTCCAGACGTTACGGACACGATTTCGGTATATTGGAATTTTGGAAAAAACAGACAATGTGTGGACTTTTATTATACAGAATGAAACTTTGAAACAGACAGCAATGTGTGGATTTTTTATTTTACAGACAGGGATATGTTTATATAGTTAATTATACTTAACTATTTGTCATTCGTAACAGTTTTAAATTAACTTTTATTTCAAGTGCGCGAAATCAACAATTTGGACTCTAATTTTTTTAAAATTTATATTTATGTATGTGAAAATCACTAATAATAATAATCATTTCTTTTATTGTAATACATTTGCACAAATCACCTACCGCAACCTAGATATGACCATTTCGTATTTGGTAAATTTTCAGATAAGTCTAAAATCTAAAATCGTAAAATTTTATATTTTTCTATAGGCAGGGATGAGTGTAATAATATTTGAACCTTGTGTCAAAGATTCAGACAAAACTAATTGTTTCCCTCGTAAACAAAAACAGGATGGTCATTTTCCCCTGAAAACAAAAACAGGATGGTCATCTTCTGGTTGTTGGTAAACGGATACCATATAAAAACCCTGGCAATGCACACAACTGACGCACACACCATTACACACATCAAAACATCAATAACCTTCAAGAACTCATTAAAATACTGGAATTAACATCACGTGTCTAGTTGTTTTGTTACACAGACGCCTGACCAGCGTACTTTTTACAAAGACTACCTTAATTTTGTTTCAAAAAATGACATTAGAAAAATGATTTTTATTTACCAATTTCATGGTGTCTAGTATACTTACAAACTATAAAATGTGTTTACCAGGCGTAATATTTCATATTGTAGGTCACTGGTAATTAAGGATTGATTTTTAATTCTCTCTTTAATTTGCCCATTGACCTTATAACTAGATTATAACTTTGAAAAAGTTCAGTTGCATTAAAATGAAACCGAAAGTAGAACTTATAACAACCAGAAAAAATTATATCTAAATAAATTTGTTAGACTTCAATTAAAAAGTAAAATATACCAAAGCCTTAAAAAGGTAACTCTTACCACTGATGATTGACTATGTTTCTTGATTGCGTTACAAATGTCACATGACTTTTTACGGCAGACAAGATCCGAGCTGTTTCGATTAAATTTCAAGTGTTTTAGTACACAGAACCATGCTTTATATTTTGAATTAAAGGCAAAAACAGTTACGAATTCATTTAAATAATACTTTAAAAAGTCAACGTTGCACCTAATTAACACCCGAGGTAGCAAGTCCAAAAATATATGTGTAAGTATGTTTTTGTGTGTCAATTAAAACAAGTTGTATTAGAGAAAATGTGTTCAAGGTACATTACGTTTAAAGACTCGCTCAATTGATAAACTGATTCGTAAACACTGCATGAACACTTGACAGTTAGTTATTTATGGCTATGTAAAGTCACGTAATATAATTTTTGAGACTATCAAAACTCATTCATTTTGAGTTGATTTCCCGTTAAAACCTCATGCTTGCTTTCTGATAAACTCATAATGAAGACTGGAATAGATTAATAATCGAAAAAATAAAATGGTGGTCCAAATTCCAACCTGGACCTCCCACACTAAAGATGAGTTCTCTACTAACTGCTACATTCAATCCTAATTTTTTTTGAGTTTCCTACGGTATGTAGCAGATTCCTTTATATGGTTTTTGCATGGCTACAATAGCCAATAATTTCAAATGTCCACACTGGTCACCAATCTAACAGGAAGTACAGATAATACATTGTTGGACCTTCTGTAATGTAGAATAGGTGAGTGATGTACCAGATCAGCTACTCAGATGACTTTATTTTATGTGTCGCTTTGTTAATCGCTTGTTTAAAACGTCTAAAACAGACATTCAGAATTAGAATATTAGAATATTGTGGGCAACTCTAATACAGTCTTCAGCTGTAAGATGACAAAATACTGACAGAACATTTCATTTATAGTTGTGTTTTGATTACATTTAGTTGTTGAAACTATTGCTCTTTTGATTGCTATATATTGACTTTGTAAAATATAATAAAATATAAAGTTTTTGAAATGGAGACATTACTGACTCAGTGGTCTTCTGACTTGAGGGAGATGTTTTTTCTATCTGACAACGAGGTTTTTTGACAGGGAGGTATTTTTGACATAGAGGTTTTTTTGACATGGAGTTTTTCTGACATGGAGGCTTTTCTATTTCGATTCTTATATATTTTTATGTTATATCTTCTAAAATATATTTCGATTATTTTCAAATATGTTACCAGATTGTTTTATATATTTGTTTTAGTGCTTATATTTTCTACTTAAGAAAAACTTATTATAACCATTTTTATTGTTATTATAATAACTATTATCATGATGATAATGGTGATGATGATGATGATGATTATAATTATTATCATTATTATTATTATTATCAAATTTATAAATAATAATAATAATAATAATAATAATGGTGATAATTATAATAATAATAATAATAATAACAATAATAATTATGATAATTATTTTAATTTTCATTATTATTATTATTATTATTACTATTATTATTCACTGAAGTAAATATTTATAGAAGCAGACAAATCAGAAGGATAAAAGATCCCATAATTTTTTGAGGGATTCCTTTGTTTTAAAATAATCGTTTTACACTTTGTCGACATTGCTCTTACTGTAAACCGCTTTATATTAGCGCATAGAAATTTTAGCGATTTTAAAGTGCCAGTTGAATTAGCGCAGTTTTATTTTAGCGCTAGTGATTACCCTGTTTGGGACCCCAAAATTTACAATTGTACCCCGCTATATAATTAATCTTAAACCAACTGTATCTATAGATAGTATGAATACTATTTTATAGACATGAGAAATCATGTGAGAGCAGGGGATTAGTAGTATTAATTAGGTAAATGAAGCCATACATTTACTCTTTGTCATTCTGTACAGGTAAACGTATTTATAAAAATTGCAGGTAATCGAGAAAAAACTCCAGAGTCCACATTGTTAACAAGCACAAAACACCGATTTTTTTAGAATTGTGGATTTTTAGTGCTCTTCCAAACTGTTTTATTGTGGATTTACTGTTTTTAAGGATTTATCGTGATTTAATTCAGATTTTATTTCATTTTAATTTTGTGTGGGTGCGCATATCGTTCTCTTAGCTGAAACGGAAATGGACTTTTTGTACTGATTGATAAAAGTTATTCTTTGATTTTTATGCATATGTAAATCGATATAGCTTCTCAATGATTATTATTATTTTTTTAATTTTTTTCTTTGATCATAATTATAATTATATGACGGAGAAAGGAATGATATTCAACAGTTAAACATCATCAAAGACGGCCGTTTCGGGGGATCGTAAGTATTTGCCCGTTACGTAAGTTTTGTAAAATTTTAGCGACAGTTTTATTTTAGCGATTGAATTCTTCCGCGAATTGCGCTATAATAAAACTGCTGCTAAATTTTCACGATTTACAGTATTATTACAATTATTATTATCACTATTATTATTATTATTATTATTATTATTATTATTATTATTATTATTAACTCATTATAATTTGTTAAATTCTGGGCCATAGTGAAGGAGGTCTGTTATAAGGACGACCTTACTGAGTTCAATAACAGATAATGAGCGATTTGAATTAGTAAATCTTTTGTCATATTACACAATGGTTTATTTGTTTTAAAGTATGACCGTGATATTTTGATGTTACGTTACAACTGTCCTTTCAATTACAATTGTCAGAAATTAGTTTAGTAATTTTTCCATTGTTTTAATTTGTTTTGTTCTTATATGCAATGTGTCATTCATAGATTTTAAGATACACTTGAAAATAATTTTTTGTACATTTTGTAATATATCATACATTTAAGATAGCAAGGGTATTGGATGTCTCTTCTCGGTTTTACATTTAGTTCAGCGCTACGAATTCCCATAACTTAGTTGACGCAAACACGTACTTCAATCATTTTATGTAGGTTTCAAGATATTCAAAAATTACAGGTCCATTTTTGAAGATATCTAAAAGGTTGTAAAACATTTAGGCTAATTCAAAGTTTGTCAAATTTGTTTTGGATATTCCGCTTACTTAAACAATGTTAGTGAAGACTGAATTAAGATGGTGAGATGGAGTAATTTTTTTTCCGAATCCATATGAATCCTCTCTTTTGAAGAATCATTATTTCTCTCTCTCTCTCTCTCTCTCTCTCTCTCTCTCTCTCTCTCTCTCTCTCTCAAAATTAAATAGATAAATAGATGCAAAAGGCTTTTTCTTTTTTTTTTTAAAATAAATTTATTCATAGATAATGACAAAAAAAGTTTAATTGAATTTTTTAAAAAAGAAAAAAAAATTATTTTTCCTTAAATGTCTTTTAATTTCTCTAAAAAATTAAATTCAATTTAGGGATCTTTAAAAAGTCTTTAAAGACATATTTGAAGATCTTTAAACCCTCTTAAAGGTAATTTAAGAGACATTTGAACGTCCTGAAATGTATCCTTATAGAGAACTTAAAGGTCCATTGAATATCCTTAAAGTTGGAATGTCTTTAAGGTGGCTTTAAGGATACTTAAAAATACTTTTTCATCATATAAAATTTGCCATAAGCCTTTTTAAAGCCATTCCATCTTTAAAGATATTTAAAAGACCTTTAAGATTCTTTAAGGATATTTTAAGGAATCCTGAAAGATTCTTAATTGAACTGAATCTGTGAAAATTGGTAATATGGTAAATACATTCATTTTGTTTAAGGCATGATTTGTATTTGAGTACATTTTGAATTTTTATTTTTATTTTATTTTATTTTATTTATCTTATTTTATTTTATTTTATTTTATTTTCTATTTATTGATTTTTTTAAATAAAAAATTAATAGATTCGATGTATATTCAAATTGTTAAAGATTTTATCTAATTCCAAGTTTATTGGAAATTTGGTAAAAAATTAAAACTTTTTGAAAAGGCATCATAACTTCTCGACAGCTTAGGTAGGAATAAATAATTTTGTACATAATAGATATTGAACCATCAGAGCCTCTCCATTTTGAATATTAAACAAAAATAATAATGAATAATAAATAAATAAATAAATAAATAAATACATCAATAAATAAATATAACTCATGTCTATTTTTTGTAAGCATAATGTCATCAAATCAAAAATCCATTTGGAATACCAGTATGATTGTTTTGTAAAGTAGTAATAAATAATCTATGGTGCATCTAAACTTGAACCGAAAGTAGGAAAAACATACCTTGTGCTTGTTTTAAAATATTCTGAAAATCTTTAAACTAAAGTAAATATTTTAACGTTTCGGTAATTAAACAGAGCTGCTTTAAATAGATCTGTGTTCTAATTATTTTAAAAAACTAACGATTGCTATACGATTGCTAATACATAAACCGTTCGACATGGATACACATCTCCCGAGACATTTTGAATATAACGCATGTAACATGACTCGCATAACGAAGGAAAGAACCAAACTATTCCGATTACACCGACTTAGAGGTTCAATTTTTTTTTTCACACAAAGTAAAGTAAAGAAGTATATGTAGGAAAAATCATTAGGACTACCTAAATTTTGTATTTTAAAAAATGACATTAATGATTTTATTTACCAATTTGCTGTTGTCTGGTATACTTACAAACTATAAATGTGTTTACCTGGCGTAATATTTCATATTATAGGTCACTGGTAATAAAGGATTGATTTAAAATTCTCTCTTTTATTTGCCCATTGACCTTATTACTAGATTATAACTTTGAAAAAAGTTATGTTGCATTAAAATGAAACCGAAAGAAGAACTTATCAGAATCGAGAAAAAAATTATTTCTAAACAAATTTGTTAATTTTCAATTAAAAAAGTAAAATATACCAAAGCCTTAAAAAGGTAACACTTACCACTGATGATTGTTGAGGTGTATCAGAAATATTTACATTATCATTCAAACGACCGACTATCTGACTATGTTTCTTGATTGCGAGACAAATGTCACATGACTAGTTACGGCAAACAAGACCGAGCTGTTTCGATTAAATTTTCAAGTGTTTTAGTACACAGAACCATGCTTTATATTTTGAATTAAAGGCAAAAACAGTTACGAATTCATTTAAATAATACTTTTCAATGTCGACGTTGAACCTAGTCAACACCCGAGGTAGCAAGTCCAAAAATATATGTGGGAGTATGTTTGTGTGTGTTAATTAAAACAAGTTGTATTAGAGAAAATGTGTTCAAGGTACATTACGTTTAAAGATTCGCTCAATTGATAAACTGCTTCAGTAAACACTGCTTGAACACTTAACAGTTAGTTATTTTAGGCTATTGAAAGACACGAAACATTATTGTTAGAGACTATCAAAACTCATTCATTTTGAGTTGAATAAGTTTTTGATTTCCCGTTAAAACCTTATGCCGTTTAAAACCTTATTTCGTTTTCAGATAAATATTGGTAATTTGCCAAATACTATACTCATCTTTGCTGAATGTGTCTGAAATAGTTAAAATCTTAGTCGCATTTTTCAGCTAATGGGAACTTGAAATATTTATTTCACATTTATCCACTTATTTAATGATTTTTGTTTATGTAATGATTTTGTCGTTCTCATTAACTAACACAAAGGTAAATCTTTACATCAGACTAAAATGATTTATAATCTCCATGCATTTACATACAAGTTGTTATTGAGCGTCAGTGTTTGATTAAATGTCTGTAAATCTCATCCGAAATGTCGCAAATACACCTAACAGACCACTTAGTCCATTGTAATTTTACCAAGTCATCTAGTAAACCTGAAGCAAGGAACAACTTTTTCGCACTCAACAACCACTGTATTAAACGTGAACCAATACACCATACGCATCAAAAGCAGGATATTGCTGCAAAAAAAAAAAAAAAAAAAAAAAAAAAAAAAAAAAAAAAAAAAAAAGAAAAAAGAAAAAAAGGAAAGTTGACAATAGAAATAATAAAGTAATCATTTGACATATAGCTTTATACCTTCAGATGTAATCTTTCATGGGTGTAATTATTGAGGAATAAGTCCAAAAATGAAGCAAAACATGTAAAATCATCCTTTCTTTGTATTTTACTTTTTGATAACTTGGAGAGATAGGTATTAACATATTCTCCAAGTTAAGGATTATTTAGAGATAGAACATCGTCGATATATTAAAACTGCTATATATTAGTTCATTGAAATTTTAGCGATTATAATATGGCAGTTGTAGTAGCGCAGTTTTGTTTTAGCCGCAGTGATTACATGGGACCCCCGAATTTTAGTTAAACCTGTACCCGTCTATTTAATAAATCTTAGGCTACCTGTATATATAGATAGTATGAATAGTAGTTTATCTACATTCGTGATAACCTGTTCACACCTGATGAGTAGTATTAATAAAATAAATAAAGCCATACATTTAGTCTTTGTCATTTTGTACATGTAGACATATTCATAAAATTTGGCGGTTTGCCGAGAGAAAAACTCGTTGTTTCAAAGTCCAAAAAGTGACAAGCAGTCAGCAATTAAAGAAATACAAAGCCAGTCTGTTGGATCTTTTGGACAAAAGCGGAAACGGGGAAAAAAGAATATTTGATTTAAATTTTTTGTCCGTGCGCATGTTACTCTCTTTCAGCTGAACCGGAAATGGACTCTTTGTACTGAATGATAAAACTTACTGTTAATTTTTATGCATATATAGAACAACGTAACTTCTCATTGATTAAATTTGTTTTAAAACGCCCTTTAATCATTAATATGATTATATGGCTATGGAGAGATGTTATATTCACCAATAATAGCAGTTAAACATCATCACACACCGCTTTCGGGGGACCGTTAGTATTTTTCACTTGTTGTTGTATCCAGCGACCGTATTATTTTAGCGATTGAATTCTACCGGCACTTGCGCTAAAATAAAACTGCTGCTTAATTTTTAAGGTTCACGATATCTGTATAAAACTTAAATGATTTTGCGACAGTTTTCTCTCAAAATTTGAGACGGTAGTTTATAAAATCTGATTCATATGAATAAAAGAAAACAAATCAGCATGCAAATTTGTAAAATTTGTGCAAAATTGATATATCGATTTTTTGTTGGAAACCTATGTTGCCAAACACAATAAATATGTTTTTTATCAAGAGCTCTTACATCTTGTTGATTGTATCTTCAGTATAGTTTTGCAGTCTGTAGGGTGTTTTATAAAATAACCAGACTAACCTTTATTGACAGTTAAATGTTTTATCTTTCCAAATATTTATATGTTTTACGATGTCATCACCGCGGTTTTGAGAATCAATTTCTTAAGTTTTAGTGTTTTCCGACGTCTTCTTCGGTTTTCAAATTAAGATTACGAGACCCCAAAAGCTCCCTTATAAAAATATTTGGACAAACAATCCTTAAAAGAGGGACAAATGATATTTGGACTACCAATACATATTATTTCAAAACATTTAAAACTACCTTGTTTATGCATTAAAACATGTCGGTGAAACACTTATACTGTCTTCATTACGCGTCACAATAAAAAGAATTACAGGTAAAAATCACTTATCAAATGCCTATTTATCCAATTTGAAATTAACGAAAATATTTACAATTAAATTTCTTTTTGTATAATTATAAATCATATTTTAGAGCACAATACAAATTTTCTCTAGCGTGTTCAATAATGTGTTGATCCGGTAATTGTCTTTTTCTCGTAATTAAATATAAGAACTAATTGAACAAACGTAGACATAATATATATAACACAAGGGTCTAAGGAATAAATAGGAATATAAATAAAAAGTACCAAATTTCGGATATCCTAAACCAGATTTTCAAATTAGTAAATTTAGCTTAATCTGAAAAAATATAAAATTCGTTATTTTTGCTGCTAAAGTATGCTTCAATGTAATCTCACATTTTCATATATACTATTAATCTACAGAAAAAACATCCAAAACCCAAACACATAACAGAAAAGCTTTAGATAAGTAGTTTCAAGATCCCTAGATATGGCTAACACTCTCTTTTTATAAACAAATTAGTGCTATATGGTCGAAATTTCTAGGTATTTTCCCGACGTTTTTAGTAGACTAAGTTTTGGCCTTAATTTCGGTCTTAGTTTTACTTTAAACCTTCATGCTAAAATAAGGTTTGAGTAACAAAATACAGGTAACATTATTTTAAATCTTTGTTGTACTAAAAGTAAACGATCAAATAACGCCAGTAAAGTAATTTATGCAGACATGTCTAAAAATAGCAAATGAAAATGTCCAACACCTTTAGAGACTTAAATTGTAACGGTTGGACGACCTTCTATAGGTTGAGATAGTATTAGGCGAAATGAGAAACTAAAATTGTAATTTTTATACTCTATTTCTAATCGACACTTTGCACTCTCAAACTCTGTGTCAAATTATGAGTTAGTTGAAATCCGATTGTCTATTACATTTATACATATTAGTTATAACCCAACGTAAAACGTTAATAAAAATGTTATTTCTTATAAAATAACAATTTTAAAAAAAAATAACGCTTCGATAAACTTATACAACTTACCACACATAATGATCCGTGGATTTTTGGCTACTAGTGATTCAAAATATATTCACCATATCAAAATTGTTTGTGAGTTTTTTACTATCTAACAAAGTTATTAACGATCTCTTGTTTGAGTCCTTTATCAACTACGCAAAAATAGTCTACGCATGTGTATTACAATCATCACATGACACATGACGTAACAATAAAATTCAATTCTTATAATTACAAACCCGAAATTTAACCGTTCTTTTTAAAGCTGACCTACATTTCAGCACTGATCATTTGATTTTCCGAAAATCGATGTTACAAGGTCGCTGAGTAATTATACCGTAATTGTCATCTTTAAAAGACGTTAAAATTTCTTATAAAAAATTAAAATAGTTTTTAATTTATATCTTTTTATTCATGTTCTTGTAATTTCAGTCAATATACTAATGATTTTACTATTAATTCCTTTGATAAATTAGGTACATATCATATCTCGTTACAACACATTTAACCAACAACAACATACGACTACCATACGTTTGTAGGACACCCGTGTTTACAGGTTGTCGTTTCCCATAACAAATGAAAAACTGCATTAGTTGAATGAACAGTGTGTTAAGAAACCCCTGGAACCAACTAATGACATGGAATTAATGTTTTTCTTGTTGAATTCAATGTTTCTACCGACTATGGGCTGGAAGTGAGAGGAAGGGATTTTTTTAATGACACAGGTGGAAGCTGTAATGGCTGATAAGGAACATGTGGAGAAAGAAAAGGAAATGGTATGAGTGATTTAGACTGGACATTGCCTGAGAGTGTATCACTGATATGTCTTTTCTGTGTTGCTGAACAGTCTCTACTGTAGCTGCGAACTGAGGCCTCGTATATGTGGATTGACATGAACATGATGTGGCGCAAACTGAAATCCAGTATCACTCAGTGTAGATATGGCTTGGCTCTAAGCAATATGCAGTGTACACCTGACTACAGTGGATTTTTTAATTTTTTTTTTTGCATGAATTCTGAAATAATGCGTTTAGAAAGTGGTTAAGTGTATACCCACAATCTTGACAGTGGATTTTAAGGGGTCTACTAAAGAGATTATCTGCATCTGGATTAAAATGTGACAAAAATAGTTTAAGTGCTTCAATGGACAACATCACCAGTAGCATACATTCTTTAATTCCACTTCGCATGTTTTTTCCCTGGACTTCATGACAAAGTGTTACATACTCTCTATTGACGTCATCAGTATTATATTCAAATGATTTTAAGGTCAATTGTTGATGAAATTCTAGACCTCTGGATACAAAATGCATAACCAGGACGTACCAAACCTTATACACTTGGAATTTCAGGGTCATCTGTTTTGGACAGATAAATTGGAAATTTTTTGCAGATCAGAATCAACTTAACCTTATAATTCATTTGCTTGAATATATGTCATTGATTTTTTTTCACATTTTTTGGTGATACCCCAGCATAAAATTCTCTAAGAAGTTTTGCCAGTTCCTTAGTCTCCACTGTTGCTCAATCTACTACTGATATACCACTTTCAATGCACCATTCTGAAAAGAGTATATATATAAATTTTAGAGCAAGATTACATTAAGTAGTTATTAAGATATTTATGTGTAATTTATTTTTTTAGTTATTGGGTTATTTCCCAGAAATCAAATTCTTACTAAATTTTCACCTTCAAAATTTGACACTGCCGATTTTGTATTTCTTTTTGTTGATGCACTTTTGGCCTGGAATTCCAGCCTTTTGCACATTTCTTCAGTAACATTTTTAAATATTTTATTTTGTTCTCTTAGTCTTTCCTTTTCACTGTTATATTTTTGTCATTAAAATTTAGTTTTAAAATAATCATTTAAATTAACATGCACATAAATTTAGTGGTCATGAGTAGCATACTTTCAGATGATGTCCCACATACTACAAATGTAACCAGTTATTTTGCCAGTGGCTTTTTCTTGATACTCTAGTTTTCTCCACTAATCTGAACAATGGGATATGAAGGAAGCTTGTATGAGAAGTAAAACAACCTCACTTGCTCATTTGATCATATTATAATTTTTTGATATTGCTTGATTCTTTTTCTTTAAAAAGTACATCTAACATTAAAAATGTATTTGTTAAATTGTCAGTTTTTTTTAAATATTTTTATTATTTTTATTTTTATTGTTAAATGCCAGTGGTTTTCTCTTTATTCTGTTGTCTCTACCTTGAACCAAACAGCTAGATATGAGAGTCAATATTATTCATTTATTTGCTTTTTTATTTTTATGATGTGTATAAATTTTTTCTTAACATCTTGTTTAATTTTCATACCTTGACATTTCGACTACATTTCACACCTTACATGAGTTTTTTTAAATTATTATAATTTGTTTGATTAAAATGAGCATAGTTTTTGTAATCCTGCATTGAACTGTTTTAAATTATCAAGAACTCATTTGTTTGCAGGTAAAACAATTTTATTTACCATTTGCCATATCGATATTAAACAAAACATTGTCCAAGTCTGGGTCTTCAAAATCCATATTTGTCTCTGCTGGAAGCATAAGTATTCCATTGTGGTCTAAAAAAAATTCAAAGACATGTTTAATGGTTGTCTTAGCTTCAGATGTATTGTAAAATTGCATGTATACTTCTTATCAGAGTGTATATAATTAGAATGATTGGGAGAGGAGAAGATATAGAGAAAGAATGTGAATGGGGAATTTATGAATTATAACGTAAAAAATTAAATAAAATGATGAAATAATACTTAAATAAAATAAAAATAATTTAAAATTTATATCATAATTATGTTAAGTTATTTAATTAATTTCATTAAATCATTATTGGTAGGCATACCATTGTCATTATCATCCAGATTCAGTTCAGGCTCAACCATCTGTATCTGTACAGCAGTATTAGTAGCATCCCTCAAAATTGTCTCATCATCGCAATTGTCATCGGTAAACGAAATTTTATCGCTTTCAAAAGGATGCGTAATTGCTGACGATTTTAAAACAAAACAAAACAAAAAAAAAAAAAAAAAAAAAAAAAAAAACCCGTAAGATTCAGCATCCGTGAGTTCCATAGTGCGTGACATATCGGATGCTTATAGACATAGACACGAAAATGCAGTTGATAAAATATTGAAAATATTTCATAGATACAGATTTGAATATTTTGGTGAAAATTTTAATTTTAATTTTAATCTTTAAAAAATCAAAGTATTTTTATGTTTTAAGGTGAAATCTTAGCTGATCTCGACGAAATTCTCATTTGTTTACAATCTAAAAATAACCTTTATTAATAGAACTCGGAGATGGGTAATACCCAAAACTGTTCGAAAGTAGTTTCGGTAGAAAACGTTGTTATTGGGATATAACGACGTCATTTGACATGAAAACGACCACTGAAATTGCTCGAAACCGTGTAACAATGTGAAGTTTGTATCAAAACATTCATTTTGTCTGGCATAAAAGAGAAATTAGTTATAAATAAAATTTGAATAAAGACTACCTACCTCAGTTACAAAATGTTTAAAATAAAATTTACAACCTAGTTTAATTTTAAAAGTCTTTTTTATTATATAAAGGTTGTCTGTGGTTTGGAAAGTTAATTGCACTTAAGTACAAAGTGTCACCACATTTTTATATGTCGAAAGTGTCATTTCATTTTCATATCTCGAAAATAAAAGCAGTATGTAAATGTGGACAAAATATCACTTCATTGTCATATGTGGAAAATATAAGAATATATAAGTAGGTACAAAGAGTCACCACATTTTCTTATGTCTAAAATATTAGAGGTGTATAAGTAGGTACAAAGAGTCACCACATTTTCATATGTCTAAAATATTAGAAGTGTCTAATAAGGTACAAAGAGTCACCACATTTTCATACGTCTAAAATATTAGAAGTGTATAAGTAGGTACAAAGCGTCACCACATTTTCATACGTCTAAAATACAAAAAGAATATAAGTACAAAGTGTCACCACATTTTCATATGTCTAAAATATTAGAAGTGTATTAGTAGATACAAAGAGTCACCATATTTTTATATGTCTAAAATATAAAATGTATATAAGAAGAAAGTGTCACCACATTTTCATATGTTTAAAATATTAGAAGTGTATTAGTAGATACAAAGAGTCACCATATTTTTATATGTCTAAAATATAAAATGTATATAAGTACAAAGTGTCACCACATTTTCGTATGTCTGAAATATAAAAAGTTTATAAGTACAAAGTGTCACCACATTTTCGTATGTCTAAAATATAAAAAGTATATAAGTACAAAGTGTCACTATATTTTCATATGTTTCAAACATTAAAAGTATATAAGCCAGTACAAAGTGTCACCACATTTTCATATGTCTAAAATATAAAAAGTATATAAGTACAAAGTGTCACCACATTTTCATATGTCTAAAATATAAAAAATATAAGTACAAAGTGTCACCACAGTTTCATATGTCTAAAATATTAGAAGTGTATAAGTAGGTATAATGAGTCGCCACATTTTCATATGTGTAAAATATCAAAAGAATATAGGCAAGTACAAAGTGTCACTATATTTTCATAATATTATGTCGAAAATTTAATTAGTATATAATCACTTTCAAATTAATTGATCATTGTTGAATCATCGCGGTAATCTAGCTTGTAGAGTGCTGGCTCAGTTTTTGCCGACACTTTCAAATAGTTTGTGCCAGGTCATTTATTTATATCCAGATTTAGTGATGGAATCCACGGAGCCTTCAAATGAGAGAACTATATTTATCATTTACCCTGAGTGCCCTACAAAGTTTAAAATTTCCTGCATTCCTCTTATAGCGGATGATGTCTTTCTAACAGTAAAATATTCTTGAATCGGCTTTAAACACAATAATTTAATTAATTAGTTGACTTATGCCATCTCATTCATGTAAACTGAAATAAAAAGAATAAATATGATATAAATTACAAAGGAGAGTTTAAGAATTTACATTGCAGCTATATGCCCATTCTATTTGGTGAAGAAATGAAATAGCTTTTTACGTCATAATTATACAAAGATTCGAAAAAACCTGTCAAATGTTATACATAGACAGATAATGATTAAAGATTAAAAATCAGTAAGAGAATTTTAACACAACTTTTCCTATGCAGATATATTTGATGGATGTCTTATGACTGAATGAGTTTCTCAGATTACTAACTTGGTGTTACATGCATATATATATACTATTTTTGTGGAAAAGATATTTTTGGTGCTATGGGGAATTTAGATGTTAAAACATTGAGATTTAATGTTATATATTAAATCAGTTTATCTAAGTAACGTGCTCCTTTAATGTGCCACTTATTTAATGAATTTCACCAATCTATGACTTTGTTTACAAACATATTTGTAAGGAATAAGTGTGACATTAGCTCATGAAAAGACTTATGGTCCATGTCTGGTGTTCACATTTATTGTCTTGGAATTTGATACAAATGAAATGTGTGTTAAAATACTACCTAAAAACTTATCACGTTTAAAACAACTAAATAACTCTTAAGGAATTGCAATCGTTTACTGGTCTCCTCAATTTTTTGTACAAGGGCTATTCCGCCTGCTAGTGTATTCAATAGGCGTTTTAATGAGGTAATGACAGGGCTACCTAAGCCTTTTAATAGAGTTCGAATAAATAGTGAAATGAAGAAGATATTAAAGTCTGGCTAATATTTTTAGATTTTGTTCAATGGAACAACTAGTTATGATTAATTAGAGTGGTTATCTGCGCAGGACTGACAGTTATTCACAGACAGTGCTTGGTTGTGTGCTATTTTAAAATCACATTGTTCTCATATGTCATGGCTTAATCTTTGAAAACTAAATCAATTTTATGTAATATCACATTTTTGATGGCTTTTAGCCATTCGGCTAATGAGCTGCATAATGAAAGATACATAAATATAAAGATAAATACAGATAACCAAGCGTTAGTGATAGTTTGAATAAAAAACGTACAAGTTATGGAATTAGTAAGGTTAATAATTCTTCAAAGTATGTTGCACAATGTTCAGTGTAAAGCCACGCATAAAGCTGAGAAATCTAATGTAATTGCTGATGCTCTTTCTCGACGGCAGTGGTCAAGATTCCATCATGTTTCAAGAATGAGATCTGCTACCTACCCCTGTACCCCTGTCGTTCCATTCGCTGATATTGAACGTCGAAAAAGATTAATTTTTGGATCGTCGATTTCTAAACAAACTAAGAAGTCTTATTCAGTAACATTGTCATCTTTTGATAACTTCAGACGTTTATATGGTTATTCCGTTGATTGTCCACCTCAAATTTCACTTATATCAGATTTTATAGCATACATTTCTGTTAAAGGAGATGCTTCTAGTACAATACGTTCTTATGTATGTAATTAATTATCAATTTAATTTATGTGATGTGAATGATGTTACACAAACGTTTTTTATTTAAAAAATCTTGACTGGTTTAAATTGTTTTGATAAGCGGTGTCGTCTGAGAATGCCTATTATGGTGGATATATTACAGAAAATTTTACAATGCCTTTCGTTTATTTGTTATTCAAAATATGAAAGTGTTTTCTTTTAGGCTATGTATTCTTTAGCATTGTTTTAATTTTATTGAGTTGGGGAATTAGTATCTCGGTCTCATAAAGAATCTTGACATGCATTTCAAGTCAGAAACATTGGGTTTATATCACACTTAAATGCTTTGGAAGTAATTATACCACATTCAAAAAGTGACCACGTTTTTAAGGGTGTGTTATTTGGTTGTTTTACTGCTACTCAGTTACCTTTATATGCAGTTATGGCTGTTAAATCTTTCATGGATGCAAGATTGCCTATTTTTGGTAATTTTTCCTGCCATATTAGGGGTAACTCGGTAACAAGGTACCTACTTAATTCAGCACTTAAACAGTCTTTGGTTTTTTTTCTGGTATTGATTCCAAATTGTATAAATCTCATTCATTTAGAATTGGGGCAGCTTTAATTGCTGGCTTACAAGAACAAAACATTGCACAACTTGGCCGTTGGAAATCCAACTTATATAAAACTTATATAAGAATTCCTAGTTTTCATTTAGCGCAATCTGTTGGAGTTTAAATTTCAGATTGTCAGACCACAGTTTAGATAGTTGGATCGTCTATAATCAGCAGAGCTCAAACACGGGCGAGACAGTCCAGTGCAAATAACCTTGATTTGTCACGTTGTAATATATCAATTATATGGCAGGGGAAATCAGGAATGAGATGGGGTGAGGTATTGATTAAAATCAATCATTTATTAATGATGGGCCTATAACACTATCGAGTTTTCGCCCCTGATCCGCTAGAGGGCTACTACTTCCGGGGGAGTTCATAGTTGTAAACAACTTGGTTGCTACTATTATGTATCTATTAAATGCCCCGTGTATAAGTTTAAATGCATCGATTCTTTTATGTAAAAAGTTATACATAGACTTGCCTGTTGTTTTAAATACATTTTTTACTTATTATTTATTATCTTTACTTGTCATTGAAATTTTACAGTGTTAAAAATCGATTTTATACGATTTGACGATGCGTATGTTGACTTAATCTGGACACGTGCTCAGTTAATGGGGAGGGTTAGCCCATAGAATTTATCCATAATAAAATGGGGAAAAAATTATCATATGTTAAAATTTTTATTGTAAATATGCATTTTTACTTAGTAATCGGTCTCATACACGCGTAACTTGGAAATAAGTAATATATGGTTGACTTTGATTTGAATATAAAAATGTTACAGAATTATACGTCGAAAATCTTTTTGTATTTTTCTTCATTTTCATGTAGTGAGAATTATTATTCACTTACTGATGCCAGAGAGATACAATATGTAATATAAAACATGAAAACAGTTAACAATTATAAATTTAAAAAAAAAACGCTGGTGCCCTATTTCATTACACGATCCACAGTATTTATTTATCAATAACGGAAAATATTACTTAATTCAATAAAATCAAAAAGTAACGACTACATACAATGAATTTTGTATTATGATTTAATTTATTTATCTTTCGTTTTATTATATTATTATTATTTTAAGTTTATGTAAAACCTTAGATCGATATATCTAAAACGACATGAAATAATTATTATAATCACAGTTTTTGAAAACATTACAACTGGTATTCAAAACAAAATAAAAACGTTTCAACTAAACAAACAGAACCAAAGAAATTATAACAAAGCCAATTTGTCATTATATATATATATATATATATATATATATATATATATATATATATATATATATATATATATATATAGAGAGAGAGAGAGAGAGAGAGAGAGAGAGAGATTTAAAATGAAAGCTTTTTTCTGTGGGAAATATTCGAATATAGTGAATATAAGTGATAATAGAAAGAAAAGAAGTTCAAAGTAATTATTATGACTGATAGAAAGAAAAGGATCCGTAGTAATTATGACTGATTGAGAGAAAACAGAAATTATAAGTGATAGAGAGAAAAGGCTCGTAGTGATTATGAGTGATAGAGAGAAAAGGGCACGTAGTGATTATTAGTGATAGAGAAAAAAGACTGGTAGGGATTATGACTGATAGAAGGAAAAGGACCCGTAGTGATTATGACTGATAGAGAGAAAACAGAAATTATAAGTGATAGAGAGAAAAGACTGGTAGTGATTATGACTGATAGAGAGAAAAGGACCCGTAGTGATTATGAGTGATAGAGAGAAAACACAGTAATAATTAGTGATAGAGAGAAAAGACTTGTAAAATTATGAATGATAGAGAGAAAAGGGATTGTAGGGCGTATGACTGACACAAGAAAACACGTAGTGATTATGAGTGATAGACTCGTATTGATTAGGCTGATTGAGAGAAAAGGTCTCGTAGTGATTATGACTGATACAAAGATAAATAATTAGTGTTTAATTATGTTTGAATTTTTAGTTAATATAATTTAACATGGCTTGCGTAATTATAAGTTTGTTCAAACAGGCTCTTAGTAACTGTGAATTGTGTTTAGATTATCTAAAATTGAATACCAATTATGGTTGTTTACTGTAAACAATTTCCTTCCATCAAATATACAAGTGTCAAAAAATTTCAAGGTATTTTGGGAAAATAAAAACCTTTGATGTATAGAAAGTCGGGATAAGTGTGTATATTAGACCATGTCAAGGTATGGATATACACAGGTATCTTCAAATCACCCTTCGATATACACGATAATTAAAGATTAATGGTTGTATCCTTGTCCTAGAGATGATCTTGTATATATAAAAAGTTTTTAGCATGCAATATATGTTCAATTGCATAGTTAAAGACCTCCCCTGTTACCTGATCAAGTGTCAAAATTAAGTCAACTCTGATTGCAAAAAAAACTGTGCTTTACACAGTTTGTTTTAAATGACAAGCAGAGAAAATAAAAATAAAATACTTTTAATAACAAAAAACTTCAAAGTTCATATATATGACCATTTTACATAAAACAATCGATGTATTTTAACTGAACACCAGACATTTAATAGTTAAAAGGTAGTAGCAACCAAGTTGTTTACAAAAGTGAACTCCCCGGAAGCAGTATCCCTCTAGCAGATCAGGGGTCGTAACTCAATAGTGTTATCAGCCCATTACTTTTATTGAACCGCCAAGTTATTTATTTTCACATTGTGGTGGTAATTTTGGCCAATTTTCAAATCAATTGTTTTAATACATCGTATTTTAAAAACGATTAGAACTCTATTTACAATCGTACCTAATAAAAAAATTGTGTGGTCTCAAATATTACCTAGGTTAATTTGGAGAGGTGAAATTAATCACGCATCTGTTCACAAAGTTATATTGAAAAATTTCAAAATAAGTTATTTGTAAAGGTGGTTTTTAGATACCCAGAATTAATTGAGAAAATGTGGATTTATTTGATCAGGATGGCGTACATTTAAGTTCATTAGGAAATTATCTACTTTTTACTCAGAATTCAAAAGGCATTGTTTTTATTTACTCATTTAAATAACATCTTTTCTCCTACTAACGGGGAATCTGGGCCATGTTTTTATTTAAAATTATTATTTATTTATCTTTTTGATTATTTAGTTTTTAGTTTGATTTTTCAAATATTTTGTATTATTTCATTTGTCTGGTGGCGCTGACTAATTTTATTTTCATTCAAAATTAGTCATTTGGCATATTTTGGAATTATGTATAACAATTATGTTATTGTGCCTTCCATATAAATAAATAATTTTTGACTGAGGCATCAAACACCTTACAGTATTTTAGTTGAATTTATGTCTAGCACTTATCTTTGATAATGAGATTTATTGTTTTATATTAAATCAGTTTATCTAAGTTAGGTGTTCCTTTAATGTGCCTTTTATTTTATGTCAGGGCCTTACTAAGCTCTTTTGTCCGTCACATGTATATAAGCACGGTGTAAACTCCGTGCGTTTGTCAGCTTTTATAAAGATTTTCACCTACACTTCCCTCTCTTTTTTATTCTATCAGATACCGCTGTTGTTTTTTCTTTCTGTTTGAAGGTGCATGTTTCGCTGTTTTTTTTTAAGTTATAACGTCACGGCAGAAGACAGGGGACGGAGTGTCTTTTGTTCATTATAAAGACTTTCAATGACATATTTTGCGCTACCAGATAATTTATTTAAAATAATGTTAGAAAAACCATACTTTTTTATGTTGTTCGACTGATACCAGGGTACAACATAATTTCACAATATATTTCAATCTTCTAAGGATGCCAATTAAAGACTGATATGGAGTCTCGACTCCTTCATTTTCGCCGTGGCCAGATTACACCAACAAAAATAAATGTATAAATATACACCTGTTTTTGTTGTTTATGTTATACCTTTATTCCTTACGTATTGCCAATTATTGTAGTTTGCCTTCCATATATAAGTGAAATATTTTTTGACTGAGGCTTCAAACACCTTACAATATTTTAGTTTAATTTTTGTCCAGCACTTAATTTTGATAAAAAGCAAATGGCAGATTCTTGTGCTCATACGATATTAAAACATCACTTCCGGTGTAAATATCTCCATAACGATTTCCTGCTACGACTAGACTCAAGTAAGCGAAATGTACCAAACTTAATTTAAGTTAATTGCATTTTGTATGAATATTTTGCATGATTCATTGTCACAAAATTAGTGACAGTTGAATAACGTGCTGCAAAAATAATTAGTATAAAAAGAAAGAAAAGGTATGGTACTGAGGTAGTTACGTGAGATGACGTCAGCAAGTTTCCCATCAGTATTTAGAGTCGAAATGTCTGGTTTATGTATAGCCCAACGGGAGGGTGGGTCGGGCACGTAACTACCTCAGTACCATATATGATTTCATGAAATTGAAATCATATTTCAATATAAAATTTCGTATAATTTTAAAATTTCATTTTATCAAATATGGTACTGAAGTAGTCACGTGAGAGTTTTAGAGACATCCAGACATTTCTACAAAACAAATACCCAAAACCCAGTAATATTACAATATTTACATAGTTTATTTACATTATCTTTTCAAAATACTATTTGCAAACGATGTATCAGTTGTAATTGGTTAATCATAAAAATTTCGAAATGTAGACTCCTTTGTCCATCCAGCTGTTCGCATAATTGTAAACAATGGTGCATTAAGTTTTGATTAAGCTTTGGACACCGATACACCCCGAACACTGTGCGGTGTAAATATTCTAAGATCAACGCAAGCTTGACGAAGAACGCATTTTACCCAGCGGGCTATTGTGTCTTTAGCAACAGGTTTATACGGTCGACAAAAACTAATTAATAACCTTGATTCATTTTTCCTTAAAACTTTTGTACTGTCAAGATACAGTTTTAACAATTGGACAATACATAGTCTAGAATCTTGAGTATATTGTTCAAATACAAACTCTGAAATATGTACACCTGGTCTAGTATGTTTTAATGGGTCTCCTATCCGTATTTTAACATACTCGTCTTCAAAAGGATTTAAGATCCGTGTCAATTAATAGAATCTAAATTAGCTAAATGATCTAACACTCTATTTACATCCCAAGTTACATTATATTTCGGGAGGGGTGGCCTTAAAGTAAACACGCCCCTAATAAATCTTCTGACAAGATACAATTTACCCACATTTGATCCACATTCTTGAGTATTGAAAAAAACTTAAGGCTGACCTGGCAGTATTTAAGGCGCTATAGCCGAGTCCGGAATGAAACAGAAAAGCCAGAAAATCCAGAATTGTATTCACATTATATTTTGGTGAAAAGTGATCAATGTTTTTTTTTATTCCGAAAAACACATCCATCTTTTGATATAACTCCAATATTGGGATTTGGTATTATTTTTCCATGAGTGCAGTATGATTTCGAAAGCGTCTGAAGAAATGCCTTGCTGTGCGAGTGATTTCCCGATATTCTGAAAACAGCAAGGTGTAATTTGTGTAACATTGGATGGTTCAATATCGTTTCTATTGTCAGATCTTCTGTGACTGGTAGCAAATGCAGACAATGCACAATCATTTTTAACAGTTTTGGAAACCAAACCTGGGTAGGCCATACCGGGGCAACCAATATGACTTCCGCTCGGTCTTTCTCTATTTTCTGTAATAGCATACCCAGTAAACTGAAAGGAGGAAAAAGATAAGATAGACCACATGCCCAGTTTGTGTTTAAAAGCATCAATAGCACATGCCTCTGGGTCAGGTCCCCAAGAAATGTATTTTTGAACTTGCTTATTTATACGAGAGGCAAATAGGTCAATATCTGGTAAACCTAACAGATTGCAGATTTGCCTAAATACGGAAGGTTTGAGTCTCCATTCTGCATCTATATTCATTTTTCGCGATTCAAAATCTGCTTACTTATTCTCAGATCCCGGAACATGCTCTGCTGATAGCCAGATGTGTCGGTCTATAGCAAACAACCGTATCTGCCTGACCATATCATTACGATATTCTTTATAAGATCCTTGTTTGTTTAGGGAAATGACGGAGACGACATTATCAATTCTAACTTGAATGTGACAATTGCGCATGCCCTTACAGAACGATTGCAGTGAAAGTAAAATTGCCTTCAGTTCTAAATAATTTATGTGTTTTTCACGGTCAATTGAATCCTAAAGACTTCCAGTAGAAACCCCGTTATAAACTCCGCCCCATCCCAGCAGACTTGAATCGGAATAAATCTCAATATCAAAAGCGGGGTCATAAATTGATTTATAGACTTGACCAACATTTGCCAGCCACCAAGTTAAATCTTGTATACAATCTTGATTTAATGTGATAATAACCTCGTAATCTCCTCGTGATAACTTTAATGAATTAGTTTGAAAAAATCTCCAACCGTTTATAAAATAGGGTTGCATGAGGCACCGCTGGGGAAGTAGCCACGAATTCTCCTAAAAGTTCTGCTAATGATCGTATAGAGCATTTGGGGTTTCGTATTAATGAAACACATTGCGATTTTAGTTTTTCGGATTTTTCAGTTGTAAGCCTAATCGTCATGAATACAGAATTTATAACAAAACCTAAAAATTCTATTTCCTGACATGGTGTAAAAACTGACTTTTCGGGATGAACTGTAAAACCAAGTTCATGAAAGAGTTTGGCTGTTTGCAAAACTGTTTTCCTCGCATTCTTCATATGTATCACCTTGGAACAAAGAATCATCAATGTACCCAGTATTTATGAAGCCACGTTTTCGAAGTTCAGAAAAGGCACGAAAGGCCATTGGGCAAAGCACAAAATTGAAAAACGTCATTTTTCCAAAGAAAACGTAGATATTTCCTATCTGACTCTCTTACAGGAAAGCTGTAATACGCATCCTTCAGATCACAGCTTGCGAAAAAAAAAAACAGTTTGGAGTAACAAGCGAAAGAGCAGATTTAAGCGTGTCCATTTTGAAATGACATTTCTCAATAAATTCGTTTAACCTTTTTAAATTTAAAATAACACGAACGGAACCGTCTTTTTTCAATCGTGTAAAAATATTAGAAACGTAACCATCACCTGTCGTATGTTGTACTTAAGAAATTACTCCTTTGTGTATAAGTGTATGAATTTCATCTTTAATTTGTAATTTCTCTGTAACCAAAAATGTATTTGCGGCGGGAGAGTATTTTGGGTTGAGATGTCATTAAAAGAAATTTTTAAACCTTTTACATTATTTAAAACCCAATGATCTGAAGTAATAGTTTGCCATTTTGAAAAACTATTTAAAATTTTTCCCGCTCTGAAGTTATCAAGTGTATTTCGCAACAGCAAAGGTAAACTTGTTCTTACCTTATTGGTTTTTTTCTAATAGCACAGTTTATTTTCCATTTGACAATGCGTGTTTGCTATTGTCAAACGGAACTTGTTTCCTTTGAATCTCTGACCCTTCGACAAAAAAGATTTTCCTGTTCCGTTATGTTTTTGGCCACCCTTGCCCGTGCTGGAGTTTTTATAATGAGTGATAAAACGACTGCCATTGCCTCCGTGTTTCCTGTCAGACGTTTCTCTTTCTAGAGCCTTTTCCAGCTTCTTGGCTTCATTAAGTTCCTTCATTCTTTTCTCAATATCATCTCCAAGCAACCATTCTGTTGATACATCATTGGAAGGACTGAAAAGCTTTTTGTAACTATTAGGTATTCCTTGTCTCAGCTGATTTTTACGAATCTGACTAATCTCACTAAACGCAGATCCGATCATTATTAATGCATCCACATATTTCCACATTTCAACTTTGTCACTTTCTCTCTTTTCTTTATCTTTTTTATCTTTATCTTTGTCTTTTTTACTATCATACAACGACTGAGCGTTTTTAATGATCGGGATAGCAACCTTGCCCAATAACTTATGTACTTGGGACAATCTGATATCACGTGACCGGGTGTTGGCTTTTGTAATGTCCCAAACTACATTGTTAATTTTGGGTATATACAAGTTTTTACAGTTTTGTGGGCGCCCATAATTGTTTATTAGCGTTTTCTTATGCTCCTTTTATAACCTCTTACGAAAACAGAGATTAACATTGTCCGCCAGCTTTGTAAAAACATCTTTCTTCAAATTGTCCTCGTCAGCATATAAATCACTTACACTCTCCAATATTTCATCTATGGCATTGTTAGCCCCGCCTTCCTCAGAGTCATCGTCAGATTCCGAGTCTGATAAATGGTCATAAGACACGGTGGGAGTTATTTCATTCGAATCACTTATGTGACTTTAGAGGTACCTGTACATGCATCTTCGGTAGCAGGTCGCTTTTGTCCACGCCCATGTCGTCCGAACATTTTTGCTGCAAAATTGCATGCGTTTGAAATGATGCAGCTTGCAAATGCAATAACGTGTCACAAATTTGCTTGCACATATTTTGCAATGCTGCGTTCATGTCGTGCATAGTGACTGGGTTGTCCATTTGCTCGCCCCCATTCGGTGCTGCAGATACAATTTCGGCGTTGTCCGCCATATTGTCAGAACTATTATCTGCCGATATTTTTTCGCCTCTTTTTGGCTGGTTAGACAGTTAGTTTGTGATTTTTTCAAAAATGTTACCCAAATACTAACAACGTCATTACTGGTTTTTTTCTGGAGCTTTTCCTTGCTCGTTGGTTTTTTCTGGACCTTTTCTTGCTCGTGCATACTTGAAACCTGGCTCTTTGAGCTCATAACGGTTTATATAAGTACGCTGCGACTTTTAGAGTCACGTTTTTATAAATTTTGCAGTATATACAATCTTATAAATATCCATTTATCATAATTTGAAATAATATAATAATATCCATAAGTGAGAATATATACAATTCACTAGAGTAAAATAGTTGAACTTAACAGTAGGGAAACCAAAGACGTACTGATGGGAAACTTGCTGACGTCATCTCACGTGACTACTTCAGTACCATATTTGATGAAATGAATTGAAACATTAAAGTTTTTTATTATTAATTGTTGTCATTCTTTTTCAAATGTTGGAATTGTTGATCTTAATTTGTGTTTATTTATCTTTTCTTATAATATTTGTCGTTTTTATTTTTCAGTTTCATTGTTACTTCGTTGTTAAGTTTCAGATTTAAGTCTCTCATTATTTATGACGTTTGTAGTAGCGATGCCGCCATAGACATAGCATTTAAACATTTATATGATTAGAGAGTTACCTTTCTTGGCCCTGTTGTTTAAATCTCCGTTTGCTTAGTCATAAAAAAAATTTTTAAAAAATTGACCACTATTGGTGGCTTATTTCTGACATCGACATAATTTTAGTCGACATAAAATTATCTCAACATGTCGACTTAATATCTTGGCAAGGTAGAGATAATGTCATGGAAAGTTGTGATACCAAAATAAAAAGTTGAGATAAATAATACGACTTGCCGCGATACTCATGTTGACCAGTCGTGATAATTATCTCGATATCTTGACTTACTTTTATCGCGGCAAGTCGTGTTACTTATCTCAACTTTTTATCTTGGTATCATGACCATGTGTATTTGTTAACAATTTTAACTTAAAAAAAATAAATAAATAAAAAATAAAAAAAACTAAATGCATACACATGTTTTTATAATACAGCAGCACTTAATAAAATTTTCAGCCGTCTAAATTTTTGAAATTTCTTTAGACAAAGGTTTGTTCCCTCTAAGTCTTTTTCGAATACAAAGTTATGTCCGAACAAACAATTTAAAGTAAAACGGAACATGGTATTTTTTTATTCTGCTAGTCAGAAACAGTGCTGACGTGTGAATGGATTTCAAACTAACGATGATATAATAGGTAGTCAGAAGAGTGTACTAAGCGACACCAAACGTACATATCAACTTCCTTCTTGTTTAGATTAAGCTATCAAAAGATATATAATAATTTATTAAACAAGTAATATATCGACAGAGTTTATATATATATATATATATATATATATATATATATTTCCAAAGGTTACGGGTTAGGCAATGGAGAAAAATCTTTGTATATGTTTATTTATTAAAATATTTTTGTATTTATTCATTTATTTGTCTTATTTGTAAAATTAAAATTACAAAAAAAAGCATGTTCTGTTATACCAAACAGGGATCTCTTATCCTTAAAATAAACGTTATCTTATTAAAAAAAATTCAACATTGACATTTCTAATACTCCTGTAGGTAAATACACAATGTGATTTTTTATATGTAGAATTCACTAAAAATTTGACATGCATAAAAATTCTTGATAAAACGATGGTTTATCCACTTGACCTTTCGTTAGGTGTTTGACCTCTTGACCCTTCGCTCAGCTTTACCTGAATTTCTGATATTACTTCAGGTTCATATTTACAAACAAAGGATACTGAGCGTGAATTTCCTGTATTTTGGTAATCTCCTAGATAGGTCCTTTTAGAGGGGTAACAATCCCTTATTTGCGAAAAAAACTGAAGCCTATGATAAATATTCGACAGGCAAAAAAATTGATATCTATAACAATGTGTGTAAAACGTCATTTATGTAAATCGTCTCGACTTTTGTACGAACAATATTCGTCATATTTACTGAAGAAACGGGTTGAAAAATATATACATTTTTATTTGCCTAATTTCAACGTTTCATTTTTATCTAATTCACAAAATGTATACAACAATAGTAATAGTAATAGTAAACTATTTATTATAGTGACATTTGTAACTACAAATACATGTATAAACAAATCATATTACATACCATTACACCCGGCCCAAGGGGCCTATAAGTCACCTTAAATAAGGCTAATAATGTTAATATATTTTCAGATGACTGTACACCTTAAATATAGAAATCATGTAAAGCATCGTCAAGAATATTAAAGACATATTTTCATGTAAATAATATAATATATATTATTATATATATTATTATTAAAGCAAGTGTTTTACTTGGATTGACTGGCAACAAATCTATGTACCAGGTTTTGTCGTTTGGTGAATGCAATGGACAAAAACTTAGCTAGCTTCCTGGGGTATCTTTTCACTGTATCAATGAAGTTTTGGTCCATATCTGAGTTAAAATCAATCACATCCCGAAAAATGTCTGACCCAATGCCATCGTAGGATGCACATTCAAACAAAACGTGCTTTTCGTCCTCGGTATAACCCGCGTTGCAGAAAACACACAGCCTATCTTCCAATTTCTCTAAAATATACCGCCCTGTTTCAATGCGCAGGGGAAGGATCCCACATCTGAATTGGGCCAATAGGGATCGATCCCGTTTTGTTAGATTAAAAACTACATAATGTTCTTGGATGTTATTATTTTTAAACTTTATGTAAGTCCGTAGCTTAGAACGTTTTTAATATCTTTTTTCCATAGTTGACAATGATAATCATAAATATTACGTTCAACGGTTAGCAGATCGATCGCTGATTTCGATTCGAAGTACTGAACAAGGTTAATACGAGTCAATATCTCTTTTAAGTCGCTACACAAATTATCAATACAACGATTGTAGTCTATACCAAATGCTAATTTGGTGATTCTATCATTATCAAATGCAATTAACCTGTTCCAATATCTCACTATATTAATCCAGCGGCGATATTGTCCTGGTAACCATCCGATATAACCTTTTATTGCTAGTACTGGTGCAAATCTGTGTACGCCAAGGAAATAGCGAATGACGCTGTTATGAACATTGTCTAGAGCTTGGTATTTCTGGTAGCCCCTAACACCTGATGCATAGTCCAATATTGGTATCACACACGAATTATAGAGTTTTTCACAGGACTTAAAACCGAAGTCCTTCAATCCATGAACTTTTGATATATCTTTCCTAGCGCTCGTCTAGCAACCTTTGCTAAGAGTTCCGAATTAATCACAAAACTACTCTTACAGTTAAAAGTGACACCAAGATATTTGTAGTTGTAGTTGTCAACAACTTCCAGGTTATTATCATCAATGTTGAACACAAAATCTGTTTCTTTAGAAGTTCTTTTCCGAAAGTGTACACACTTGGACTTGTCAGTATTTGTTAAAACACGCCACCTTTTTACACCAACTATGTAATTGATCCAACATCCGCTGCAGATCTCGTTCGTCCTTCGCAATAAGAAGTATATCATCTGCGTACAGTAACAGTGAGAGTTGTCTGTCTCCTATATTCACACCAAGGCGAACATTGTTAATTTCATCAACTAAGTCGTTAATAAAAATTGAAAACAGTGTAGGGGATAAATTATCGCCTTGTTTAATACCGGTCATACAATCAAACCACTCAGTCAATTTATCGTTAATCCTAACACATGATTCAGAACTTTGGTAAATGTTTTTTATAGTATTATACATTTTGCCGTCTATACTATTCAGCAACAGTTTATACAACATCATCTCTCTATCAACAAAGTCAAAACACTTTCTTAGGTCAATAAATGATGTAAATAAAGTTTTATTGTTTCTAACGAGACTATTTAATGTGAATACATGGTCTTCGCAAGATCTGTTACGTCGGAATCCATTTTGCTCGTCCGCGAGGAGATCATTGTCATCCAAGTAACTTGTTATACGTTTATTTATGAAGGCACTGTACAGTTTACTTACACAAGAGAGCAAACTTATTCCTCTATAGTTCATTGGAATTCGTTTATCCATAACCGGGTCTTTGTGTATCGGACGAATAATAGATTTCCGCCATATCGAAGGTATATACTTGAATCAAATATAAGTTGAAACATTTTTTGTAATATTTGTATGATTATTAGATATTTCAATCCTGAATCTCGTCGTACCCGCAAGCAGATTCCGATTTTGCATGTGTAACAACATCGTGGATCTCCTCTAGCGTAACATTGTCATCGGCATTAGGCAGATAAAGCGGATCTTCCATATTCATTTCTAAAAGATGCTTATGAATTTTCGCGTTATTATAGTGAACATTGTCAAATTCGGTATAATTCTCACCATTGTATAGACTTTCAAAATCACGTCTCCACCTATCTAAAACGTCACTTTCGTTATATATTACATCTTGGGTGTCGGTATCTATAACTAAGGTATCGACTTATTTTTTCGCGGACCTAGCCGTTCTATTTTCTTCCAAAATTCAATCGATTTCCTATAAGCGCGTTCCTCTCTACGCAAAGTTTTATCAATATGCGTCTGGCTTCACTAAATTCATAACGCAAGACCGTTTTAACACTTCGGTTTCCTCTGCAATTAAAAAAATTACGTTCCTTTTTGTACATAACAGTCCAAAGCTCCGAAAATTCTCATTCAAATATGGCTTCCTATTTCGGCAACGTTTGTCAGGAATGTTACCAAATTTCGGAATCTTTTCATGCATTTCCGAGATAATGACATTACATAAGTCATCGTACAATTTGTCAATCGTTTCTTGCATTTCGACAAGTTTGAATACGATCTATAATATTCAGAAGCGCGATGTGCCTTATGTCACTACTAATAAAATCTTCGGGTATTCTATTAAACTTGAAACGTTCTGTACGTTTTGAATTCTCGTATCCCTGCTTATGGAGAAAACCTTGATCCATCACCGTAAACTCAGTTACTAGAAACGAGTGATCGGGTACCCTTGATTTATTACCAATCAATCCATGCAACTTATATGTATCAATAATATCATTGGGGACAAAAACTTTGAGACATTTAAAAGAATCTAACATATCATGTGGGACATATGTAATCTAGTACAGATTTACCCTTTTTTTGAGACTGATGTGCAATTGTCACCAGGAAAACGCCCATTTAACACACAAAGTTTTGATTCTATCAAAAAATCGAGGAATTCGTGACCATGTTGATTAACAATATCATCAATATGGGTTCGTTTTCGTACGTTATCGACTTCACGTGAACTTGATACCCAAAACGCCATCGCTCGATTTATCGATCACCTGTATATTCAAAAGGTCAAATATCCAATCTTTTATTAGGAATCCAACTTCCCCGGAAGCTTTTGGTGCGTCTTTATGAATTTCTACTCGATTAAAACCGTGCCACTTATAACTTAGTGCGGTAATTTTGTCGCGGTCCGGGAGATGCGTTTCATTGAGTGAGACAATGTAAAAGTCTAAATTTTTAATAATGTTTATTCTAAGGTTTGTATTCTCTTCTGTCCATCCACATACATTAATCTGTCCTAATTTAATAGACCCAATGAGCCGGGGTTCTTGCTAATCGCGAAGATCATGTCGATCCTCCTGTGGTCGTCTGGAATCGTTTCTGTGTTTTATCATACCATAAACAATTTTTTCACATTTTTGCTTGATTTCTAAAACATTGCTATTATCTTTATTCCTGCATACTTGAAATAATTTGTTTTGCTTACAAATCGAAGTTGGGCATCATTCGAATATACTGTAGAAAGATCATTTCAAAATTTGTTGTTTTCCCAAAAAATAAAACCATCAAATTTCATGTTTTTTCTAGTTAAATTCTTAAAAGTAAACAAACGTTATATACAAAATTTATATTTGAAGAAGAAAATAGACCACTATTTCGACGCAAATTTTTTTATGATATACAGATTTTATTACCATGAAACCATATATGAATTTTACCTTTGTTAAATAAAAAAGTATTCAAAACTACATGTATTTTCAGCTAAATATCGGTTACCATGGCAACGAATATAACAAAAATGTACTATAAAAGAGAATTTGTATAAAAATACATAACTTTTTGACAATGTCTAGATATCAGCAGTCGGAAAACGTGCATTTTGAACAAATGATTTTTATTTGAGCACCTAATACAAGCTTACACAAAGTAAACTTTTGAAATTTTGCATTTTTCACATAAAATGGGAAGTCAATTATTACAGAATTATCAGCTTATCGCATCAAAAAGAGACAGTCATATTTTGTTATTTCAATTGACATGTTACACGTAAGAACACATTTTTTTTTCGACTCAATACTTCAACAGTTAAAAAGAATGATGGAAGAGAAACATCTATATTTAGAAAACATACATGATAATTTTGTTTTTGCCAGAATTTTAATCAAATTTTCCGTTACCATGGCAACAAAAATTACAAATATTTTATCAAAACCGTGAAAGAGCATGATCTTTTACTGTTTATATATTTCATGCAAAATAAACAGAAGTGCAACCCAGTTTTATTCGTTTTATTATAAAATGTATAATAAGTAGAACTGTAAGTTAAAGATTGTTTTAAAATTTTTATCCTTTCACTTAAAATAAGGATGCAAAACTTGAAGCCATCTTACATTTTGAAGAAACTCGAGATAACAAATAATCTTTTACCTAACCCCTCCTAAAAATACTGAATCAAATTTGTATAATTATACCAACATCATTCTAAAATTTTAAAAATTTCTTTATAAGTCAATATCCGTTCCCATGATAACAGAATCTAGAGAATTTTGTTAAATCGTTGAAAAACCCATGTGCTTTCTCATTACATGCAGTTACCTATATTTGAAATGAGTGTCATGTGCTATTTTGAAAGCATTATTTTAATAGAAATTCGAAATCAGCACATGCCATAAGTATCTGATAGTTAACAATAAACATACACTGCTACAACTTGTGACGTCTAAAGTTTCAATTTGGATCAAACGTATTGCATTGACATTGCATCTCAAAAATTCATTTTTAAAGGAATTAGGTAAGGCAAAGTTTTGTTACCCACAACTCTCTTATGTGTCAATTTTAAATAGTCAGATTAAATCCTTTCAGCTGAAAGAATGTGTAAGACTAAATGCAAGATTTCAGTCTTTATTCTCAGAAATTTGTAACAAATTAAAAAAGTGTAGAAGTGGTAGAAAACGTAGCGAGATTTTAAATGCTGTTAACCGCGTTGCGGTTTTTGACACTGAGTTAGAAAACATCCATGAATCAAATTCTAAGTAACTTAGAAAATTTTAGGTTACAAAATGTTCAGTTAAATGCACGATGTTGTGAAATTTTAAGTCAGTTGGAGGCTGAACTTGCTAAAAACAACGAAAATGAGGAAATATCTGGACGTTATGTAAAACTGCTTGAAGCTAACCCCAAGCTTAAAAATTACATTGACTGTTTAGAGAATCAGCTTAGTCAGTCTAATAACAAGTCTCATGAGGGTACTTCTGTAAAAAATAGGTCTCGAAAATTGCGCGCTGTGGAAAGTATAGCAGGAAAGGCCCTGTGGTTTGCAGAAAGTTATGGACTTGTGCCACAGAAAATTAAGTGTAAAACAACTCTTGGTAATGACGTTACACTTAATCTTAACCATACTCCGATTCATGACTATAATTTATTGGATGTTGATGATAAGGTTAAGCTTAAGGAGTTAGTATACATATTGGATAGGTTTTGTGTGAGTGACGAGGCATATCATGAGCTGACTATGTATTTTGACGATTTGCCTTGCAAGTTTTTGATAAGTCAGTGCAGGAATGATATGAGTTCTTTGTTTCATATTGAACGCACACCTGGTAACATAGATGGCGCTTATGTAAGTTTCTTATCCGATTAAGGAAGAGCTATTAAAACCGAAGTAAACAAGGCAACTGAAAAACCATCTAAATTTCTTGTTAAGTTTTCAGGAGACGGCGCGAAAGTCAGTCGTATCTCCAATTTTGTCGTTTTTTCTTTTACCTTTATCGATGATTCTCGAAAGCTGTCGAGTTTAGAACAAAAGACCGTTGGCATTATTAAATGCCCAGAAAATTATGAAAATATAAGGAAAGCTTGTCCGCCTTTAATAAATGAAATTAATAAGCTTAATGTAGATAAGAAACTGTGTGTTGATGGTATCGAGTATGAAATAGAGTTATTTTTAGGTGGTGACATGAAATTCATACAGTTATTATTAGGTTTAGGCGCGGCAACGTCAAACTACGCTTGCCCATGGTGTAAAATTCCAAAAGATGATCGATTTGATACCACCAAAAACTTTCTTTATTATCACAGTGAAACAATGTTTCGTTCTATAGAAGAGATTAACTAAATGTGAATACGGAGTAAAACATTCACCTTTAATTAACATTGAACCTCACCATATTATTCCAGATGAACTTCATATGTTAATGAGGGTGTGTGATATATTACTTCGTAATTTAATAGAGGACGCAAAAGACTTGGATATCACTGGTCAAGTTAAGAGCGATAAAACCGGTGGAGGTCATGTTTCCGATCTCGTAGAAAAAATTAGATCATGTGGGATTAACTTTAACATTTGGAAACCAATGCATGGAAAAAGTGACAATGAATGGACTTCCTTAACAGGATCGGACTATAAACATTTACAAATATTTACCCGACAAAATGTTGTTTATTATTAACAGTAAGACACATGAATCCGTTGTGAAATTATGGAAAGGTTTCAGGAATGTGTATGAACTTGTTACCAACGAATATGACGAAAAATTATCGAAGATACAGTATTTGAAAAGTGTAAGAATTGGTTGACCGATTTTAATGAATTAGGAAAATATAGAAAAGGTTATCAAAAACATAATGTGACTCCCTATATGCACGTATTAGTCTATCACATTCCATATTTTATTTCGAAATTCGGAAAATTGCGCAAATTTAGTGGACAAGGTATTGGAAAAACGAATGATGCTATCAAGAATACGTCACGTGACGAGCGGTCAGTTAGATGGACTTTTCTTGACTCTCGTTTATTTGACAATTTTTGCTGTTTAAAGTCTGCTTTCTGGATTGGAAAGTACATAGGCAGACAGTTAACAGTCAAGTGCATATATGCACGTTCGAGCTTTGTATTTTGTATGCGAAAACAGGATTTGTATGTTTTTTTTAAATATTCCTTTGTTTGAAAAAATCACATGGTGAGAAGGTACTCACACCTGTATACCTGTATACTTGTACACCTGTTTACTCGTATTTATATTGAATGATTTGTATGGATAAATATCAGTACAGCTAGACTAAAATATGCCAAATTCAATGTTAAAACCGGTTTATCTAAAAAACAGTGAGGTTGTTGCAGATAAAGGAAAAATCACGGATTTTGAACTGTTGGAATCAGTAAATCGTAAAATTGGAGATAATGTGAAGTGCATACAGTTGGATCGTGATCTTTGGAGAATTTATTTTTGTAATCAGGATAGCTGTTAACTGAGGGTTTTGAGCTTGGAAACAAAGTATAAGTGTGTATGAATTCAATCCATATTCTGCCGGTTTAGAAGACCCAAGTCAAAAAGTTCTGGAAGTAACTATTGCGGGAGTTCCGTTTTCGGTTTCTGACGATGAAATTATGAATATGTTGCATAAATACAAAGTAAAACCCAAAAGTGACCTAAAATATGAAAAAATCAGAAATCCAGAAACCAAAAAAATGACAGGTGTACTCAATGGAAACCGCTTTATATACGTAGAACCTTTGCTAGAAAACACATATCTCCCTCGGAACACTTACTGTGCTGGCTTAAAATGGAGAGTGTATCATACTGGTCAACCAACATCAAAAAGGGAAACAGTATGCACAAACTGCTGGGCAACTGATCATTGGAAAAGCCAATGTGCGTCTGAAAAAGCATGCAAAGTTTGTAAAAAGACAGGCCATGAACCCGGTTCAGAAGAATGTGCGATGTTTGTTAAAGAACAAAAAAATATAATCGCATTTCAAGGGAAGTCTAATATTCTGTCCAACTTTTATATGGCCGACATTAAATGTTTTGGAGTAACAAGTAAATCTACAGAACACGCTTATCAGCTGGTAAAATCTTTGCGTTCTGGTGATGTTATAGCTGCTGAAAAAATACGAACAGCACCAACTGCTCTTGACGCAAAGCGTATTGGTGATGCTGTAACACCTTCGGATGAATGGATTGCAACAAGTGACTCTGTAATGGAAGAAATAATTAATGCTAAGGTTAACCAAGTGCAAGTGTTCAAGGAAAAGTTGGAAAAAACAAACTCAAAAACAGTATTTGTAGAAGCAACTACATCTCATAAATGGGCATCCGGCCTTAACATGGAGGCTACACTACACACTAAATTCAATTACTGGCCTGGAGAGAACAGACTTGGAGAGATAATAAAGAAAGTAGCAAGTAAATGTAGAAAAAAAGGCAATGACAATAATTTAACACCAAAAGTGAGTAAGAAATAGACATTATGTTTCATACGGACTATATACTGGATTATGTTTGATAGTGTTCACATAATTGGTAAGTCGGTGATTCTTTTTTCCTTTTTTTGTATTCTATAAATACATGTAGGTAATATTGTATTTTAATGTTTTCGATATGGAAGGTCTGAAAATGTTCTCCCTCAATGTTAGGGGGCTTAACTCTTATGAGAAAAGGGTCAAAGTTTATGACTATTTAAAAGATACTGATATTGATATCACATTTTTACAAGAAACACATTATATAGAAAAAAACGAGTTTAAATATAATTCTAGATGGCAAGGGAAGTCTTACCATTGTTTTAGTAATTCTACTTTCAGTAGAGGTGTATCTATATTATTTAAAAAAAATCTTCCAATAGAAATTATAAATATTCATAGATCTTGTGACGGAAGAAAACTTTTGATTAATGTTAAATATGAAGAGCGCTCATTATGTTTAGTTAATATTTATGCGCCAAATGATGAAAAAAATAGAATTGATTTTTTTAAACGTCTGAACACTTGGGTTAGTCAACTTACGTGTTCCGATACAAACATTATATTAGCAGGCGATTTTAACAGCGCTTTACAAAAAATAGACAGGGTAAACAAACTTGTTTCTGATAAAAGTTCTGATAAATTGAAACATATTTTAGATAATTTAGATTTAGTAGATACTTGGAGAGTACATAAAATTGAAAGTCCAGGGTACACTTGGTGTGATTCTAATAACATCCCAAAAAGTAGAATTGATTACTTTTTTCTTTCCCGCCATTTTTGTTACAGTGTACAAACAATCTTACATAGAACAATACCGAGTAAAAATAGAGTATCAGATCACAGAGGTATTAAACAGATTTTTAATACAGCTGAAAACAAAAAAGGTCCAGGTTATTGGAAGTTTAATACTTCATTATTAGACAATGAACAATTTGTAAAGGGAATGAAAACCCTTTTGACTAATTTTAAAAATAATACAGATGGGGAAGAAAAACAAATTATATGGGAAAAATTGAAACTGGAAGTTAAAATCTTTTCTGTTATGTTTTCAAAATCTATTTGTAAAAAAATAAACAAAGAATTATTGAAATAGAGAAAGAATTTTTGGGCATTGAAGAAAGCGATTCTGCTAATTTTAACATGAGCAAAAAACGTGAGCTAGAAAAAGAACTAGATGATATTTATGAACACAAGACTAAAGGTGCACACATACGATCTCGAGCACAATGGTTAGAACAAGGTGAAAAAAACTCATCGTACTTTTTAAGACTTGAATCTGCCGATCAGTCCATAAATATTATTAAAAGTTTGACTAAGGTGATAAATGTTTAACAAATAATGAAGATATATTGGGAGAAATGTGTGATTTTTATAGAAAATTATATAAGTCAGAAAAAATCAGTGTAGAAAATATTAATACATATCTATCAACAGTTAATATTCCTCAAACATTATCAGAATCGGATAAAGAATTTTGTGATACCTTTCCCTCAATAGATGAGTGTAAACAGGCTATGTTAGAGATGAAAAATAATAAACCGCCAGGTTCAGATGGTATTCCTATAGAATTTTACAAAAAATTTTGGGAATTTTTAAAACACTATTTTTATGACTCTGTAATCGAAACTTTTGAAAAAGGAACAATGTCATACTCACAAAAATTGGCTATTATTTCATTAATTCACAAGAAAGATGATAGGGATAAATTACAAAATTACAGACCAATAAGTCTTACAAACTAAGACTATAAAATTCTAGCTTTTTTTTTTAGCAAAAAGACTTCAAAAAGTTATAGAGAAACTCATTGATAAAAGTCAGTCAGGGTACATAAAGGGTAGATTTTTGGGGGTAAATGCAAGGGCTATTTTAGACATTTTTGAGTATTGCGAGCAAAATAATCAACAAGGTATTTTACTTTTTTTAGATTTTTACAAAGCTTTTGACTCAGTAGAGTGGAATTTTTTATTTGAAACTCTAAGATTGTTTAATTTTGGGTCAAACTTCATTAGATGGGTCAATGTTTTTTATACAAAACCAATTTTTAGATTGAAGAACAATGGTTGGTTATCAAATACATGTGATATGACTAAAGGCATTAGACAAGGCTGTCCTATATCAGCATTACTTTCTATTTTTGTTATAGAAATATTAGCCATTAAGTTAAGATGTAACAATAATGTCAGAGGTTTTAATTTGAATAGATATGAAATGAAAATTGCTCAACATGCAGATGACTGTGTTTTGCCATTACAAAATGAAGAATCCATGAGGCACGCTTTAAAGGAAATAGAAACTTTTAGTAGTTATGCTGGCACACAACTAAATTAAACAAAAACTGTAGCTATTTTATTAGGTACTTTAAAAGACAGATACAATACATTATTTGACATAACATGCACAAACAAAGCAGTAAGATATCTAGGTATATATATTGGTCACGATATAGAAATGTGTTTTAATAAAAATTGGACAAAAACTGTCAGTGATATGCAAAAGTTGTTCGAGTCTTGGAAGAAACGAAAGCTTACACTATTCGGCAAATGTTGCATCGTTAATACACTTGGCATTTCTAAGTTAATTTATACAGCCACTATTCTTCCCATTCCTAATGACAATTTGATAAAAGAAATTAATAAAGTTATATACAAGTTTATTTGGAACTCAACAGATCGAATAAAAAGAAATACTCTGATAGGTAAACTCGAAAATGGTGGTATAAGTATTGTAGATATAGAATCAAAGTTTAAATCTATTAAAGCGTCTTGGGTATCTCGGTTGTTATCATCTGATTTATTTATTCGCAAATTTGTTGATGACATGTGTAATAAAGTAGGATTAGATACAGACTATATTATTAAATCCAATTTAACAGAAAAAAGATATTATGATAGCATTCCAAGATTACCTCAATTTTATAAAGAAGTTTTTTGTGCCTTTAACCAGTGTAAAGAAAATGTGTGTGTATTGATAAGTTAAGTTGTGATACATTTTTGTCACAAAATATTTGGTTTAATAATTTGTTTATATATAGAGGAAAACCTTTATGTTTTACAGAATAGATACAAAGCAAAGTCTTATATGTTAAAGACTTATACAATGATGATGGTTCATTTAAAGATATTAACTGTTTAAGTGACATTATTTTAAACAGAAGAAATTGGTTATGTGAATATAAGGTTTTGAAATATGTCTTTAAATCCTTTAGTGAAAAATTTGACTGTTCTAGAACAAAATATATTAACATTAAAAAATATACCATATGTAAGTTTTCTGAAAATACTGTAAAAGATATCCACCAATTGAAATGTAGATTCTTTTATGATATTTTCCTTAATAAGAAATTTCAAGCACCTTACTTACAAAAAAAATGGTCATTACTTTTTAACATTAGAATAGAATCTTATTGGAAAGAAATATACAAAAACAAAATTATAATGATTAAAGATAAAAATGTAGCTGAATTCAATTATAAGCTTTTACATAATCTATTAAGTAATAGAAAAATGGTTAGTAAATGGAAAAAAAATTATGAAAAGAGTTGTCTCTCCTGTCACTGCACGGTAGAAGATAGTGAACATTTAATTTTTAATTGTCAAAATGTCAAAAATCTTTGGAATATTGTAGGAAATATTATAAATTGCAATATACGATGGAAACATATAGTAGTAGGATTTTATTTTGAAAGAAATAGAAAAACTGAAATTTTAAACAATGTAATATCCTATATAGCCTATCGAATTTATAAATATAAAATGTTCTGCAGAATTGAAAATATTAATGAAATTGAAAATAACATTAAAACACATCTTAAATACTCTTTACGAGACTGTTAATGAAATCTCATTGTGATATTAATTATGCTATTTTAAAACACATAAGTAACGTTCTATGTGTCATACAGAATAATGTCTAAATACATGTATATATCAAAATGTTTAAATATGTAATGTAATATGAACATGTATGTATACGTTAAAATATATATCGATAAAAAATATTAATAATATATACAGTTTAGATGTATGTGGACAATATTAATCAATAAACTATTTAATATTATACATATAAAATAATACTCCAGATCATTCTGCCAGGTAGGATCTGGAGTTATATGTGAAAGCCTGGTTTACCTAAATAAAATTTATTAATACTTAAAAAAAAAAAAAAAAAAAAAAAAATGCTATCAAACACCTTCATCATTCCAAGACAAACAAGCATGACTCCTGTGTAGATGCACTTAAAGTTCGGAAAAGAATTGAATTGGCGTCAGATGAACAATGTGTCCGACAAAAACGCGATTATACAAAAAAGAAAGACGAATACTGGGAAAATGATATATATTTAAAAAATAAGGATCAAAAGTGCTGAATTACATTTGAAATGGAAGACAGAATTCAAAATCAGAAGAAATAAATTTGTATTTAAAAAGAAGTGAAATTGAAAACGACTATCCTTAAAAAGACACTGTAAATGAACTAAAAATTAAATTGAAAAAATTTGGTGTAATTACCAAAGTCAGGAAACGTGAAAACTGAATTGATGGAGATGCTACAACAAGCCCAGAAAAATGCCAGCAAATAATGACATGTCCAATACATTGTGTCCGAATCACCCAATCAGAGCGGTCATCTTTTGGAATTTGGGATTTTTAATTAATTAATTAATTAATTTTTGCATGGATAATTTATGCTAGTTGGATGTAGTGCTGTATTTGTTTTAGTTTAAGTTAATACATGTACCTTCTTTGTTAAATATTTCTGTATGAATTAAACATTTGTAGTATAATTTTGCTTTGTCAATTTCTGTGCTTGAGAGAGAGAGAGAGACAGAGAGAGAGAGAGAGAGAGAGAGAGAGAGAGAGAGAGAGAGAGAGAGCTATAAATGACAATATATGCTCTTCCGCATCCGAAAATACATTTTGTCGGAAGTTGTTTGTGGGTTTACACAAACATTTCATATGCCTATAATGAAAATACATTCTTGCATTTTACTCTCAACATCACTCATTACATAAGTGAGAGAAACTTTATTAATGTATGAATGAGTTACCCATCACGGTTGATTAATCATAAAGGTAGGAATTCATGAAGATGATCAATCACCACGGTTCATTGAGCATATAGGTGCTTTCCGTTATAGTACATCAGATGTAACGATATACATAACGCTAGGATGTTTGCCAGGTAAATTTTCTGGAAAATCACAGGGTGAGGATTAAAGTTGGGGTTGGTTATGATATCTTTTTAGATATATGCCAGAGACTTGATAAACTTGGTAATTCACAACCTTTTGATCAGACTAGTTCAGGTAGGAAATAGCAGGTGAAAAATATGCATTTTATTCATCATCCGAATGCTAAAAAATTGGCCTGACAAACTTAAGATATTTTTCGGCGTACGACTGACAAAGTTATAAGCGACACTCGAAAGTCATTGCCTTACAGATTTCAATGCCTCTCACCACTGGTTTCGAATCCTAATCGACTAATCGAGCTAATCAAGCAGATCCTAAAGTTAGAAAGTTTAAACCTCCTCTGAAGGTTAGTGTTTTTCTCTGGGTATCCTCTATCATTCTTTAACCGATCGCTTCGACAGAGATTGAATAATAACTTTGAAAAACAACAAAACCACTTAGGATTTGGCAAAGATTAATACTTGTTACTGTTATAAGGGTTACTTTGATTATCTGTGAACCAGATTATCTTGTCTTCTTTCTATATATCTTGTTTTGATATACAGAATTATATCAAACTGTTTCAAAATGCTTATTTCACATATTATATGCTTATATGCATTTTGGGGGGAAAAGTTGTTGTCATCAATTACACTATAATTTTTAAAACCGATTGTCAAGTTTGTCAATACATTTTTCTACATTAGTGGATAGAAATAGTTATTTCACCATTAACTCAATATTATCCAACTTATATTGATGCATAACCAGTTATATCTGACTTTACATGAAGAATTTTAATTGCTATCTTGAGACAGTATTTTAGTATTTATATCTCATAAACGAACCCCGAGTGGTCTAAAGCGCGCTTATGGATCACAGTGCGTGTGCGTGTGTGTGTGACACTATCCACCGAAATCTAAGAAGAATCATTAACACATTAACTTACAAAGTAAGGGCACTGCATTGATTACAAGGACAAGTATTCCTGAATTTACTGTTTATAACACTAGGCTTGTTAGAATGCTTGAAATAATTTATTTATCGCGGAGTTTGTGTAATGTTTTACATGTCATACAGGAATTATCCTCATACTGCAGAATAATGGCACTATATTGTCATCGCATTTTACTTTTTTCGTCTTCAGTTGTATGGTTAAATCAGAGAGATAGAGAGAAAGAGAGAATGTGTGTGTGTGTGTGTGTGTGTGTGTGTGTGTGTGTGTGTGTGTGTGTGAACAAAAGTCATAGTCACACTCGTGAAAATTTGAGAGTTCTCAACGGACACACATTTCAGAGAGTGGAGACATGAAATTTTGCGCCCCAGTCAAGATTCTTTCATTCAAGCTGTAAAATCCGGAGAAATGTTGGGACCAGGCGTACATGGTGAAGACCACCGACTTTTAACATGCAGACAGATTATTTTCTCACATTTGCACATCTTGAGATAGGGACCTAGACATTCAGAGGCGTATTTTTGAACCATAGGTTTTAAGTTATTTTATATGTTTAGTGACAATAGACGCGAAGTAGTGGTAGTCCTACAATCATTTCAAAATTACAAATTTTTAATTTGCTATTCTATGAAAATACTGTATTATTATTTCCTATAGATTTTTGAATTTTTATTTATTTTTCCATAAGTTAGTAAAAATAGTTAAAAATTTTCATACTTATATTAACTTAATTACCAGATATGAATTCTTTTTCCACATATACATAAAAATAGTGTTCAACTCTAAATTTAGATTAAAAATTATTAAAATTAATACAAAAAATTGTATTTGTTGGAGTTTTACCAGTATAGCTAGATGTTTTTCTGACTTTATCGACAGTAAATTTTATTTCCCACCATGCAAACGTTTGTGTTATTATTATTATTATTATTATTATTATTATTATTATTGATGGCTTCAGTTAATTCCCTTTTTTAACTCAATCTTTGTAAAATAAAAAAAAATAATGTTCACTTCTTTGTAAAATTTAAAAAACAAACGCCATGTACACAATTTTTATAGTTTAAAAACTTTATGTACAATTTTTTTTAAAAATTCAAATTAGATTAGTTCTCATTTCTAATCATTATGTATGCAGGTTTTTAAATTTTAATAAATTCAATAACTTGTCCTTATTTTGTATCATTTTTTTTTTACTAAAAACATGAATCCACATGGACATTACTCTATCTTTTGTTAAAAACGAATCATATCATTGACCCCGAGACATATTGTCCTTATGGCTGTGATAAACCAATCCCACGACCAGTTTTATTTATTTCACAATTTTGAATTTGTATTCATATATTCTTTGTTGTGATATATGGTATCATTTATGAACCCAAGCCGAACCTCTACATTTTATATCTATATTCTAGAAACACTGCACAGACGTAGGAGAAGACACATATTCCATACAGTGAACAAGTGACGGGTGCTAGGTTCAATCCAGGCATTCAATAATTAAATATATGTATTATTCTGATATAAAATAAAATATAATTTTTTATTTCTAATTTTATTATAATTATTTAATCATTTATTTATTTGTTTGCGCGGATGATTACCAATTCAATTCATTTTATTCAGCTCAGCCACTAATTAGTGGAAAATGAGGGCATTTACAATATTTACAAATACATACAACGGATTGATATACATGTATACATAATAGATCTACATTCTTAAATTAATAAACATAACATTTTCACCGTATATTAGATAATAATAATAATAATACTATTAATGATATAATGATCACAATAGATAAGAAAATTGATACCTTTTTAAGAAGTTTAACATTACAGAGTTTAAGTAGGAGAAACGTCTTATTAGAAGAAGGATATTCAACATAATATTTTGGTATATGTTTTCCCCTGATATTTTCAAACTTTTTACATATAAACAAATAGTGATATTCATCTCCTATATTTTCCATACAAAAAGGATAAAGACGATTTTCTACAAGTTTCAATTGGAAATTAATTATTGCATGTGCGAAGTTTACATAATAAATGTGCACCTTTATATGACAGTTTCAATAAATAATCCTCTAACTTAAAAACATTTTTGAATGAGAAATAAAATTGAGCTTTCGACGGATGTCTACAATAAAACCAAGCTTGTATAAACTGATCTTGCATAGTTCTTGAAAACAATGTTTTATAAAAAGATAAATTAACAGTAAACTGAAAATGCCTTAAAAATCCCAACCCATTATTATCAAGTAAGTTTTGAATTTGCTGCAACCACAAAAAATTACAGTAACCAGTTTGTTGTAAATTGAGCATTATTTTATATATAAATGAAGAAAGTTTATCAGTTTTAGGCTGTACCATACTACACCAAAAGTTGAACATTCGCAAGTGTATCTGTATATATATAGTGGAAATCTGCCAAGTTCTCCGTATATCATATAAGTAGGTGTGGATTTCTTTAGGTTCAAAATTCTCTTGCAAAACTCTATGTGTACTTATTCAATTTGATTTAATTTTTCGAAACCCCATATCTCACATGAATAAAAAAGAACAGGTGCAACTAAACAATCAAATAACTCTAACTGTAAGTCAATCGACAAGTGAAGATAACTAATTTTACAAAGTAATGCATACATAGCTTTCTTGGCCTGTGATATAAGGCATCTTTTAGCATCATAAAAATTACCATTATATTTAAATTATACACCTAAATATGGGAAACTATCTACAACCTCAATACAACCATTTCCGCATGTAAAATGATATAACTTTTTTGTTTTCCGTTTACAAAAACACATAACTTTACTCTTAGCTACATTAATTTCTAGACGCCATGTTTTACAATAATTGTGAAAAATATCAATTGCCTTTTGTAACCCAGTGTCTGTATCTGAGAACAGAACAGTGTCGTCAGCATACAAAAGAAAAAGCAATTTAATGTAAATACCAAATTTTTCTAACAACAATAATGAAAAATTAAGAACGCCTTCAGCAATATTTTGATGGAAAAATGTTTCTAAGTCATTTAAATACAGTGAAAATAAGAAAGGGGATAGATTTTCCCCTGCCTAACACCAACATTACAGACAAAATATTCAGAAAAACTACCGTTAACTTTAACGCAAGATTTTATACCTTTATACATGTTATGGATAACGTGAAATATTTTACCTTGTATACCAGCATTAATAACTTTAAACCAAAGACCAGATCTCCAGACCTTGTCAAACGCACATTTTAAATCGATAAATACACAATATAAATGTTGTCCTTGTTATATATTATACTTAGTTAGAAAATGTAAAATAAAAATGTTATCGAGAGTTGAATGTTCCTTTCGGAAACCTGCTTGTATCTTACTTATAAGGTTAATAAATTCTGCAAATTTATTAAGACGATTGTTCAATATGCTTGTGAATAGTTTTCCTAAACAGCTGATAAGTGTAATGCCTCTGTAGTTTTCTGGGTTTTGTGGGCTTCCTTTATTTTTTAAAACAGGCTTGATATTCCCTAATAACCATGAGTCTGATGCATTCAAAGTATTTAAAATTAAATTAAAAAGACATATATATACAGGGAGAAAAATATGTACAGTATTAGAAATATATTCATTGATAATTTTATCTATGCCAATTTTCTAACTTGTTCTCTCTGCTTGAAAGTTTTGAATTTTTCTATTATGAGTTGAGGTTTTCCGTGTTTAGCTCTCCCCATTCTGTGTACTCTTTCAAAAGCAATTTCTTCATTTATGTCCATTTCTTCTTTTAGGAACTTGTTTAACACTGCTTCTGTATCTTCATACTCGTCACCTTTTTGATTTGATGAGAATATTCGGTTAATTCCGCTAAATAAGAGATTATCTCTCATAGAACGAGTTTGCATATCCAATATTTCCTCTCGTAGCTCACTTGTCAAATTGTACAATTCATCTCTGTCTCTTTCTATAAAGTCTACCCCTGAGCCTATATCTACAATTTTGTTCTCCAATGTTGTAAGTCTTTCATTGTCTCTATTACACGCATTGCGTTTAATTCTGCTTCTACATTGACAAATTTCGTTTCTATCTTAGACAAACGGTTTGAAATATCATCTAAAACTGTTAATTTTCCAATCTCTTATAGATATCTACAATAACTTCACTTAGATTTGCATGACCGACTGCTGCTTGATTTGTTTGGTAACACATTACATTATCAGCTGTCTGTCCAGTGTTTCTATTTGCTAACATAGGATCCATATTATAACCGTTAAACAATTGTCCGTGTAACACCTCACTACTTTGATATATAACCTGACCAATATCTTTAAGATTACTACTCACCGAGCTATTCATATGTATTGAAGAATATAAAATTAAATATTTCAAGTCCAAAAAACTTAAAAATACTTTTAAGAATACTTAAATTGGATAAACCACATTCTTATACATTAGCTTACTAATTTACAGAGTCCAACTTCGCTTCTAACAGCACAAACTTTAGCAAATTTTCTAGAGCTATTTATGCAGGTGACTACTCAATCCGCCATAATTATTTAGTACCCGACACGAACGCGGTGTAAATTTTGATACTCGGCAGTGATAAATCCTCAAACAGATATTCAAATCGCGGTCTACATTATAATTAAACTTGTATTTTGATCGTACTGGTATTAAAAAATATTTTGAGAAAAGCATCAAATAAAATTTCCGATTTGTGATAGTGAAAAAAAACTGAGAAATTGATTCTATGGGGATAAATTTACATCGACTCAAACATAAAGTTGTAATAATGCTTCCCAGGTGAGACAAAAACGTCAAAATGAAACAAGATAAAAATCAAAAGTGGTAGCTGTTCGAAGTAATGAATTCGATGTGATTTATGACTCAATTTATTATTTCTTTACATAAATCAAATAACCTCTTCCTGAATATGTAATTTTTATTTGGGTTTGAAGCTTATTTTCAAAGTTTGAACGAATTACTTTTTCCGTAATTTTTCGGCACTCCTTATTTTTTACTGCGTCAAAAACGTGACCGCTTCGTAATTTTCAGCTCAAAAAATGGAATTGAAATATATTTCGTATTAAAAAACTATTAAAAAATATAATTTGTTGACAATTTTCTCTAGTTTTTTATGGTGCCAAATTTATGTCAATCAGACAAGTTTTAACATTTTACACAAAACATTGTGCAACAGACTGTCCAAAAATCAGAATGACGTATTTGGCGTATCTGCCTATTAAAAGATAAATATATAATACAAATACCTGTTAAATTTTGATGTGCCAGATGTGCACATTTCGGAAATAAATTCCTCATCAGTGACACTAAGACCGAAAAGTTCGATACATAAAAAATATATAAGCCAAACAGTTTAAAAAAAGAATCTAAAGTTTCAAAATTATATAAATCCAAATCCAGCTAAGGAATGCTTTGCATGAGGGAACAAACCTTAGTTTTAAATAAATTTCTAATTTTAGTCGACTGCAAAATTTGCTAAATTGTACATTTTCTGACAGCACAAAGTACTGCCTACTGAGTTATGGATACCCTCGGGGAGTTTTACTCCACCAGCAGCGGTACCCGCTAAGGGGTAGTAAATATATAATACAAATACCTGTTAAATTTTGATGTGCCAGTTGTGCACATTTCGGAAATTAATTCCTCATCAGTGACACTAAGACCGAAAAGTTTGATACATAAAAAATATATAAGCCAAACAGTTTAAAAAAAGAATCTAAAGTTTCAAAATTATATAAATCCAAATCCAGCTAAGGAATGCTTTGCATGAGGGAACAAACCTTATTAAGAGTTATTTAAAGCGTTTATTCTTTTGACCATGTGTCTATTTATAAGTTCCTGCTCTTACAGATATAAAATAAACAAATAAATAAATAAGGGGATTTTCAAATACTAGGAAAATACTGTTATTTAAGTATCTCAAATTCTCCCCGCTCCTATCCAATACATTGGTGCATACTACGCATGAATTTGCAAATATTTAGTTTCCGGCCAGCCTCTTTCTGGAATCCCTCTCCATCGTGATAGCTGCTTATAATTTTAACCACATCAGTTAACTGAATTTTGTATGTTCATTTCGAACGAAAACCCTACATACTCCACAAAACAGCTTTGGTTTATTGACCAGCAGTCCGGGGCCTACAATTTTGGTATTTTCGACGTTGATCGGCAGAATTAGGAATGATGGAGAGGTATGAAGTTGAAGCGACCGGGTCTCGCATGCTGCGTCCACCGAAGCAAATCGGTGGATAAAAGGAAACTAAAAAGTCACCCCAGCCAACATCCAGAAAAGGCAAATATTGTAAACGTCGGCGCTCACAAAGAGGTGACAGGAAAAGACAGAAAGTGTCTGTGGTAACCTTACCTCCGCGATTGCCAGACTCTAGTTAAGATAGGGAAGTGGAGGTCGCTCAACTTGGGAATGAGGTGTTCCGCCGTTCTTCCGTGCACCAGGAAACTGAAGACAATATGGCGGCGCCCATTAACTCTGGCTTAAATACGGGTAATACTTCTTATTCTACTGTTTCATTTTCGCCAAATCATGTTAATTCGGCTCAACTTGCTACAGGAGCCCAGGTAAATTTGGAACCAGACCACATTTCATTTGCCCTTCCCGAATTCGACGACAGTTTAGGTGATCATTTCTCTGAACAAATTCGTTTAAAAGTCTGGGACGATCAATATATCAATCTCTACTCCCTCCTTCCTGACAAGGAAGAGAATACAATTTTAGACCCTGACAATGATAGTTCTGCACTAGGCATTCTCAAATCTGGACAAATTGGACTTGGGCATAGGTCAAGCACACTAAAAAAGGTGTCAAATATTGGACAGTAAACAGATGCATTCATGATATTTGCCTCAATATATTTACAAAAGTATCAAAATGTCCAAATGGCCCTAGATCTGTTAAAATATTGCAGTACTATTCGTTGGGCTGCTTCTAAAGTTCCTGGTCCATCTTGGCGTCAGTATGATGAACAGTTCCGTCACCGTAGGGCCAAAAAAACTTCAAAGTCTTGGGCCAGGCTTGACTTGGACCTTTGGCTATTGTTTATCTCTGCCTCCACTCCCTTGAATAACCCATCACAGAAGTTCAACTTTGGGACCAAGGAATTGGCTGGTAAACCCAGAGGTATTTGTTGGGACTACAATCGCAACAAATGTACCAGGTCAGTTTGCAAGTTTAAGCACATATGTTCAAAATGTCACTCCCAGTATCCCCAGTCAGAATGCACTCCTTTTCGTGCCCAACAAAACAGAAGCTGGCAAAGTCAGCCAGCACCCAGGACCCTTGTTCAGTCTGACCAATACCCCAATCAACAAAAATAAACTTAAAATTGCTCTTCAGAAATATCCTAATAAAATAGCTGCACACAAAATACTACAGGGATTTAGGGAGGGTTTTCCATTACAGTATACAGGGCCCAGAATGCCTTGTGAATCTCCGAATTTAAAATCTGCTAGGGAAAACATTGCTTTGTGCAGGGAAAAAATTTAAAAAGAAATTGACGCAGGCAGAGTTTCTTGCCCATTTTCTCAACCCCCACTGTCAACACTTCGAGTGTCCCCCGTCTGCCTGGTCCCCAAAAAATATTCCGACGACTTCCGTCACTTGTCACACCCTGAAGGTATATCTGTCAATGACAATATTGACCAAAGTAATTGTTCAGTAGAATACTCGAGTTTTGATGAGGCTGTGGAGATGGTTCAGAAACCAGGTCCTGGTTGTTTGTTAGCAAAGACTCATATCAAGTCAGCATTTCGGCTCTTGCCAGTCAGTCCATCAGATTTTGACTTGCTGGGTTTCAAATTAGGGACTGAATTCTTTTTCGATAGGTCCTTACCATTTGGCTATAGTATTTCATGTGCCTATTCCGAATTGTTTTCTACCTTTTTGGAATGGTATATTAAACAAATGTCTGGCAACTCTGACATTATTCATTACCTGGACGGTTTTTTGTTCTCTGGGCCCAAGAACTCCTAGACTTGTGCTAAGACATTGGAAAAATTTATGGACATGTGCAACCATTTGGGGGTACCTATTGTTCAGGAAAAAAACTCTGGGTCCTATCACACAACTCTCCTTTTTAGGTTTAGAAATAGACACCAACTTTATGTTTGCCAGACACCCAGATCACAAAATTCAAGAAATCAAGTCTAAATTCGCCATCATGATAGACAGGAGAAAAACTAGGCTTAAAGATATGAAATGATCCCCATCGGTTCTTTAAGCTTTGCTTGCAGAGCTATCAGGCCTGGTCGTCCTTTCTACCGTCGCCTCATAAACAGTTTAAGCGGAGCCAAAAAACCACATCACTTTATCAAAATTACAAATGATATGAAAGAGGATATGTCAATGTGGCTTATCTTCTTCAACAGTTATAATGGAATATCAGTTTTTTCAAAATACATTGTGGGTAAGGGATTCTGCTCTGAATTTATACACAGATGCTGCAGGGGTTAGTGGTCGAGGTTTTGGGGCCTACTTTGAAGGCAGATGGTCTGTAGGTAAATGGCCCACTCATTGGCACAAAATGGGAATTACAAGGGACATTACTTTTCTCGAACTGTTTCCGTTTGTTGTAGCCTTTTTCTTGTGGGGACAATACCTTGCAAACAAGCGCATTTTCATAAAAAATGACAATCAGGAAGTTGTGTCTATTATCAATAAACAATCTGCAAAATCGCCACGAGTTATGATCTTGGTGAGAAGGCTTGTCCTTCACTTGCTCAAATACAACATTTCAGTTAGGGCCATTCATATATCTGGTTGTAAAAATTTTATTGCAGATTCTTTCTCGCGGTTTCAGTTTTCCAGGTTCCGTCAGTTGGCACCAAGGGCAAGAACAGACTCGGACCCTGTCTCCCAGGAAATGTGGGATTGCTTTGGGACGAAGTTAACCGACTAATCCTCAATTCAACAGCTGTCAATACACAGAAGGTTTACTAACAGGCTTGGGACTCTTTTCAAAGTTTTCGGGTCCAATACTCTCTGTTCAATGAATTTCCAGTGCCACTCGATCACATTATTCAGTATATTGCTTACCTTTCTTTGAAAAGTCTATCGTATCAAACTGTTAAGACTCGGATTACTGCCCTAAGTTTTTTCCATAAAATATCAAACTCCACAGACCATACAAAAAGTTTCCTAGGAATTCGAAGGTCTGGTAATTCTAAGGATACACGGGCACCAATTACTCTACCAATATTGACACAATTACCTAGGGCATTGGTATGCATTTGCTTTTCATCTTACGAGGCAAAGCTATTTCATGCTGCCTTCACCCTTGCATTCTTTGGTTTCCTGCGAGTTGGAGAGATAGCATTAACTAATTGCAAGTCAAATTCTTCAACCGTTTTGAGCATAAGCGATATTTCAATTCAAACTGGCATGCTAAAGGTATATATTAGATTCTCAAAAACTGATCAATTTGGAAAAACCACTACTCTTTACATTGACTCTGTCTCTTTATCAGTTGTTTGTCCAGTCAATGCAATGAAAGCATATCTCTCCGTTCGACCAGCTGTTAGTAACATTTTATTTTGTCATTCCGACTGTAAACCTTTAACTCATTACCAATTTTTCTTCAGTTTTAAAAAAATGTTTGAAATTTTTTAACCTGCCTACCCAACAGTTGAAGTCGCACAGCATCAGAATTGGTGCTGCAAGCTTAGCAAGCATGAAAATATCCCACCAAATGTTATTCAGTCATGGGGCAGATGGAAATCGGATGCATATCGGGGTTATATTCATATAAAATCACCATTCATAGCGATATAGTTAATAATATTGCATGAACTTAGTTTGCTTGTAGCTAGTATGTATTTCGTAGCTAGTGTTACCTACCAACTCTAGTCTTACTGGAGTTTTAAGTCTTTCAGACATTTGGATTGTTGGCTCTTCCATTGTTTATTGGGCACAGAGGAGAGCACTCAGTCGTCCAGTTGGTCGCAACCTTGGTCTGGAGAAATATGGTGTACAGATCAGATGGTGTAGTATCAGGGGTATGGAGTGAAGCCAACTACTGACACGCATCCAGCGAGATTTAAGAAACTTTCCTTGCCCCCAGTACTTGGTAATACTATTAGGTTCCAATGACTTAGTTTCAATAGCCAGTGGCGTGTTACGTTGGGAGATGAAACTAGACCTCCTTTCACTTTCCAAATTACCCAATACTACAGTTGTCTGGTCCTGTATCCTACCTCGTCTATTTTGGTATGGTGCTAGATCTCAAGTAGCTATTGACAATGTACGTAAGCGAACTAACAGAGAAATTTCGTTACATTCTTAAATTAGGTGGTAGAGTAATCACAAAATCAGATTTATCTGATAAGGAAACTGGTTGTTATCGCTTCGATGGCATACATTTGTCAGATATAGGAAATGACATCTATCTCAATGCCCTTCAAGGAACCTTAAAATCATTTTTATTAAGGATATTCGTAAATTTTAATCTAGTTAAGCAACAGGCAGGGATGGTTGAGGCTATATTCCTTAGGTGTTGGGGTGGTGGAAGCTTATTTAGCCGTGGACGTGTATTGACAAGTCCATGTAGATGCTTCATCGGCCACAGCTCTTTAATAGGATTGTTTGTGAAGTTGGACATTTATAAAGTTATTATATGAACATTATGCCTCTTGCAGCTGATTTGACGTATCATCGGCTTTTCTCGGTGTACGTTGGTCATTTCTGTTGGGACAGATCTTGCAGGCTCGTGTTTTTTCAGCTTGTTGAAGCTGGAATCCTTTCCTCTACCTGTGCTATTCGTGGGTGGAGTTCTTCTACTGGGCTCATCTCCGGTAGATCGTTTACCAAGCAGTGGTAGTTGCTTGGTTTGTGGTTGACAGATCAGGGCACCCATGTGCGGCGACTGTCATTCGTGTTTGCTCGCAGGGTTTGGCCACAGCTGCAAGTGGTATTCCAGTTTGGTATTAAATGTAACTTGATAAATAAAGCTGTGGCCATTTTTATTCCACAAAACTTTCTTGTTGTTATCTTTCAGAATGTCTTAAACAAGGGGATTTTCAAATACTAGGAAAATTCTGTTATTTAAGTATTTCAAATTCCCCGCGCTCCTATCCAATACATTGGTGCATACTACGCATGAATTTGCAAATATTTAGTTTCCGCCAAGCCTCTTTCTGGAATCCCTCTCCATCGTGATAGCTGCTTATAATTTTAACCACATCAGTTAACCCACCCACCCTCCCTGCTTGTTTGTTTAAGTATTGTCTATGCTGACTTTTTTGTGTAATAATTTTCTGAATTTAAATTTATTTACAACATCAGTTTTAATAATTGTAACAATTTTGCTGCTGTAGTTTTCTTTATATTTTTAAATTGTAATAACACCTGTAGATGCCTCATCGGCCACAGCTCTTTAATAGGATTGTTTGTGAAGTTGGACATTTATAAAGTTATTATATGAACATTATGCCTCTTGCAACTGATTTGACGTATCATCGGCTTTTCTCGGTGCACGTTGGTCATTTCTGTTGGGACATATCTTGCAGGCTTGTGTTTTTTTAGCTCGTTGAAGCTGGAATCCTTTCCTCTACCTGTGCTATCCGTGGGTGGAGTTCCTCTACTGGGCTCATCTCCGGTAGATCGTTTACCAAGCAGTGGTAGTTGCTCGAAGAATACTAGTATATATATATATATATATATATATATATATATATATATATATATATATGTCCAACAGATCTTTAGATTTTCTAGTTACTTGTATGTCTGTGTACTAAATAAAACACACGTGTAAAATTCAAAACATCAAAACTTCTTTTATCAAATTTATCTTAGCTTCATTTTAATTTCTGCCCATACTCGTGTCCTTCAAAATAAACCATTAAAAACAACTGATCTTTTAAAACCATTGCAGACGACACCTCCTGCTCTATTTGTATCGCTGGCGATGTCAAGATTTAAATAAAACCTTTTACAATGAAATAATAAAAAATAACTTTCAACTATCCTCTCTTGCATTCTTTGTATGACTTTCCTTCCGAGCATTCCAAACGCTACAGGTTTAAAAATATGATTATTTTAAAAGGGGAAAATTGTAATAAATCGTCTAGAATTTCGAATTTCTAAAAATAATCTTCAAAAGTTGTGGTTATTAAGGTATTGATTGACAGAGATTTTTATTTACTTTCGTGAAAATACTTCTTAGGGTTTTCCCAGAGGACATATAGTTTTTACTGTTAAATAAACAACTTACCTTCCGCTCCTTGCTTAAGATATATATATATATATATATATATATATATATATATATATATATATATATATATATATATATATATATACATGTATAAATATATATATATTCTACGAGTCTGGGTTTAATACGTTAAAGTTAATCGCACCAATAAAGTTGCTTAAAACATATATAATAATTTATTCAAAACAACAATTTAATATATTTTCATGTGAAGATTGATTATTTTTTCAAAAGGTGTAGCATTTAACTAATGCACAATGTCACAAAAGAGATTCACTTTTAGTAGTTATAACGTTTTGACTGTAAAAAATCTGACATTCTTCATACTTATCTTTGGAATTTTTAGTTTAGTTTATAACATTCAATTTTTTGAGTGTGAATTGGATAAAAGGAGACCTCATTTTATCGATAGTCAAAGTGAAGATAAAATGGCAGTGGTACAAAATTGGATTCAAAAGGTTTTTAAAACTGAGAAAAATACATCCATTTTAGATACTAGTATACAAAATGAAAACGAGAAAAATAATGTTTTTCAAGCTCGTAAAAGCACGGATATCGATTGCGTCAAAATGTTAAATCCAAATAGCGAAGAGATTGAGAAAGCTAAAAAGCGCATTTACCGCCATAGTCAGCCAGACTATCAAAAATTGATATCAAATGGATGTAACCATTTTAAATCAAATAGAGGCTATATTACAAACTCTCTTACTCTTGAAGAAGAAAATTTTCCGATAGCTTACAGCATTGTTGTTTTTAAAGATGAAGCACAAGTTGAAAGGCTTTTTCGAGCAATTTATAGACCGCAAAATTTTTATTGCATACACATTGATATTAAGTCTAGTAACTCATTTACAGAAATTATTAGAAATATTTCATCGTGTTTCGACAACGTTTTTATATCGTCGCGTTCCGTATCGCCCGTTTGGGGTCAATTCAGCATTTTGGAGCCGGATTTGATTTGTATGAAGGATTTGTGGAAATACAAGAAATGGAAATACTTTATTAATCTTACTGGCCAGGAGTATCCATTAAGAACTAATTATGAGCTAGTAAAAATTCTTAAAATTTATGATGGTGCAAATGATGCCGAAGGAACGATAAAAAGGTAATTGAGTTCCATTAAATGTTAATTAAAAAAAATCTCAAATATATTTATCTTTATATTAAATCATAATATTAACTTTTGAACAGAAATTTCAAAATATTTATCAACATACAAGATGTTAAATTCCTATATATTTTTCTGTCGTTGGAACCAGATCCCTGCTTTAAATTTATTGTTCGCAATAAGTGTTTGTGTACGAAAGCCGAATCGTGCCAGTTTAAAAAAATAAAAAAATATTAAATTTCGCGTAATTACGAGAAAAATTCATGTTATTACGAGAGAAATTCATGTAATTACGAGAAAAATTTACGTAATTACAAGAAAAATTCATGTTATTACAAGAAAAATTCACGTTATTTATAGAAATTTTAATGATTTGAAAGGTGTTTAGTTTGTCTCGGTACAATGCACACACTTACAATCTCAGTAGTAGGGGAGACGACTATTGGAAGTTTAGAAAACCTCGTAGATGGTTTTTGATACACATGTATTACCATACATTTTGTTATTGTTGTTGATTTATTGTTTGCTTACTGGTATTTTATATTTATAATTATTCACTCAGTATACCCTTTAGTCTGTCTTTATGCAATTTTATTTTCATTCTATGAACTTTTGAAACTTCACGGGGGGAAAACGTGTTACCCAGGTTTATAGTACTAAATACGAGTTCGCATTTTACAACCGTTAGTATAAAAGTTCTGTTCTTGTGTTCAGATGCTGCTTTACTCTCATATATATTTAAAAAATCAATTAAAATTGAATTAACGTTTTCAAAAGCGATGGGGAGGTTGGGTTCGAACCCACGACCGGGACTGATCAAGACTAAAAAATAGGTGGCGACCGTTTTTCTTAAAGCACCCGGCATTTAGAACTTAAAGAATCACGTGTCTTAAAGGATAAGACGTTAATATTCTTAACTGGGACTGAAACCCTTTAAATCAAATCAATCCATAGAGTAATTCATACGCATTTTATTTCATTTTCAATTGGTTACATTCGTTCCTTCAATGGAAATTCGTATATGCATTATAATTATACACTCATTTCTCCAAACGCCTGTTGGTTTGGTGTTTGCAGTGTTTGAGGCGTTAATCTTTAAACCCTAGCTCTGGCAATGCTGTAATTTCTAAGTCATTTGACCACACGTGGTTGGCCATTTTGGTCCAGTTGATGTTGTCAATAATAGACAACCGAGTTGTGTGTAATGTGAATCTTAGTGTAATCAAATGTGCTAGCAATAAAAAAGTCGCCACCAGTAAGCTCAAGTACAAAGTGGATCAAACACATTATTACATCACACAATATATGGACTTATGAAAATCGCTTACTCCTAGATATTAACTTTAACTCTTCGCGAATGGCTGCAATACTACTGACGCGACGTAAAACTCTAGCAAACAATCAAATCCACCTGCTCATCCATCCTTTCTTAACAAACTGTTTTTTTAGACTTGTCTTCTGTAATTGTTTGAAACCAATGCTTAAAGTTATGACTCTCTCTGTTCATTTTGAGTTTTGGGTGTCATTTGACGTTAAATCTTTTATATTTGTGACGATATCTTGTTCTCTTGTATGTAGATCATGTAGACCATGTGGTTTTTGTTGGGTAACCTAAAATGAAGCCAGTGGACCTTAACGCTCACCTGAAAATGTGTTCCATATTTCGAATACTAAGTACTAAACTTAATTTTTAATCTTCAGCACATTTTAAAGCGCAATTGAAAAAAAAAACCTTAAAACTGAAAATCTCCTAAAATCTCAAAGTCTTAATATAGAAATTAAAAGCTTATTTTGCAAGCCATTTTTTAAGCCCTTTTTTGTCTTTAGATCCATGCAGGAAAACTGCTAAAACGATGAAAATTAAAAAATCTCCATTGTATATCATCAAATAATTTTTATGGTAGTATCAAAAGCACAAAGGTAAATAAATCTATTAAGATTCTGATTTTCAAAAACATAAATAAGGTTGAAAGAATTGAGATGCGCTCGTTTTATTTAAATCAGAAGTATGATCCTCAAGTCTATTGAGTCACACCTGCTATTGACATAATTTCTCTTCTCAAATTGATGTACAATAAAACCTGCTATAGAGTCCATCTCTATATAAAGTCCACTTTTTATATAACAACCGGTCTGAAGTATTCCCAATGGTTTTTACTATAAAATGAACTTCTATATATAGTCAACCTATCTAATGTTAAGAAAGCCCCCCCCCCCCCTTTTAGTCCCGAAATGACTCCCGAACCTGCCTATAAATTCCACTTTTAAAAAATCTTTCTAAAATTTTTTATAATTTTCAAAAAGTTTATGCAATAATTATCAGCAGAGTTTCTTTTAAATTTATACCAAAATTATTTTTTCCAATATCTACACATTAGTATGAAAAGTGCGCATGTAAATCTTCGATCTACTTATATACAATGTATTAAAATGTTTTACATGCTAATATAGTAAACAGTATAGTTTTGACTGATAATGAGTAATATATATATAAATGAAGCCATCAGATCTGAAGATATGACTAGTATCTATTCTGTTTTGTGTATACTATTATTTAATTTGCGACATCTTTGCTATTTAGGCCAACAAAGACACGATTAGTCATGCATATACCATTCGTATAATCAAAGTTTTTCAGATATACAGTTCATCAAAATCAAAATACTTTTCTGAATTTTTGAATAATTAAATTAAAACAGTGTAATATCAAATAAGTATTTTACAAGGTTCTAAATGTTGTTCTCTCCCTTTTTGATGGGAACGATATAAGTTTTATAGAATATTACCTTCTATATAGAGTACACCTGCCTAATTAGTCCACTTTTGTTCAGTTTCAGGGGTGGTCTTATACACATGTATTTCACGTCCCAGTCAAGAACATTTTACTTATAACGAGACGTCACTTGCTATGGATGTAGTGGAAGAAATTTTCACTTTTGCAATGCACTTGGGTAATGTGCAGGGAGGGTTCTTTAACATGTCATGACAGGGGGCATCAGTTTTTAATTTCTCACCCGAAGAACCCCGTGTTTCTTTCATTTCTAAATGCCGGGTGCTTGGAGAAAAGCGGACACCACATATTTTCAAGTCTTGGTCATTTGGGCCGGGGTTCGAACCAGACCTCCCCGTCTCTTTTGAAAAAGTTAATTCAATATTTATTGATTTCTAAAATATATATGAGAATAAAGCAGCATAAAACTATTAACCTGGGTACGACGTTTTTCCCCGTGAAGTTTAAAAAGTTCATCAAATGAAAATTAAATTGCATAAAGAACGGGTATACTGAGTAAATAATTGTAAGTATAAAATGCAAGTAAGCAAACAATAAATCAACAACAATAACAAAATGTATGGTAATATATCAAAAACTATCTACGAGGTTTTCTAAAATTAAACTTACAATACTAAGTCGTCTGCTTTACTATATACCGAGATTGTAAGTGTGTGCATTGTACCGAGACAAAATAAACACCTTCCAAAGCATTAAAATTCCTCGTAATAACATGAATTTTTCTTGTAATAACGTGAATTTTTCTCGTAATAACATGAATTTTTCTCGTAATAACGTGAATTTTTCTCGTAATAACATAATTTTTTCTCGTAATTACATGAAACTTTCTCGTATTAACATGAATTTTTTCGTAATTACATGAATTTTCTTGTATTAACATGAATTTTTTTTCGTAATTACATGAATTTTTCTTGTAATAACGTGAATTTTTCTCGTAATAACATGCATTTTTCTCGTAATTACATGAATTTTTCTTGTAATAACGTGCATTTGTCTCGTAATAACATGCATTTTTCTCGTAATTACATGATTTTTTCTTTTGATAACGTGAATTTTTCTCGTTATTACATGAAATTTACTCGTAATAACATGAAACTTTCTCGTAATTACGTGAAATTTAATATTTTTTTTATTTTTTTTTAAACTGACACGATTCGGCCATCGTACTTGTGGTTTTGTGTTGACGGCGCGTTTTATTGTATATTTTGTATCGTTTCGTACTCTCGGTAGCACAGACTATTGGGACATTGTGTTGTACATTTTTATCAAATTACAAATTTCTTATTTACATCACCGTGTTTTAGTCTGATTTAACAGATCTATCTATCGTATAGTCTAAATCATATTAGTAAAACATGGTACATTAGTAAAACATGGCAAATTTTATGACATACTCATGACAAAAGTTGACATGGAGATCTCTAAAATTAAAGTGCTTCAGAATAGACATCTAACTCAAAGTTATGTTTATATGATTTCCCACAGTTTTCTTTTTCTTTTTTATATCCGTCGTTATATAAACTAAAACAAAAGCTAAGATAATTGCTTTTGGTGAAGAAATTAAGTGAAGTACTTGTGTTTATGCCTCTATTACCAGGTAATCAATGAGTCACTTCATTCAGAAAACGTTATGTTTCCAAAGTACTTAAAACGGTCTGTTTTAGTGGACTCGAAAATGGTAGCCGATTTAAACCGTAAGCCCTTAGAACATTTCGGTCACCAATCTGTTCAATGTGTTATTTCCTGTTAAAATGTCGAGGTTTAAAAACTACAAGATTTTTCCAGGTTTTCTGGATATTTATTATTATTATTATTATTATTATTATTATTATTATTATTATTATTATATTTAAGAACTTTTTTCTTTTAAATCACAGGGCCAACAAAAAACGATGGCAGAACGTTGAACCTGCGCCTCATGGCATAACACCAACCAAAGGTTCTCTTCATATTACAGTAAATAGAGCATTCGTTGACTATGTGTTACATAATAAAACAGCACAGGACTTCCTGAACTGGACTAAGAAAACGAAAATACCAGATGAAACATTCTTCTCTTCGCTTAATCACAATCCCCACCTTAATATACCTGGATCTTACAAAGGTATCTGATAATACGAGAAAAATGTAAATAGATTGGTGACCATTGGTTGATATATGGTTGATATATATATATATATATATATATATATATATATATATATATATATATATATATATATATAAATATATATATATATATATATATATATATATTTATAACGCGCGTTATTCCGTTTGCTTGCAAAGTTGTTGCCTTCATACTGACAATGAACACCATTTTAAAACAGTTCAATTGTTATATTTTCGTTTAATATTTTTTAAAAAAAATATTCATTTAGTTTAAGAAAATATTCCCATCTATAACACATGCACATCGGGGGAGTCCAGTAGACGCAACAGCTGAATTTAAGACTGAGAACGACACATTATTAATCCGCAATATTTTTAATGTAGGTAACAACGGGGAGTTTTGGTTTGAAAAATTATAGTGTTATCAGGTATTTCGATTGTATTTTCTCGATTTTTCATTAACATAATGATTTTTTTAGAATATTCGATATAAATAATATATATAAAAATTGAATATCAACGATAAATGTGTTGTTATTTGTGGACTATATTTCAGTCGAAAATCAGGTGCACCTGTGTGGCCCAATTTCAATTTGCAAAGAAGTTTGGAGTAAAAGATTGCTGGCTAAATGTCGGAAGTGAAATTTGTGAATCTGAAACGGGAAGGGGGGAACTGTAGCAGAGGGATAATTTTCAATGGCCAAACATGTGGGTTTCGAATCTGTGATATGTGGGTAGACAGGGATTTACCGAGAGATTTCTTCTGTAATGTCGACATTGTTAGGTTGAGATTAACTCTAACATAATGTGCCGAGCTTCATACTCGGTATCATTCAAATGTAGACAGCAAATCAGTGAGAAGTATACATATTCTTTACGCCTGGTGTGGTGCAAATATCTCTCAAAGTTTAGAAAATTATCGTTTTAAGGTTAGCAAGGAGTTGTGTAGTACTTAAACCATGTATTGTACTTTTGAGGAGTTCCTATTGTATTCCTTGTAAATTGATTAAAAACATGTAGATGATTTTTCAGTTTTTCCGATCAAGAAACACAGCATGTGAAACGGACAATTTTCACTGGATGTGGCATACATGCGTGAATTGAAATTTACATCACTTGAAATTTACATTCCGCGAGACACAAAATTTGTTGACAAGTTGTACCATTACACATTGTCTCAAAATAATAGGGTATATAGCAGCTTTGTCAAGGCAGGAAATTTTTTTTTTTAAGATCCGATTGTTAAAATTTTTTGTGGTTTGATGGTTTTGACTGATCTGTTGTTGTCTGTTCTTTCAACAGGCCATCAAAAACATCGCTCTGTCTCTCACAATGTCAATATTACGGTGAAAATCAGCCAGGTGCCTATATATGTTATCAAAATATTTTTTTTTAATTTCTTTGATTTTAATTTGTAATATCTCGTAAAAGTGTTTTTCAGTCTCGTCTCGAATGTAAACAAATGTGACGTGACAGTCATGTTTGATTACCTACGATAATGTAGTTCCGGATTGTGTATTGCATTTTATATGTATTCATACACGGAGTGACAAAACAAAATTTTTTTGGCATTCATTGTCAGTATTAATTACAACGGCTCTCAAGCTTTTAGCTATGGGAATTTCACAAGGCAAATGAAAATATATTACTGTAATGCGTTATATATATATATATATAAACGGAATAACGCGCGTTATTAAATATAATAATAATAATCATCATCATCATCATAATAATAATAATAAAATATCCGGAAAACCCGGAAATATCTTGTAGTTTTTAAACTTCGACATTTTAACAGGAAATAACAAATTAAACAGATCGGTGACCGAAATGTTCTAAGGGCTTGCGGTTTAAATCGCCTACCATTTTCGAGTCCACTAAAACAGACCGTTTTAAGTACTTTGGAAACATAACGTTTTCTGAATGAAGTGACTCATTGATTACCTGGTAATAGAGGCATAAACACAAGTACTTCACTTAATTTCTTCACCAAAAACAATTATCTTAGCTTTTGTTTTAGTTTATTTAATGACGGATATAAAAAAGAAAAAGAAAACTGGGGTAAATCATATAAACACTTCACTGATAATAATAAAGTTTGAAAGATTGGTAAAAATGCGCGTTCGCAAAAATGTATTTTTAAGCTAAACGCTTATTTATCATTAATGTAATGTGCGGTTTATTGAAATGCAAGAGAAATACATCGTGTATTACAACTAACAGAAAAATATAATAAAATTAATATATATTTCAAAACGTTTTAAATGCCGCTAATGGTAATCACTATTTCTTCATTTCATTTCAGTCCAATATTATTTAAGAGAGAGATTTTTTTCCGGGACGGGTTGATTTTTAACAATAAAAAAGTAATAATGCTAATAAATTGATAAAATAAATAAATAAAAACGGAACAGATTCTCGGCTCTCGTGGAAATAATAACCATTTTATATTTGCTGACCTAAACATCGTCTTTTAGCTGCCGGTCAAAACATTTGCAAAAGTTAACTTGTAAGGGCACGTGCACAGTGATTTATCGTTGAAACTCGTGGCCGTATTTAGCTTGAAGTCAAAACTTTTGTCAAGTTATATAATCAGTGAAGATGTTGTTTCATTTCATTTTTTTTTTTTTTTTGAATTAGTAAATCTAATTAGTAATCTAATTCCATCAATACGATTTTTTTTTAAAAGCGGGATTTACATTATAATTTTAATTGATCTTGATACATCTTCAAATGGTCAATTACACATCCAGTTTTATATGTTTTTAGTTTTCAATAAACATTGCGATAGACGATTTTATATTCCACCGCGGCAGAAATACTTAGTATTCTTTGCGGTGGACTGCAGTGGAAATTTAATCCCTTCTGATCGGCAATTTCAAGTCTTTTTTTCCGATAATAAAATGTCCAGCTTAACGTATATTTTTTCCTGTGGAATGAAGAAGCTGTATTTAAATTTCTAACTCTATAAGATACACAATTTGATACAATAAATAATAATAAAAAAATAATAAAAAAAATTAAAATAAATAAATAAATAAATAATAATAAAAACGCGACTTAAAAGCCAACATAGGCTAATTGAGACTGGTTTTCAATTTGTGCCCCCCCCCCCAGCCTCGTTTTTAATCGTAAGAGCTACTTCCCCTGTCATGTTTTCGAAAAGGTATATATATATATATATATATATATATATATATATATATATATATATATATATATATATATATATATATATATAGTGTAACTTGTGAATACCGGACCCTGTAAGAACCGGGAATCCTGTCAAAACCGGACATATCTTCCGGTCCCGAATATCACCCTCTTTATCATTTATGAAACCGGAACCTGTGAACTCTGGAAACCGGGTAAAAATTTTCTGTCCAAAATATTATATATAGCATAAAACAACCTTGGAAAACCGGACATCTTTTCCCGATCGAAATGGAAGGAAAACCCAATATCTTTTTCTTGGGGAAAAATAAAACGTAAAATGAAAACACAAATATATCTGTAGAAGCCATCATAATTTTATGTCTGTAATCAAACATACCACTTATCAATAATTGTTCTTTTGTTTAAACAAAAAGCCCAGATCAATTAGTACTCATGGGTGATCCATCGTGTTAATTAGACATGAATTTCACGTTTGAGTACACATGAATATTATGCATCATTCACCTGTTCTCAAAAATCTTTAAACTGTGTCAGGCTTACGTTCGAATTAAAAAATTTTAGTTACGAAAGGGACATGTAAGCAGGTCTTATATTGATAGCAACATTATTTTAAAATTGTTACAAAATCGTTTAGGTCATGTTATTTTAGCATTTTTTATAAAACGAAAATACATTAAACAGCCTTCTCTCTCTCTCTCTCTCTCTCTCTCTCTCTCTCTCTCTCGTTCGTCTGTTTCACCACAACAGCCTCAGGATCTTTACTAAACTAATCAAAGAAAACTAAAAAAATTTATTCGAACAACGTTTTATGTGAAGAACCTGGCTTTTTCAGACAAATCGGGAGGGAATTTCTTACCCAGATTTTCTACAAGAAAATATTACAGCAGACGCTTTGTTTATCATCAATTAAATTGTATACACAAGAGAAAACTATAAAATGTGTCCCCAAATGCGCGATGTTTTTTGCCATAATGCCTCGGTACACACTTCCTAGCTGAAAATATAAACCCGTTAAAATTCCTTATTTTTTTTCTGTTGGCTAAAATACAATGTATGATTCATATTTTCTTTGAAGAATTTTGTGTGGACTTTCTCAATTATTTACGCACTTCGTAGAAATGGATACATGAACTTTTACGGTTTTATGGTCAGTAGTCAAGGCAATTAACTCATAATCAAAAACTGAATAAACCGGACACCTTTGAAAACCGGATTTATTCTGTGGTCCCGACCCCGTCCGGTTTTCACAAGTTTCACTGTAATGCGTGGTATATATATATATTACTGTAGAGCGTGGGAGGTCAGATGATAGACACTAAAGATGGAGTCTTTTGACTAATATCGGTTTAACTTAAGAATTTACAGTGATTGACTAGATGAAAAGTGATGGAATAGATGAACAATGATTGAATAGATGAAAAGTGATTGAATATATGAACAGTGATTGACTAGATAAGCAGTGATTGACTGAATGAATAGTGATTGGATAGATAAACAGTGATTGACTAGATGAACAGTGATTGACTAGATGAACAGTGATTGACTAGATGTACAGTGATTGAAAAGATGAACAGTGATTGACTAGATGAACAGAGATTGAATAGATCACAACGGATTAAACAATTGTCAGAATGATTTAGAATCTTCTTTCCTTTTGATTAACAACTTGTCTTTCGGTGAAAATACCTTTTTTCTTATTTTTTTTTCATTTACCCGAAATCAAGTAAATGTGTATTATTTTCATTTTATCGTCAATTAAATAACGCCTTTGCTTTTTGTTTTAGCCGAACCAGAGACAGATAGTGTTATCAAACCATTCCTGACTCGGTTTGTAAATTGGGGAACGCACCCTTTTGACTGGAAATGTCATGGAAAACGAGTTCGTATGGTTTGTATTTTTGGAGTTGAAGATATTCCACTTTTACTAAGTAGACCAGAGTTTTTTACAAACAAATTTTATATAGATTACCAACCGGTTGCACTGGATTGCATAGAAGAATTTCATTACAATAGAACACGTGACCAGTATGAACAAGATTGGACTTTTAATACAACATTTTATGAAAATCTTCCATTTCTCAAAAATGTTGTAAAGTAATCTAATGTCGTTTTAATATCCGATGAAACTTTAGTTTATCTCACATCAGACTAATTTTTCTACTTTTTTTGACAAAATACAAGTTTTATCGAACACGCATGATACAGAATCTTGTATTACCACACTGTGGTAACACAACAATGGCGCTTAAGTACACGTGCACTTTTAGACAGACTACTTTTCATGACGTCACAGGAAATCCCCAGGTAGCATACTGAATACACATTTTCTTTTTTATTTCACAATTTTTGTTAATAAATATGTAAATCTTAAAAAAATAAAATAATTTAAAAATAATAACAATTAACCAATACCAGCGCCAGAAAAACGATATGCACTCGCCTTCTCTATTCAGGAATTGCTTCTAAGCAGTCCGGTCATAAAAACATTTTATGTGTAAACACATTATGAGGTTGCATCAAAATCCATGCAACATGAAATAACGAACATATTATGTGGAACCAGCCGTTACGCAAATGTAAACAATCAAACAACACACAGTGACAAATTCTCTGAAAATTCCCAATTATCCAATGCACTCTCAATCTGCTAATTTTAGTCAAATAAACGAAGAATATTCTAGGCAATTTTTTCTTGTTTTCATGGACATACTTTTAACATTTCTGGCAATGTCACTATATATACAATTTATCAACAAGTCTGAATCACCAAATAGAAAACTACTTCGAATGATAATAAACAGTGACGAAAGTGACTAAAGTAATGTAGGTCATTCTGAACTTTTTGAAAATGAAACATTGACATCATGACGTCACGTATATGTAATGATAAACTTCAGTGTTTTTCTGTGGTAAACTACATTTGTTCACACAATCTTTTGTTTTGATTATTTTAATTAACGTTGTTGAAAATGTTAGATAAAAATATCATATACACAGTGTGTAGATACAACTGTCATGTGCAGAGTTTTGAATATTTCTCTTTGTAAAAATTCAAAATTCTGCACATGACACAACTCTTTGTATCAGGTCTCGTTCTCTTTTTAGCAGCCGTATCACTACTCGTCGCGAAAGCGCGACTCGTAGTGATACCGGCTGCTAAAAACAGAACTCGACCTGATACAAAGGGTTGTACCTACACACTGTGTATATAATATATATTTATTATCGTATTATCGTGTTGCATCTTCCCTTCAACAATATTATTATATCAATTATTATGGAAGTTTTTTTTTTCTGTTTTAACCATCAATAAAATTTGATTATAAAATGCACAGTTTCGTTTACATTTTAATGGAGGTGTTGTATAGATAATCACTATTTTATCCGGCCGACAACTAAATGAAACAAACAATGATAGTGTTATTTTGTTGTTCCATAGTTTGTTTACACATTGTTCTCATTTATTTGATCCTTTTTATTCTATAGATGGGGAGGTATAGGTATCGCTTGCTATCTGACCGACATCATAACCGTTTATAATAACAAACGATGTTCTTTGAGATTCAATGTCATATGCTTTGTTTTCTCATTATTCTCAACTATCTGATTTACAATGCAATATAACACTTTGGCATAGAATCAAGTGCTTCAAAATAAATATGCCACTCTGTCATAGCATCTGGTGATTTACGATGCAATATGAAACTTTGACATGGCATCTGATGATTTTCAATACATTATGACACTGTCATAGCATTAAGTGCTTCACAATATAATATGACACATTGTGATAGCATCAAATGATTTAAAATGCAATATGACACTTTGTCATAGGTTCCTGACATTGACAATACAATATGAAACTTTGCCATACATCCAGTGATTTAAAATGCAATATGACACTTTGTCATAGGTTCATGACATTAACAATACAATATGAAACTTTGCCAAAACATCCAGTGATTTAAAATGCAATATGACACTTTGTCATAGGTTTGTGACATTGACAATACAATATGAAACTTTGCCAAAACATCCAGTGATTTAAAATGCAATAGACCTTTGTCATAGGTTCATGACATTGACAATACATATAAAACTTTGCCAAAACATCCAGTGATTTAAAATGCAATATACACTTTGTCATAGGTTCCTGACATTGACAATACAATATGAAACTTTGCCATACATCCAGTGATTTAAAATGCAATATGACACTTTGTCATAGGTTCATGACATTAACAATACAATATGAAACTTTGCCAAAACATCCAGTGATTTAAATGCAATATGACACTTTGTCATAGGTTTGTGACATTGACAATACATATGAAACTTTGCCAAAACATCCAGTGATTTAAAATGCAATATGACACTTTGTCATAGGTTCATGACATTGACAATACAATATGAAACTTTGCCAAAACATCCAGTGATTTAAAATGCAATATGACACTTTGTCATAGGTTCCTGACATTGACAATACAATATGAAACTTTGCCATACATCCAGTGATTTAAAATGCAATATGACACTTTGTCATAGGTTCATGACATTAACAATACAATATGAAACTTTGCCAAAACATCCAGTGATTTAAAATGCAATATGACACTTTGTCATAGGTTTGTGACATTGACAATACAATATGAAACTTTGCCAAAACATCCAGTGATTTAAAATGCAATATGACACTTTGTCATAGGTTCATGACATTGACAATACAATATGAAACTTTGCCAAAAACATCCAGTGATTTAAAATGCAATATGACACTTTGTCATAGGTTCCTGACATTGACAATACAATATGAAACTTTGCCATACATCCAGTGATTTAAAATGCAATATGACACTTTGTCATAGGTTCATGACATTAACAATACAATATGAAACTTTGCCCAAAACATCCAGTGATTTAAAATGCAATATGACACTTTGTCATAGGTTTGTGACATTGACAATACAATATGAAACTTTGCCAAAACATCCAGTGATTTAAAATGCAATATGACACTTTGTCATAGGTTCATGACATTGACAATACAATATGAAACTTTGCCAAAACATCCAGTGATTTAAAATGCAATATGACACTTTGTCATAGGTTCCTGACATTGACAATACAATATGAAACTTTGCCATACATCCAGTGATTTAAAATGCAATATGACACTTTGTCATAGGTTCCTGACATTGACAATACAATATGAAACTTTGCAAAAACATCCAGTGATTTAAAATGCAATATGACACTTTGTCATAGGTTCATGACATTGACAATACAATATGAAACTTTGCCAAAACATCCAGTGATTTAAAATGCAATATGACACTTTGTCATAGGTTCATGACATTGACAATACAATATGAACTTTGCCAAAACATCCAGTGATTTAAAATGCAATATGACACTTTGTCATAGGTTCCTGACATTGACAATACAATATGAAACTTTGCCATACATCCAGTGATTTAAAATGCAATATGACACTTTGTCATAGGTTCCTGACATTGACAATACAATATGAAACTTTGCAAAAACATCCAGTGATTTAAAATGCAATATGACACTTTGTCATAGGTTCATGACATTGACAATACAATATGAAACTTTGCCAAAACATCCAGTGATTTAAAATGCAATATGACACTTTGTCATAGGTTCATGACATTGACAATACAATATGAAACTTTGCCAAAACATCCAGTGATTTAAAATGCAATATGACACTTGTCATAGGTTCATGACATTGACAATACAATATGAAACTTTGCCAAAACATCCATTGATTTAAAAAGCAATATGACACTTTATCATAGGTTCATGACATTGACAATACAATATGAAACTTTGCCAAAACATCCAGTGATTAAAATGCAATATGACACTTTGTCACAGGTTCATGACATTGACAATACAATATGAAACTTTGCCATAGCATCCAGTGATTTAAAATGCAATATGACACTTTGTCATAGCTTCCTGTCTTTTACAATACAATATGACACTTTCATAGCATCCGGTAATTTACAATACAATGTGACACCTTGTCATAGCATCTAGTGATATGACACTTTGTCATAGCATCCGTGAATAGATTGTATCCAACAAAGATGGCGAATGTTGTTTTGATTAACATATTTATCAATATTTCTTAATTAGCCGCATTTTTTATTACACTTTTAGATCGAATATCTATATAAGGAATGGATTTTATATGCATTGTACAATTAAAACTTTTACCGGTGTATAGGTTTGTAAATGGTTATCTTTATTAATGATGACAATATAAATCAATCGTACTATCTACTCAAGAAACGTCTGTCAGGATATTGAATGTGAACTGGTAAAAAATCACGTGACATACAAGAACCGCGTGTTATTCCTATGATGCATATTTCCATTTAGTACATCACATGTTAATTTGTTGAATAATCATTGGATAACTACATGAATACTATTTTATGTAGAAATCGTCTGTCCTTGACAACTCATAGCAACGGGACTATGCTAGGTATAGTCCCCCGACATCCAAGTATAGTCCCTCGCGTGACCCCACGCAAACCAAATCAAATTACTCCCCTTTGTTCAGGTGGCGCTCTGTTTTCTTGTCAGTCGGATACAAAATGGCTTCCGACGACCGGTTTAGAAATATTAATTCAGAAGATCTGAATGACCTGTAGTTTGTAAAGCATTTTGTGATGTTAAATAGGGTTACCGGTAAAAGTTAATTTGAAAATTAATTCTTGCTTAGATTGGAAAAGAAAAGACATGTGCATGTACTAAATTTATCGGCTAGGTCACTATACCTCTCCAGACAACACTATAGGAGAACGGTTCCCTCGGGAGAGGTCCATAATAGATTAATAGTAGACTTAGGTTCTTATGGTTGTCACAGGTATCGAAGCATGCATCAGTAAACTCCTATTATCATTATTATTTTTTTTGTTGTTGTTGATATGATTATTATTATTTTTGTTGATAATTACCATTATTATTATTATTATTATTATTATTCCGTATTTTTCCGTCACGCCGTTTTGTAAACACCATAGCTCAAAAACGGTCTGGTCGAATGTGATCACATTTTGTACATTTGTTCCATATGACATGTAGTTGAAATAATAAGATGTCACACTACTGAACTTTGCACTCTAGAAAAGAAACCGATCTCGATGAAATTTGTTTTATAGGTACACTTTTAGATGCTCTACATGTTGTACCATAAAGTCGGACATTGTGACCTTGTTTTCTTGGTCCAGTGATTTTCTTTGTTATTTTAAGAGTTATTGAATGAACTTTTTTCTGCCAAACTTTTGTAAACACCATAGCTCAAAAACGGTTCGGTGGAATGTGAGGAAATTGTGTACACTTGTTCCCTATGACATGTAGTCGTGCCTTTTGGTGGTCACATCTGACTGGTTGAAATAGAAAGGGAGATAATAACGATGTCACACTCTACTGATTTTGCAAATTAGAAAAGATCGATGAAATTAACTTTATAGGTACAATTTTAGATGGTCTACATGTTGTTACCACAAAGTCGGACATTGTACCTTATTTCCATGGTCTCATGATTTTCTTTGTTATTTTAAGAGTCATTGAATGAAAGTTTGTAAACAGAATTTCTGAAACATCATTTGATAGAATGTAATGAAACTCTGTACACTTGTTCCCTATGGTATGTATGGCAATTTAAAGTTTATAGGACAATTTTGGTGAAACTTGGTTTGTAAGTACAGCTTCAAAAGTTTATGTGTTTCAATACAAAGTAGCTCATTGTGACCGAATTTTTCAGTGTTTCGGTGAGTTTTAAGAAGAGTTTAAGAGTAATTAGACAATTCTGATGAAACCTGGTTTATAGATTTAATTTGAGATGCTTTACATATGGCAACACAAAGTTGGTCTTTGTGACCTAGTTTTTTATTGTCATGTAAATTTGTGTAGATAATTTTAAAAGTAATTTGAGATTTTCATCAAATTGATTTATAGAAAAAACTTTAGATTCTTTTCATGTTGCAACACAAAGAAGGTTAAGTGATTTTGTCGAATTTGACCATTTTAATTACACTTTGTTAATAGGAGCAACTTAGATGTTTCATGTGTTGCAACAAATTAGGCTATTGTGACCTAGTATTTGTTAAATGGTCCATTGAATTTTCTATGTAATATACTCTCATAATTTGCCCTGCTTGACGGTGCTCTTGTTTTATTCTGGAGTTGTAGCCTGCCTCTAAAAGTACAGAGGGGCTTATGTCACATATTGTTATAGTTGCCCAGGATGAATGTCAAAGTCTTCTACATCTAACATTAAAGTTTACAATTAAAGTTATTTATAATGCCCTTTTCGCATTTTCTTGAAGGTTGCAGTACCTTAGATAGTGAAACATGAACATTCTTGTAATGAATGCGCGTATGGAAACATCATAATTATATAGCATCTGCGCATAAACAATAATTTCCAGAAGTTATTATACCTTTATCTTCATTCAAATACATCAATCATTGCTACTACTAACACTCAATTCTTTTCTTAATGTACAAGGTTGCCGACATTGGGGTGACTTAACTATAAGTTTAGCCCCGCTCAAACGCAATGTCTTGTTATTATTATTATTATTATTATTATTATTATTATTATTATTATTATTATTATTATGACATCGACAGGTGCTATTTCACTCGGTAGAGCTACCTTTAAGATATTTTATTTGAATAATTTTAACTGCATCTGTTTATTCAATAATGTTTAGTTGTAAAATCTAAAGAATTGAAACAAACTCATAAAATTAAGTTTCTCATGTTTAAATAAATTATCTGAATAATTGAATAATTACAAGAATTAATTAATAGTTCAACACACATTCTAATAATGAATTTAATTAACATCTGTATTTTTAACATGCTTATTTCTTATAAAGAAAATCGTTTATTTCGTTAAATGGAAGTTGTACATAAAAACGAGGGCTGATTTAATTCCATGTCTATTAAAAGTAACCTCATATAAAAGCTATGGAGAGTACGTGGTTCTCTTGTAAACACAATTATATTTTATAAGATAATGTTTCCATAGCATTTACAATGTTTGAACACGCAGTGTACAAATGGTAAATAATAATATTTACAATAGAAAAATAATTTCTACGTTGAACCCTGTTTGATTTTTGTTTTCATTATTCGCATAAACATCGGTTTTTCACATCGCGCATGAATACCAATTCTGGTTTTTCCCTAACTGACCTATTTTTAGCTATCTGTTTTTATCTCACAAAACCACGTACATACTTCGATATTTCCATCTTTTTTTCAAGTTTTTTTCACGTTATAGCAAAATAAATATTTTTTCAAAAAATAAAAAATATTTACAACACCTATTGAATTCCTATGATGAACTCATTGTAGAAAATCTAGAACATTAGGCAATTCCCGTGACCTACTTTTATCAATCTATTTTTAACATTCAAGCCATCACATTTTAAAGTGTTATTTAATTAAATATACATTGAAAATGAAAGAAAAAATATTGAATTTTAAATAAATAAATAAAATATTTGTTTCGATTTTTATTGTATACTTAAAAATATGTCCATCGTCAGGGTGTTCTAAACGCTACACGGCACACTGCTTGCGGGCCACTACCATACAAGCTATGAGCGATGCCGGTGTTGAGACCAAACAGATAATGTTTATGAGCGGTTATCGGAATGAGGCTTCTGTCAGGAGCTACTCTCGCGACTGTTCGACCATTCAAAAACATGCTTTAAGTTCGCTTCTTTCATCAACTGTCACTGGTAATACTTCTGCCGTAATTCCCTCTGCCTCTGACCATGCTTCATCTTCTCTACCAGCAACTAAAAATCACGTGATGGTTCCATGCTCGGACCTGTGCACAACACAATCCAACAAAACGTCGCGCCTTGATGTTTCCAATACCCTGTCATCCATACAATCGGGAATCTTGACAAATTCAACGTTTAATAGCTGTTATTTAACAATCAATATGAATTTGTAACTTTGTTTGTCTATTTGAATAAAATTGTATGAAATATTCTTTTGTTTCCAGCGTACTATTTTTTAAACCGTCTATTACGTCACACAATCAGTGAGAAGGCGGGAATTATTTTTATTGACATATTGGCTGTTCCCAGAATGTTTACATTGCCGACAGATTCGGTATATACCGGTTTTTCTTTCTTATTTGTATGACGCAATCGAGAAGTTTGTAAAAAGAATGTTAGGAAAAATATTGTAAATATAAGAATTGACTGTCATTTTTTCCTGGGTTATCAAGGAATGAACCAGATTTTAAAACTAGCAAATCTAAAATGAACTGCTTCGCAGTTCATCAGATTTGTTAGTTTTAAAATCTGGTTCATTCCTTGATAACCCAGGAAAAAATGACAGTCAATTCTTAAATAACAATACTTTTGTTTTATTTGAGTCCTGTTTCTTCGATGCATCTTTCTACTTACAATATTTACTACTGGTAACAGTGGATACAAATCTTGTTTAAACTCTATAATAAGCATTTTATTTTGCTGATATTACAGTGTTTTTCAAAACCTTAATGTCATAAAGCAGACCTTTTAGTGGGATCCTGAATCTTGGTACAACATGTACTTTATAGTATTTCATACATTACAAAAATGATAAAAATATGTCAAAAGTTAAAAATTATTAATTAGTTTTCAAAACCATCGCTTTAGATTTTATGAGATATGTCGATTTCTAAAAATGTTGATTACACAGCATGTAATTTAGACATAATTATTAATTATTTTTAATATTGAGTGTTCACGAAACGTTTTCACTTTCACTTTTTAATATTGGATGTTCACGAAAAGTTTTCACTTTCACTTTTTAATATTGGGTGTTCACGAAAAGTTTTCACTTTCACTTTTTAATATTGGGTGTTCACGAAAAGTTTACACTTTCACTTTTTAATATTGGGTGTTCACGAAACGTTTTCACTTTCACTTTTTAATATTGGGTGTTCACGAAACGTTTACACTTTCACTTTTTAATATTGGGTGTTCACGAAACGTTTACACTTTCACTTTTTAATATTGGGTGTTCACGAAACGTTTTCACTTTCACTTTTTAATATTGGGTGTTCACGAAACGTTTTCACTTTCACTTTTTAATATTGGGTGTTCACGAAACGTTTTCACTTTCACTTTTTAATATTGGGTGTTCACGAAACGTTTTCACTTTCACTTTTTAATATTGGGTGTTCACGAAACGTTTACACTTTCACTTTTTAATATTGGGTGTTCACGAAACGTTTACACTTTCACTTTTTAATATTGGGTGTTCACGAAACGTTTTCACTTTCACTTTTTAATATTGGGTGTTCACGAAACGTTTTCACTTTCACTTTTTAATATTGGGTGTTCACGAAACGTTTTCACTTTCACTTTTTAATATTGGGTGTTCACGAAACGTTTACACTTTCACTTTTTAATATTGGGTGTTCACGAAACGTTTTCACTTTCACTTTTTAATATTGGGTGTTCACGAAACGTTTACACTTTCACTTTTTAATATTGGGTGTTCACGAAACGTTTTCACTTTCACTTTTAATATTGGGTGTTCACGAAACGTTTTCACTTTCACTTTTTAATATTGGGTGTTCACGAAACGTTTACACTTTCACTTTTTAATATTGGGTGTTCACGAAACGTTTACACTTTCACTTTTTAATATTGGGTGTTCACGAAACGTTTTCACTTTCACTTTTTAATATTGGGTGTTCACGAAACGTTTTCACTTTCACTTTTTAATATTGGGTGTTCACGAAACGTTTTCACTTTCACTTTTTAATATTGGGTGTTCACGAAACGTTTACACTTTCACTTTTTAATATTGGGTGTTCACGAAACGTTTTCACTTTCACTTTTTAATATTGGGTGTTCACGAAACGTTTTCACTTTCACTTTTTAATATTGGGTGTTCACGAAACGTTTTCACTTTCACTTTTTAATATTGGGTGTTCACGAAACGTTTTCACTTTCACTTTTTAATATTGGGTGTTCACGAAACGTTTACACTTTCACTTTTTAATATTGGGTGTTCACGAAACGTTTACACTTTCACTTTTTAATATTGGGTGTTCACGAAACGTTTTCACTTTCACTTTTTAATATTGGGTGTTCACGAAACGTTTACACTTTCCCGGTTCTTCTGTATGAGCATGCAAAAACGTTCTCGAACTACGCAAATATATATATATATATATATATATATATATATATATATATATATATATATATATATATATACTAGACAACTTTTACATGAACACGTGATCATTTTTTGTCATCTTTGTGCCCTTGTATAATTTTTTTTGCAAGTTTCATGTGTAGAACATTCCAGTCTCCTTGCAAACTTAATTTTAAAAAGAATGTTTGAAAATATATGTTTTCCCTATACACAGTACATTGTAATATAATTGTGAAAGGAGAAATATGGAAGAACATAATTTTTGGTTAATAAAAAACAAGACTTATGCAAGAAGCTATTTATTATTTAAACATCCATCAAAACGGAATATCAGTCTAAAAGCAAATCCAGAATCATTTTAACAAGATAATGTTTAAAATACGTAAAAATTCAGCAGTCAAGGTAAATTTTTGCCAAGGCACTATACATAAACTTCGGTTTCAATTAAAAGAATAATAAACAATAATAAAATATTTGACTTTTTAGTCTTAGAAACTTTAGAATCATGTTCCGGTACTAGCAATAAGATTTGCCACAATTTTGGTTTTGTGAATATGTACTCAATGACAACTATGAAAGCGAGGAACTGTAAAATGTACACTTTTGAACTGAATGTCACTTGAATTATTTATTTATGAGGAGATATATTTACATAAACATGTACACCAGTACACAAATTATGTTTTGTTATCAGTTGGATAGTTCAGCTTGCCGCTTTACCTTAGTAATAAAACTGGTCATTAAATAATGAATATAAATCAGAGTCTGTTGTAAAACAAAAATGGACCGGCAATGTTGAGTACTATGTCATAATATAATGCCACATTAAAAATACATTTATAATTTATAAAAAATGTTACATATAATTTTTGAAAAAAAATAAAAAAAATTATACAAGTATTGTCTCGTGATCATTGCGATTTCCGCGTGTAGATAAACAATCGGTGCTACAAAAAACTCGCTTTAATTCAATCTACACAACATACCTTAAGATCATGTTACATTTGTTCTGTTACAACAAATTGCGGGGAATATTTCACTTTCAGGTACAAAATAGAACGTTTTAGACGAGACTTGCATACACCACAGCATACTGAAAGCTTTAAGCGGAATGATATATGTCAATATATACTAGTATTCATTACGATCGATCTGATATTTACAAAGGTGGCGAAGAATTACATAGAGCACACCCATCCAAAACAATGTGCTCCCTGGTTACAACATTCGCCCCTCCATGCACAGTGTTCTCCCTTCTTTTTGCAGTTTTTCTTTTCTTCCGGTTCCGGTTCCGGTTGGCTAGTATGACAAATCAGGGGACGTAACTTTGATATTAGGTTTATCATTTCCCTGCAATAAATATAGTTAGATAAGTATGGCCCTGCGTCATATAAAGTCAATTTACAATGACTCGGGCGATTTTGTTCGATAAATAAATTTTTACATTTCAAAATTGCCTCATTTTTACCAAATAATGTAACAACGTTCCTATCCCTACACCAATAAATGCCAATCTAAATACATCATGGTTAACTCATTATTAATTTACCGATTAAGTAAACAAATAATACCAAAACAACTTTAAAATCTCTCTCTCTCTCTCTCTCTCTCTCTCTCTCTCTCTCTCTCTCTCTCTCTCTCTCTCTCTCTGTGTGTTAGCTTAGAATTCGCTACCTACACCAGATCTGCTTCGGTGAAGCTATCATGGGCCCTTTTAACTTCATCCTCTTTAACAGTTTGATGTATGGCCGTCTCTGTGTTTTCATGGTCTTGTATCATACGTTTTAGGTAATGGAGTAAGTCTTGTTTGTTTAATACGTTCAAAGCCTCACCTGTAATTTTATAAAAGATTTGGTCAGAAATTATAGTCCAAACCAGTTTTAATCAAAAACAGTTGAATCTTGTTATCTCCAACACGGATATCTCGAACTTTCGGATAAGTCGAACTTTTTTCAAAATGTTCGGACAGCGTTGTTCTTTATTCAACCAAAATAACTCCGGTAATTTAGAACTCGGATATCTCGCATTTCCGGATATGTCGAACAAATCAGTTATTGACAGATTTTGAGTAAATAAAGAAATTTGTATACTTCAAATAGAACACTCGGCACTTTTTTGTAGCCTATTTGCTTCTCGCGTTTTAAAAGAGATAAAGAGGCATCGGTAAATACTAAGAATTTTGTCAACATTACCATCTCACATCGACTAGTTTATCACTGTTTTATAGTATCGTAAATCGTAAATCATTTTTGTCGAACTATGTAACAAAAAATCTATATCTATGTTGGAATACATATGACATATTATAAAACAGTGATACAGTTTGACAAGATAAAACCGGAAGGAACTTCCGAAAGGCGCTTATGAGTTATTTCCCTTTCTTTGCCGTTTTTAACATCGTTTATCTCGAACTCCTGATAAATCGATCTTATTGCATTTCCCAGTGGAGTTCGAGATAACACGATTCAACTGTACTTATTTGACATGTCTTAATACGGAATTTGGAAATTTCTTGAAATGAAGATAGAAATGACTGACTTGATATTAGACCCGTGAGATAAAAGTCGAACAACACTGTTTTATACATTACTAAGGATTTAATTCAATGCTAAATCAAAATTTATTCTGATTTAGATCTAATAATCTTAATAATTTTGTAACAGTTAATTTGCCAAGCAACATTTTGATGTCGTCCAATCAGATGAGAGACTTCATACTAAGCATTCTATACCTTGTTCTAAATTTATACTAGACACTTTTTAATATTTGTATTTTTCTCTCAGACCAAATGCTATATAACTGATCAAGTGACTTGCACTATTTTGCGTCATTTATTCGCTGTTACAATCGATTTGCATATAGTAAGTGACAGTAAGTAAAAAATATCAAAATGTTAAAATATTTTTTAAATGTCATGCCTGACTTTGGGTTTATAGTGCAACAATTTTTATTATAGTCATTGTTCATGTTGCTTTGTATATGAACCGCTATAAACCGTTGTGTATTGGTAATGAAATTGAAACCCACACAATAATAATAATAATAATAATAATAATAATAATAATAATAATATTAAAAATAATAATAATCATCGTCATCATCTTGTTGCAAAATTTAAGCGAATTAAAATAATAATAATAATAATAATAATATTTTTGTTGCAAAATTTAACGAAATATAAATAAATAAATAATCACATACCATTGGCGATCACTAGCAGTGCAAAGACAACTAATACGACTGAAGAATTGTTCATCGTTACTTTTCTTCCAGCTATTGAAATACTCAAATGATTTCAAATTCTTTCGTTTCGTTTCTTTTATACAAATATGTAAATTATATCTTCAGGGCATCTACTTCCTCACCACACGGTTTATATCCGAACCAAGAACATGTTTAATAACAGGCCTGGTGTTATTTTGAAATTGTTTACGTATTTTTTTAAAACAAAATTTAAATTTTCTAGAATTTTTATCTGATGTTAGTGTTTGTTCCTGATAAAATCACTTGAAACTCAACAATTTTATTATTTCTCTTGAGCTGCCAGGCAAAAACGTGGGAGTTTATATAATAATCATATGTGGCTTACGAAAATGATTGGTATCAGACCGATGTAAACAAAAGTATTCATAAGTGCACTTCACTATTTAAGATTGTCTTTTTTTTGGGGGGAGGGGGGTCAAAGTTTTTTTCATTTTAAGACAAATAAATTTATTAACCATTATATAAGTGAAGTGATTAGATCTTGTTTCTTGCATTTTTGACACACGTTTTGCAAATATAGCTCGCAATCGATAACAAATTTATTCTTTTAATATTTGTAAATCTTAATCCTTATTAGACGCGGCCATGGTTGCTGAGTATGCTAAGGTGCGCGTTTACGGACCACAATGTCTGTAACCGCCTAGGTTCGTATCTCACTCGTACATATCGTAGTGTTTAAAAGTTTGTCGGTTCGCTTGCTGAAGCTTGGTAATTTTCTTCGGACACTCCAGTTTCCTCCGCCATCCCAGATTCGACCGCCTTGATATCTAAAAAATTACTTGACTTTGGCGTAATTTCCACAGTATATGTCCAAAATTAGGAATTTAACTGTTTTGAAATAACGTTTGTTGTCAATATGAATATATGCACGATTAATCAATGATACACGTTAGTGCAATGCGATCAGGATTAGATTGCTTGCTAAAAGTTGGACGGTTTCGATTTATCTACGAACTGAACTCTCTCTCTCTCTCTCTCTCTCTCTCTCTCTCTCTCTCTCTCTCTCTCTCTCTCAATCTTTTTTAAATACATGTATCCTATGCCTAGCACCAATATGGATCATAGACTCCGATATAAAAATGCGTAGAACATGCGGGAATTTCTAATTTTTTTCGTGATTGCCGTAGAGGTTTTGCATTAAATAACAATAAAAATCAAAATAAATAAGTTGTTCTAACCGCAGGGTATGATTTGAAAAATATATTTTATGTTAATTTATCCCCGATATTTAAGGATCAGTGAATAAAGTTACCTAATCTACAAGAAAATCTGTTTACAAAGCATTTTTTATTCTTTTAATTTTACGGTAAATTAAATTCTTCCTGATCTATATATCACAAGGGATACGAAGTATTTGTTTTAGGCTACGAAAGTATTATATTAACTTCACTTATTTTTTCGACAGATGACATTGACCTTTCAAATGCCTTCTTCAGTACCTTTCCAAAACCATAAATAAAGAATAATTGAATATATTAAAGAAATATCTTGATATGATGCCACAAATTGGATTGCTTGTTAGTAAAGAATGTTAGTTGACTGCCTTGGTGGCACAGTGGTAGATTGTTCTCCTCAAGAGCGGGAGATCGGGGTCCGATTACTGGACGGGTCATACATTGAATGGTAATTTATTTTTATAATTTGAGGCGCTCGAAATTAGGAGGACAGAGTATCGACTGTTTAACACGATCGCAGGATATTGAACTGGGGGAGTGGTATGCCTTGTCTGCGGCATACTGACTGGGGGGGGGGGGGGAAACCTACCAAAAATTCGCCAAGGATGCGCGCTAGACAGGCCATAATACACACTTGCACGTTTCGTGCATACACGATTTTGTTCTCAGATTAATTCATAGATAATAATGAACCTTTACTCTCGTCGCGAATAGCTGAAAAATTGCTGATGTAACGTTAAAAAGCATTACAACCAACCATCCGATCTAACTTGAATCTTGTATTTAAATAAAGACAGTAATATTCGCTGTTAAACAAAACTCTTTCGATTACTCGGTCGATTAGGCCGATATGTACCTAGATGTTTCATCCATCCATCAATAACCAATCCATTCATCCATCAATAAATCAATATATCAATAAATTTATCATAGATGAAAGCAATATATTGATACATCAAAATTTAATTGGTACAAAATTTTTTTCTTAAGACAGGTTCACATTGCAGGAAATAGACCGCAATGTATGAAAAGTAAAAGATATGAACCAATTGCTTTATGCAATGCAATTGAAATACATGTTTGACCGTTAGATACATGAAATACGCCGTATGTATAAATTTTATAAATAGCATTTAGTATTTGTGTTATTAAATTTATTGTTTATTTAAAAGACATCCGTCTTTTTATCTTAAAAAGAGGAAAACGGAAATACTGGTGATGAATGACTTGAAAACAATATAATAATAAACAAATTTAATTCATTGAGATAACTATATTTAATGACAAGCACCGGCTATCTTTTTACTCAATATTAATTGCATCAGACTACACAGATCTTGGAAAAAATCATTATTTTTGGATAAGAAATCCAAAGTGTAATTGAATATAACAAAAAAGAGTATTCATAAAAAAAGTTTGAAAAAAGAAAAATCAACCAATATTAGGAGACAAATATAAAGTTGGAAGTTTGCATTAAGTTAGGTTAATTAATGGGACAAAACCGATTTATGAAGAAAAATACCCCAAAACACTTATATTTTAGCTGTTAGAACTTAATTTTCTGGATTGATATATCGAAAATAGCTACACAGATTGCTGTAAAACAGTTGCTTGATATAAACAGAAGCGAGCTGAATTATTTATTGATGGATCACTTTTTCGACAAATCTGCTTTTGAATTCCTGTTTCTGGATTCATGTAGTGACGTCGTTGATTGATGTATGTACTTTAAATATTTAAAACGTAAAACATTCATTAAAAAAGAAAAATGGAAAACTATAATTCAAGTTTGGATACAGACAGGACTCTTTCTCAGTATAACAAAGAACTTGTGGTATTCTTGATTCCAAATACGGTCATTTTATCCCTGTACTTGATCATCGGAATCACCGGTAATGTCATAAGTATTTTTGTGTATGGGGTCAAAATCAAGGACGTGAAAGGTAAAAGATTCTTCATACCATATTTGGCAGCCGTGGATCTACTTTCAATAATAATTGGCGGAGGATTTGCTTTAGCATTGAATATTTTACCGGTCCGTTTCCATGGTGATATTTTATGTAAATCGTTATGGTTTTTGTGTGCAGTATTCGCGATTCAGTCATGTTTAATATTACTAGTTATATCTGTCCAGAGATACCTAGAAGTGTGTAGGCCTCATAATCAACAAATGACTCGGTTCTGGAAAAAAATTGCCCTACTTCTGACTGTAATACTGGCTTTTGGAACTTCAACCCCAAACATTTTGTTTCATGGAGAAATTGAAGTCGGGAAGTCCCGGAATATCACAGGTTACAGATGCGGGATATTGAAAAACACAAATAATACAGCAACATTTCTTGTATATAATTGTATTTTATTCACGTTAAATGCTGCAGGAGTTGTTGTCATGGTAATTATTTATTCTCTAATAGGGAGAGATATATTCCGACTTATGAAACGACAAGAACGGAGAAAAAGTAGCACGCACCTTGCACGCATTTCTATAAATCGAAATACTCAGGAAATCACGAGCAGCAATCGTAATTCGTTAAATATCAGCTCACAGAGAAAATCCCTTGATGTATCGCTTGATTCTTTAGACATTTTGAACTCAAACGCTGATCGAACGAGCAATGCTAGTATCGAAGGAACTCCAAGGTCAAGGTCCAGTAGTATCATAACGGAGTTCGCCATTAGAGGAAGTATAAAGGTCAAAGTTCATTTCCAGAGACATCGGCATTCTTGGATGTGTATGATGATATCGTTGATGTATGTGATTGCTTTTACACCAAGAATATCCCTAATGTTTATAGAATCCCTTTATCCGACATTTTGGGATAAACTTGACGATTATCAAATCAGATTGTGCCTCTTCTTCTACAGACTTTACATTATTAATCACGTGATCAATCCGTTTATTTTTGGATTTTTTGACAAACTATTCAGGGAGCAATGTCGTAAACTATTTTGTAAAAGTCGCAAAAGAATACCATCTACGGAACTCTAATTATTTAAGTTATTCAACTTGACACACGTTTAGAGTATTTCATAAATTATCAGATCAGGCTAAAAATCACCCATTTAAATGTAATGGGCGTAAGTCGGCACATTTCGGCTAATCTCGTAATCTCCGAGTTATGGTCGTATCAAGGCATTAGGGTCAAGTGATGATCGTGAGAATGGGGATCGCATTTTTAATTTCTTTTTATCACGTACTAGTATTTTTAAAAATATATAACTCGACGGACAAGCACCAAAGAAATGTTATTGTTGATTTTAGTATAATAAAACACCATTTGACTAACGTGATGTTGCAAAATATTATCATCAATGTTCTTGAATCACAAATAAAAAATGCTGTGAAATTATTTTCTTTTGTATTTTTGTAAAAACAAAAGAAAACAAAACAAAAAAAATAAAATAAAATAAATAAATAAATAAATAATAATAATAATGATAATGATAATAATAATAATAATATTAAAAATTGGCTTGCAAGGCCTCTTTTTTGTTTTGGGAATTACAAAATGTTTTGCGTGACAAGTCCTCTGGTAATTGGTTTCTTGTCTTGATGGCTAAGTGTTTAATCCATTACCTTATTTTTCAGAGCTTCATTGCTATAAGCTTAAGTTTGATCCGGGTCGACAAAAAATGCGGATGACATTTGTCCCTTGATTAAGGTTTTCACAGGTTCACTTTCACTGAGTTTATTGCCTTGTATTTATATGTACATTATGGTTATTTTCTTTTCTTTTTTGCAATACTTTGCGAGTGTGG